>LR750219.1:0-293448 GCA_902729485.2 Mus minutoides | reverse complement strand
TTTTTAGAACGATCAAAAGGACAACAGGTATACCAAGTTGATACTGGACCTACAGCCCACCTTATTTCTTTATTTCTTTAGTTAGAAGTATTTCAGCAAGTTATAGAATGGTTTTGATGAGAATAACATTTTATGTCCCCAGAAGGAAAGTAGTGTTTGGGATCTGGGGCAGAAGTGGAATAGAGGAAGCAACATGTGAAAAAACTAAGCTAAGTTACTTACTGTTCTCTAACCCTCCAACAGTGAATCATTTGCCAGCAACACAGGTATATGCAATTACTATTTACCACAAAGGCTTTCAGATAAATTTGTTTTACATCAATGTAAAGTCTTCATCTATTTTTATTTAAAAACTCAATGGCAGAGATGATAATTATTGCAATGTTTTGGGCCACTCCCTTATAGTCCAAAACTGTTAATATTATTATTAATACTGTTAATCCAGCAAGGACACATTAGTATCCTAATTTAGATACTGTAGAAAGAGTATCCACTTCTAACACTACTATGAAATTTATGGATTAATAAAGGAATAAATTCACAACCATAGATTACGTTTTACTAGATAATTTAAACATAAAATGCAATGTGGTATCCTCATTATTCATACATAAGATGCCAAAACATCGTGTCAGATAGCACTGCTTAAATCAAACTGCAGAAGATACAAACCCCTTTTTGTAAAGGTGATGTTTGGTCATTGATTATCTGCTCTCAGTGATAGAAACTGAGAAATCTCTCAATCACATTTATTTGTTTAAGTGGAGTAATGAAAAATATTTTACTGAATAATACACAAAGTACCAGACCATAGGTGCATACTATCTGTCTTTTTTTCCTAGGGAAAATTTTACTGTGGAGTGGTCTGGGAAATGATCAGCAATGTGACAGAAAGAAATCAAGATCCAAAGACCAAATGGTTCATAACTTACAATTTTTTCAGCAAATAATCACCAACAATGTAATTAAACATAGCTGTATGTCCTATGGAAATATAGAATGAACGTAGCAGAGGCTGAATGTTAATTGGTCATTAGATAGAAAGCCTTAGGAAAAAAGGAGATACCAATAACTTTCCAATTCCTTTCTTACATCTGAATTTCTATAGAACATAATTACCACCACAATTTCAATTTCTCATCATTAGTGGATAGATGGAAGTGCTTTATGCTTTACAGTAACTATTCAGCGCAGAGAAAAGGTAAAAGATAGGGACTATATTATCACTTCTGTAACGGATAGTGAGTGTTATGACTACGTAAGTGCGTGGAAAGCTGCTAACAACAAAAGCAAAGGTTTGGACCACACCTTGTTAATTTGTTCAGTCCCAGGGAAACAGACCATTACCTCCTCCGTTCTATATTAGAAAAACACCATCAGCTGTTATAAGCAAATAACTGTTTCCTAAGGCAAAGGTTGATCCCAGTTTCCTGACTTTCTAATTCAGTACACATATTTGCTTCTTGACTCTAATAGGTAAAAGAAAAAAAAAGATTTGCTTTGAGAGTGCATTGGTATGCTTTCTTCTACAGTACAAGTCTGTAATTTCATTTGCTTTTCACCCACCTATCAGAGACAAGCGATAATTCTGTTTAGAGAGTGTACAACTCTAAACACTCAGCAGCACAGAATGTGAAAGTATTCCTCTTTGCACACATGAAACTCTAAGTAATTCAATAAAGGAAACAGGTAATACAGTTTTCTAAGTTCCCCTCGGAGCTAAGCAGAATAGACTGTCCAGAATGATTCTGCCAAAGGTAACAGTAATGCCTAAAACAATGTCATCGCCACTCCGAGCAAACCAACCGGCCTCTTTGCAGGCACTCAGAAACAGTGATTACATTTCCTCTCCCAAGTAATGCCCCTACAGCAAGGAAGTAGAACCCAAGGCAAAGTTTAGGATGCAACAGCTAACCTAATCCTAGAATTGAACCACTGTGAAATCTTGTCAGTTAGTGAACTGGGAATTCTAATTACTGCGTGGCTAGAAAGCTTCACAGCCTCCTGAACAAAAACAATCCCCAAACTTCAATTTCCAGCAGCGGTGACCCACAATCTAGTAAGTCAACACTGCCTCCAGGCATTTCCTATCTTATTCCCTAACTAGCCCCAGCAGAACTCATCCCAATGAAGCCTACGCCTCTCCTAATGATGCGCTAGAAAATTCGGCATCACTAAAGGGCCTTAGGAGACCAAAAAAGCAAATCAAACCACCTGATTTGCTCCTAGTGTTGTGCACTCGGTAATTCCAAATTAAGAGAAAAGGACTCAACCCAGCTAGCAACTGTGTCCGCCCACACTTGTTCTCCCCACCACTACAAGCTCACTTCACACCCTCAATCAGCCAGCTCTCTCCTGCAAGGGATGGCAGAGGGGCGCTCCCAGCCTTGGCTGAGACTCCCCCCGTTACAGGCCATCTTTGCAGAACCCACGGCTAAGGAGGGCGGGTTACCCATGAGCCAGAATTCCCACCTAGCGACACGTCGTCGCCAGGTGATGGGCGAGCCTGGCACCCAGCCAGAAGTGGAAAGGCCCGCCCTTAGGCCGGGGTCCGCGCCACGCTTCTCTGGCCCACATAAAGCCTCGCGCCCCCGCCCTCGCCACCCAGGAGGGCGCGGCGCCCCCTAGCAGCGGGGCAAAGGATACAGTCGCGGCTCCAGAACGCGGAGCCAGGCAGGGAGGGGCCCGCCGCGCCCGCCATCTTGAAACAACCGCCACTGGAGGCGTGGAGCCGGGGCCGCCACGCCCCGGCCGCCAGGCTTGGTCCCCATTGGCCGCTCGGCGCAGAGGCCCGCCCCCGCTTGCGCCTCCGGCCCTGGCGAGGGGAGAGGCTCCCGGCCGAGGCGAGGCGGGGTCGCGGAGATGTGAAGTGAAGCCCGGGCCAGGGTCGCGGGAACGAGCTCCCGGCGGAAGTGCCGCTGCCAAAGCCGCCCGGGCCGCCCATCCTCTCCTGGCGGAGCCCTCAGGCGCTGAAAACTACAACTCCCGGCATGCCCTGAGCCCGACGGCCGCAGACCTGAGGCGGGGTCGGGCGCGTCAGCCGGCAGGCCGGCTGTCCACGGCGGCGCCGGGGACTGGGGCCGCCGCCGCCGCTACCGCCGCCGCGCGCGGTGTGAAGACGCGTGCCATGGAGGAGACATCGCCCCCACTGCAAGCCGGCAGCAAGCCACACCTTGAGAAGTTGACCCTGGGCGTCACTCGCATCCTGGGTGAGTGGAGTGGGACAATGGCTAGAAAGGACGAAGGTGGAGGGCTGCGTGCTGGGTGGACTGCAGCTAAGCTGGATCTGTCTGCAGAGCGCATCCCTGCTGTGCGTTCCTTAGATGGGGAGGGAAGGGGGCGGCAAGCTCTCCAGGCCGGGAAAGTGTGTGCTGAGAGTTCCAGGATGGTTGCCTTGCATGTGCGGAAAAAAAAAAAAAAAAAAAAAAAAAAAAAAAAAAAAGGAGTAGAAAGAGGCAGCAGGCACCTGGAAGCCTGCGGGACGCATCTCCCCGGAGGTTTCCTCAGCCCAGGTTGTATCCATGAAATGCAAGCCTTGCTCAGTAGCAGAGTTAATGGCAGGAATGATGCTGCCAGTCAGTATCCAAGGCAGCCGCTGCTCAGTGCCTCTGGGTACAGCACCGAGCTGTGGAAAGGAGCCAAAGCTGGCAGCGCTGAAGGGGTTGAGAGTTGTTCTTTTCATCATTCGCCGGTTAAGTGACCACCACTACTGGGGCTACAAGGATAAAGAAACAGTGTGGGAAACAAGCTAACTTCTTAGCAGCCCAAACAAATCGGTAACCTCACATTGACTAAGGTGCCTGGCCTTTCTGGCAAGTTAAGAAGAATCATGTCCCAGAGTTGATTGTCGATTTTTCCAGGATAAAGGAAAAGGGCGGGGTAAAGGTACCTGACAGGTTGAGAAAATATGCTTCGATGCTTTGCTCTCACAACTATAAAGAAATTGGAGTTTCTCTACGGTGGTCCACAAGTTCCCTGTATCATCTGTTTTCATCTTGCTGTGTACACTGCTTTGACTACTGCAGACATCTTGCTCTTGAGGCTATAACTTTAAAGACACTTAAACTTGTTCCTACCTGTAACCATTTTTAGTTTCACTGGCCTGCCTCCACCTGGAATTATCTCCATCCCAATGTCTCCTGTTCATTGTTCAAATTTGTGATCAAAGTATTATCTCTAATAAACCTTACTCACATACACCCTTCCACCTTGCTCTCTCGTAAACCTTTTTTTTTTTTTTTTTCACCTTAGCAGCAGCTATGAGCACTATCTGAAATTGTGTGTTTTATCTGGCCCTTTTCTGTAGTAGAAATCTGCGACCAGGCCTGATTTAGTCTAGCAATGTATGATTTGTTTAATATGTAAAAACGAATGGAATAGAATGTTAGTAGAATAAAGGACAAAGCCTACATTATCAGTAACTGCCAAAAGGTACTTGACAAAATCTAGCACTCATTCTTGATGGAGAAGAAAAATATATGTTACAAATAGGAAGTACCAGTAATATTGACACGTTTGTATCCCATCACAGGGAATGTATGATGGTGATGACTAAGTCAGGCTGAACTAATAATAAGGTGTTTTTTATTCCCTTCAAAAGAACAATTAAAAATAGAATAGAAAACATCATCATTTGAAAAAGGGCATCTGTGAGTAATCTCATAGCTAACATCATGTTGAAAGACTACCTGCTTTACACTTACACTCAAGAACAACAAAATATGCTAAAAGGGCAGCAAAGCTGGTCCAGGTGTGCTGATTCTCTAGGCTCATTTTGTCCCAGCAGAAAGAGATAAAACGAAAATCAACAAACGAGAAAAAGGCAAGGAAGCTTAAAAAAAAAAAAAAAAAATCTGTGGGAGTTTTCAAGAGTCTTCTCACCGAAACCACACAGGGCACACTTAATTTCTCTAACAACATGCTTGTAACAGTATGTCTAAAGTGTCCTCTTAAACTGAGGAGCCCAGACTTTCTTTTACCTAGCATGTATTATGAGATGGATCCCCGGGTGGGGTAGTCTCTGGATTGTCCATCCTTTCGTCTTAGCTCCAATCTTTATCTCTGTAACTCCTTTCATGGATTGTTCTCTATTCTAAGAAGTAATGAAGTATCCACACTTTGGTCTTCGTTCTTCTTGATTTTCTTGTGTTTTGCAGACAGTGCCTTGGATTCTTTCCAGCTTCTGGCTATTATAAATAAGGCTGCTATGAACATAGTGGAGCATGTGTTCTTATTACAAGTTGGAACATCTTCTGGGTATATGCCCAGGAGAGGTATTGCTGGATCTTCCGGTAGTACTATGTCCAGTTTTCTGAGGAACCTCCAGACTGATTTCCAGAGTGGTTGTACCAGCTTGCAATCCCACCAGAAATGGAGGAGTATTCCTCTTTTACCACATCCTCACCAGCATCTGCTGTCATCTGAGTTTTTGATCTTAGCCATTCTGACTGGAGTGAGGTGGAATATCAGGGTTGTTTTGATTTGCATTTCCCTGATGATTAAGGATGGTGAACATTTTTACAGGTGCTTCTCCGCCATTTAGTATTCCTCACTTGAGAATTCTTTGTTTAGCTTTGTACCCATTTTTTAATTGGGTTATTTGAATTTCTAGACTCCAACTTCTTGAGCTCTTTGTATATATTGGATATTAGTCCTCTATCAGATTTAGGATTGGTAAGAATCCTTTCCTAATCTGTTGGTGGCCTTTTTGTCTTATTGACAGTGTCTTTTGCCTTACAGAAGCTTTGCAATTTTATAAGGTCCCATTTGTCAATTCTTGATCTTACAGCACAAGCCATTGCTGTTCTGTTTAGGAATTTTTCCCCTGAGCCCATATCTTCGAGGCTTTTCCCCACTTTCTCCTCTATAAATTTCAGAGTCTCTGATTTTATGTGGAGTTCCTTGATCCACTTAGACTTGAGCTTTGTACAAGGAGATAAAAATGGATCAATTTGCATTCTTCTACATGATAACTGCCAGTTGTTCCAGCACCACTTGTTGAAAATGCTGTCTTTTTTTCCACTGGATGGTTTTAACTCCCTTGTCAAAGATCAAGTGACCATAGGTGTGTGATTCAAATCTGGGTCTTAGATTCTATTCCATTGATCTACCTGTCTGTCACTGTAACATTACCATGCAGTTTTTATCACAATTGCTCTGTAGTACAGCTTGAGGTCAGGCATGGTGATTCCACCAGAGGTTCTTTTATTGTTGAGAATAGTTTTTGCTATCCTAGGTTTTTTGTTATTCCAGATGAATTTGCAAATTGCCCTTTCTAACTTTGTGAAGAATTGAGTTGGGATTTTGATGGGGATTTCATTGAATCTGTAGATTGCTTTTGACAGGATAGCCATTTTGACTATATTAATCCTGCCAATCCATGAGCATGGGAGATCTTTCTATCTTCTGAGATCTTCTTCAATTTCTTTCTTCAGAGACTTGAAGTTCTTGTCATAAAGATCTTTCACTTCCTTAGTTAGAGTCACACCAAGGTATTTTAAATTGTTTGTGACTATTGTGAAGGGTGCTGTTTCCCTAATTTCTTTCTCAGTCCGTTTATCCTTTGTGTAGAGAGAGGCCACTGATTTGAGATAATTTTATATCCAGCTACTGCACTGAAGCTGTTTATTAGGTTTAGGAGTTCTCTGGTGGAGTTTTTAGGGTCACTTATATATACTATCATATAATCTACAAATAGTGATATTTTGACTTCTTCCTTTCCAATTTGTAGCCCCTTGATCTCCTATTGTTGTCAAATTGCTCTGGCTAGGACTTCAAGTACTATATTGCATATGAAGGGAGAAAGTAGGCAGCCTTATCTAGTCCCTGATTTTAGTGGGATTGCTTCGATTTTCTCTCCATTTAGTTTGATGTTGGCTACTGGTTTGCTGTAGATTGCTTTTATTATGTAAAAGTATGGGCCTTGAATTCCTGATATTTCCAGAACTTTTATCATGAATGGGTATTGGATTTTGTCAAATGCTTTCTCAGCATCCAATGAGATGATCATGTGGTTTTTGCCTTTGAGTTTGTTTATATAGTGAATTACATTGATGGATTTCCATATATTAAACCATCCCTGCATCCCTGTGATGAAGCCTACTTAGTCATGATGGATGATCGTTTTTGATGTGTTCTTGGATTCGGTTTGCGAGGATTTTATTGAGTATTTTTGCATCGATATTCATGAGAGAAATTGGTCTGAAGTTCTCTTTCTTTGTTGGATCTTTGTGTGGTTTAAGTATCAGAGTAATTGTGGCTTCATAGAATGAATTGGGTAGAGAACCTTCTGTTTCTATTTTGGGGAATAGTTTGAGGAGAGTTGGAATTAGGTTTTCTTGGAAGATCTGATAGAACTCTGCACTAAAACCATCTGATCCTGGGCTTTTTTTGGTTGGGAGACTATTGATGACTGCTTCTATTTCTTTAGAAGAAATGGGACTGTTTAGATGGTTAATCTGATCCTGATTTAACTTTGGAACCTTGTATCTGACTAGGAAGTTGTCCATTTCATCCAGGTTTTCCAGTTTTGTTGAGTATAGCCTTTTGTAGTAGGATCTGATGATGTTTTTGATTTCCTCGGGTTCTGTTGTTATGTCTCCTTTTTCATTTATGATTTTGTTAGAGTACTGTCCCTGTGCCCTCTAGTTAGTCTGTCTAAGGGTTTATCTATCTTGTTGATTTTCTCCAACAACCAGCTCCTGGTTTGGTTGATTCTTTGAATAGTTCTTTTTGTTTCCACTTGGTTGATTTCAGCCCTGAGGTTGATTATTTCCTGCTATCTACTCTTCTTGGGTGAATTTGCTTCCTTTAGTTCTAGAGCTTCTAGGTGTGCTGTCAGGCTAGTGTGTATGCTCTCTCTAGTTTCTTTTTGGAAGCACTCAGGGCTATATGTTTTCTTCTTGGGAATGCCTTCATTGTGTTCCATAAGTTTGAGTATGTTGTGGCTTCATTTTCATTAAACTCTAAAAAGTCTAATTTCTTTATTTCTTCCTTGACCAAGGTATAATTGAGTAGAGTGTTGTTCAGTTTCCACGTGAATGTTGGCTTTCTATTATTTATGTTGTTATTGAAGATCAGCCTTAGTTCGTGGTGATCTGATAGGATTCATGGGATAATTTCAATATTTTTGTATTTGTTGAGGCCTATTTTGTGACCAATTATATGGTCAATTTTGGAGGAGGTACCATGTGGTGCTGAGAAGAAGGTATATCCTTTTGTTTTAGGATAAAATGTTTTGTAGATATCTATTAAATCCATTTGTTTCATGACTTCTGTTAGTGTCCATGTGTCTCTGTTTAGTTTCTGTTTCCAGGATCTGTCCAATGGTGAGAGTGGGGTGTTGAAGTCTCCCACTATTATTGTGTGAGGTGCAATGTGTGCTTTGAGCTTTACTAAAGTTTCTTTAATGAATGTGGCTGCCCTTGCATTTGGAGCATAGATATTCAGAATTGAGAGTTCCTCTTGGGAGATTTTATCTTTGATGGGTATGAAGTGCCCCTCCTTTGTCTTTTTTTATAACTTTGGGTTGAAAGTCAATTTTATTCGATATTAGAATGGCTACTCCAGCTTGTTTCTTTGGACCATTTGCTTGGAAAATTGTTTTCCAGCCTCTGGCTCTGAGGTAGTGTCTGTCTTTTTCCCTGAGGTGTGTTTTCTGTAAGCAGCAAAATGTTGGGTCCTGTTTGTGTACCCAGTCTATTAGTCTGTCTTTTTATTGGGGAATTGAGTTCATTGATGTTAAGAGAAGTTAAAGAAAAGTAATTGTTGCTTCCTATTATTTTTGTTGTTAAAGTTGGGATTCTGTTTTTGCTGTCTTTTAGGTTTGTTGAAGGATTACTCTCTTGCTTTTTCTAGGGTGTAGTTTCTGTCCTTGTGTTGGTGTTTTCCTGTTATTATCCTTTGAAGGGCTGGATTAGTGGAAAGGTATTGTGTGAACTTTGTTTTGTCATGGAATACTTTGGTTTCTCCATCTATGGTAATTGAGAGTTTTGCTGGGTTTAGCAGCCTGGGCTGGCATTTGTGTTCCCTTAGTGTCTGTATAACATCTGTCCAGGATCTTCTGGCTTTCGTAGCCTCTGGTGAGAAGTCTGGTGTAATTCTAATAGACCTGCCTTTATATGTTACTTGACCTTTTTCCCTTACTGCGTTTAATATTCTGTCTTTATTTAGTGCATTTGCTGTTCTGATGTTTATGTGTCGGGAGGAATTTCTTTTCTGGTCCAGTCTGTTTGAAGTTCTGTAGGCTTCTTGTATGTTCATGGGCATCTCTCTCTTTAGGTTTGGGAAGTTTTCTTCTATAATTTTGTTGAAGATATTTGCTGGCCCTTTAAGTTGAGAATCCAGGACAGCCAAGGCTATACAGAGAAACCCTGTCTTGAAAAACCAAAGAGAGAGAGAGAGAGAAAGAGAGAAAGAGAAAGAGAGAGAGAGAACCTTCATTCTCATCTACTCCTATTATCCCTAGGTTTGGTCTTCTCATTGTGTACTGGATTTCCTGGATGTTTTGAGTTAGGATCTTTTTGCATTTTGCATTTTCTCTGATTGTTGTGCCCATGTTCTCTATGGAATGAATCTTCTACACCTGAGATTCACTCTTCCATCTCTTGTATTCTGTTGCTGATGCTCACATCTATGGTTCCTGATTTCTTTCCTAGGGTTTTTATCTCCAGAGTTGTCTCACTTTGGGTTTTCTTTATTGTTTCTATGTCCCCTTTTAGATTTTGGATAGTTTTATTCAATTCCATCACCTGTTTGGTTGTGTTTTCCTGTAATTCTTTAAGGGATTTTTTTGTTTCCTCTTTAAGGACTTCTACCTGTTTAGCAGTGTTTTCCTGTGATTCTTTAAGGACTTCTACCTCTTTAGCGCTGTTCTCCTGTATTTCTTTAAGTGAGTTATTAAAGTCCTTCTTAAGGTCGTCTACCAGCATCATGAAATATGATTTTGAATCTGAATCTTGCTTTTCGAGTGTGTTGGGGTATCCAGGACTGGCTGTGGTGGGACTGCTGGGTCTGATGATGGTGAGCAGTCTTGGTTTCTGTTGCTAAGATTCTTACATTTGCCTTTCGCCATTTGGTAATCTCTGGAGTTAGTTGTTATAGTTGTCTCTGGCTGGAGCCTGTTCCTCCTGAGATTCTGTTAGCCTCTGTCAGCTGTCCTGGGAGTCCAGCTCTCTTCTGAGTCTAAGTGGTCAGAGTACTGTCTTCAAGCAAGCTCTCCTCTTGCAGGGAAGGTACAGAGAGGTCTGGCACTCAGACTTGCCTCCTGGTTGAAGATGAAAGCCCGAAACAGGGCCTGTCCCAGAAGATGGTCTGCCTCCACAGTCTGTGCACTCACCTGCACAGACTGCTCTGGGGGTTGCAGCCCTCCCGGGTGGCCACCTCTCCTCTGGTGGGGAAGGTACCCGGATGTCCTCAGCCTGGAAAGGGGGTCTGTCCCAGTAGCTGTGTGGCTTCTGCCTGTCTCAGAAGCTGTGTTGCTTCTGCAGTCTGCTCGCTCACCCTCCACATTCGCAAGCTAATCTGTGCAGACTGGTCTCAGAGGGACCCGGGAGACAAGATGGCTCCCTTACCTGCTCTGGGGGTCACAGCCCTCCTGAGTGGCCATCTCTACTCTGTCAGGGAAGGTGCCCGGATTTCTGTAGCCAGAAACGGGGGTCTGTCCCAGAAGCTGTGTTGCTTCTCTCTCTGCTTTTTAATTAACTTAGATAAAGGTATTTTGATTTTATTGATTTTTCTCAAAAATCCCAACTCTTTGTTTCATTGATTCTTTTATATTGTTTATATTTTATAGATTTCAGTCTAGGTTTGATCATTTCTTTCTGTATACTACTTTTGGGTCAATTTCTTTTCATTCTAGAATTTTCAAATATGCTGTTAATTTGCTAGTAAGAAATCTCTGAAGTTTTGTTTTGTTAATGTAGGCACTTAGTGCTATGAACTTTCCTCTTAGCACCTTCCTCATTGTGTCCCATAAGTTTGGGTATGTTGTGCATTCATTTTCATTGAATTCTAGAAAGTCTTTATTTGTCTTGACAACATCTTGTCCCATTTTTCATTAAGTAGAGAGATGTTTAGTTTCTATGGCTTTGTAAGCTTTCTTCTTTCTTTTAGAATGTGCTTTCATGCCCTTTCCACGTGTAGCAGATAGTAATGAGTTTTCCTTCAGATTATTTACAACTGGCATTTGGTTATTTGTTTATATGCCCCTATGGAAAAACATGCTTGTGCCACATGTGGCTTGTCCTTATGATTGTAAACTTTACTCAGTTGACTTTTCTTAACCTCGGAGTTTACATTGTCAGATGCTCTGAATAAAGTTGTCTGCCCCATATTTAGGCCCTGCTTTCTCAAATTTACACTGTCAACTAGAGCGGTAAATAGTTAACCTCTTTAGGTTGCAGTTTTCCTTCTAGTGCCTTCTGTGAGGATAGGTTTGTAGACAAATATTGTTTAAATTTGGTTTTATCATGAAATGCTGCCTGTGCCCTGAACCATCCTACTTGTCACTTGGGGTTAGAGCTGAGGTGGTGCAGAATCAAAGGCACAGACTCCTGGAGCAGGTGAGAACACTGCACCAAGCTCAAATGGACACTGCCACAAGCTCATTTAGTAATCCACGAGAGTGCCCTTTATACCCTCCACCTGAATCCCATTGTTTCCAAGCAAGTATCTCTGCCAAGCAGTAATTGGCTGGCATTGTCTGTGACAGCAATCCTTGGTGTTTTTGGCAGTCTTCAATTAGATCCTCCTGCAGGAGTTGCCTTTAGCTGCATAGCCCCTGGCATTTATGCAGAGGCCACCCTGTTCCTCCTATAGTGGAATATCTTGTTTTCTCCACTATTGATATTACAAGTTTTGCTGAGTATAGTAGTCTGAGCTGGTCTCATAGAGTATGTAATACAGCTGTCCAGGCCGTTCTAGCATTCAAGAGTCTCCGCGGAGAAGTCAGGTGTTATTCGATTAATAAAGGTCTGCCTTTACATATTATTTGGTCTTTTTCCATCATAGCTTTTAATAGTCTTTATTTATTCCATATGCTTAATATTTTGTGCTTAGAGGATTTTCTTTTCTGGTCCAGTCTATTTGGTGTTCTGTATACTTCTTGTATCTTGGCATCTTCTTCTTTAGGTTAGTTAAATCTTCTCCTATGATCATATTGAAAATGTTTTCTACACCTTTGACCTGGGTTGCTTTTTCTCTATCCATATTATTATTAGAATTGGTCTTTTCATAGTGTCCCAGATTTTCTGGATGTGTCATTACAGGATTTTTTTTTAATTTAACACTTTCATTTCTTCTATTGTTTCATCAATGGTAGAGATTCTTTCTTCCATCTCTTGTATTCTGTTGTCTCTAATGTTCCTATTCATGTTCCTAAATTTTTCCTTTCCAGATTTCCCACAGATTGGGTTTTCTTTTTTGATTGTATTTCCACTCTCAGATCTTGAATGTTTTCATAGATTTCTTTAAGGGAGTTCTTCATTTCCTCTTTAAGGACCTCTGTCATATTCATAAAAGCTATTTTAAGGTCTTTGTCTTGTATTTCAGCTATGCTCCAGTACTCAGGGTCTGCTGTGGCAGGATTGCTGGGTTCTGGTGGAGACATAAATTGTCCTGGATGTTATTGACGGTGTTTTAGGCCATCTGGGTTTTGAAAGATTATAATACTAGGTGCTGAAAATCTAGTCTTGTCCTTTTGCAGGTGGATGTTTTGTTCCCTCGTTTCTGTTACCCTTTCTGGTTTTCAGGACAGTGTGGTAGCTCTGGGTTCCCTATTAGGAAGTTCTTTTGGTATCTTGATAGCTGTGGACACTGGAGGTTCCAGTAAAATGTGCTTCTAGGTATTGAGAGCTCACACTTAGGCATAGGGATGAGCTAGGAGGGGATCTGAAGAGGCCCATAAGAAGGAAGGAAGCAGGGTGTTCCATCACTGTCTGCCTAGTTCCATGGGAACAAGGGTAGAGAGCAGTGTTCCTTTGCCCACCCCCAATGTTCTTTTTTGCTTCTGTTATCAGAAGAATGGCTTGGATTTATTGTATGGTGGCCCTGGATTCAAAGAAAGGAAAAGGAAAACATTCTGTTGTCTTAGAGTTTAAGTGTAAAACTGGCATAGCTTGTCTTTATTGGTTTTATTGGTTAGGGCAGTAGAAAAACCAACTCTATAAATTCAGGAAGGTGGAAAGACTACCTTGCAGGAAGAAGTGGTGTGAGCATGCAAAGAAGGAAGAAATTGATACCACCCAACGTTAGACTGAGAGACTACATGGAGTGTAAACAGTGGGTAATTGTGTGTCTTCTTGCAACCTTAGACACCAGACTCCCCATAGATATAGCTAAAATATCACTCTACAACTGCCACCAAAGGAATAGACAGCATCTTCCCTCCCAACTTCCAAAGATGTAGGAAGATTCACCTATATTCTTCAGTTTTAGCACCATACTTTTGGTATCTTAAAACATTAAAAGTAAAATATATATATATATATATATATATATATATATATATATATATATATATATATATATATATACACACACACACACACACACACATATATATATATATACACACACACACACGTGTGTGTGTGTGTGTGTGTTTGTGTGTAATTCTATAGTAACTTTTAGCTTTTCAAAAACACTTCAATTTTTGCTTCCTCTGCAAAAGTCGGTAGTAGTATTTTGTCTTACTGAAGTCAGAGGAAAGTGAAGACTCATCTCTTTTCATGTATCTACTGACTATGTAAAAATTACAACTGGTCAAGTTCTGAATTCTTAGTTCCTACATTGATCGGTTCCTGCATTTCAAGATTTGAGTTTTCTGACAACTTGGAGAAATTCTCATCCATAGAAAGGGCCCTGGCATAATAACAGGATCAGTCATCCACATAAACTTGTATTAAAAGAATGCCACATTCCTAGAGAGTTTAAAACTCATTTCAGGGTCTGGAGAGATGGATGGTTGGGTGGTTTAATCTTACAGTGCAAGCATGAAGAGCAGAATTTGAGTTCACAGAATCCACATTACTCTCAGATGGGCATGGCAGCCCACCTAGAAGTCCAGCACTTGGAAGGTGGGAATGGGAACCTTGGCACTAGTTGGCTAGGTATACTAGCCCATGTCAGAGAGCTTTGGTTCAACTGAGAGACTTTGGTTCAGTGAATAAGATGGAAAGTAATCAAGGAAGACTTTTAAAGTCAACCTTGAGCTTACATGCACATTCACATGCATACCATATATATATATATATATATATATATATATATATATATATATATATATGTGTGTGTGTGTGTGTGTGTGTGTGTGTGTGTGTGTGTATATATATATACACATATATATTTATATATATATATGCACATCAAAAACTCATTAAAGTTTTGTTGATATTATGCTTAGATTCCATATTAAAAAAATCAGTATACAGCTCAAAATGTAAACATGTAGCATTTACCTTACATTGTATAGGATATGGTGTCATGAAAATTAGAGATCACTGCTAGCAAGAATAAAGTGGTTTGGTGGTGGTGGTGGAACTTGAAAAAAAATTATTTATAAACACAAGCATGGACTCAGAATTCTAGATGCCTACAGTTTGAAATTAAGGATATTAACATGGCACTGTGAAAGTGGTAAGGGTTGAATCATTTCTTTTTATCTTTCTGTTAGTTGGCTGGCAGTGTTTTGTTTTCCTTTGTTTTATGGATCCTCTTACTGTGTCCTCTTCCCAGCTCCAGTCTTGCATTTATTTAGGCACTGTTTGATACACAGCCTAAGCTTTCCTGGAACTCACTAACACAGGGTGGCTTCTACTTCTGGTATATCCAACTCCCTTAGTCTGACAGATACTTCCAATAGAGGTTGGTGCCAATACCTAGCTTAGACTAGTTTTTCAATCCTGAACTCCGTCAAGTAGAGTGATATGTTCAGGAGATGAATTATATTTAGGAAAAAAATGTTAGAAATCAAGTCTTCCGTTTTTGTTGTTGTTTTCTGGTTTTTTGAGACAGAGTCTTTCTGTGTAGTTCTGACTGCCCTGGAACTTGCCATGTAGACCATATTGGCCTCTGTCTCACTGATATCTCCCAGCCTTTCTCTGATTCCTGAGTGCTGGATTAAAGCAATGCACCACCACTCCTGGATAAGTCTTATTTCTTATAGAAAGTTAAAGTGGTGCTATTCCTCATTCTTTTTAACTGTAAGAACTAAATACTTGGATATTTACTAAGAAATCCAGTGTGCAATTACTGAAAGTTTAGAATCTCTGTACTTTGTTCAACTAGATAAATGTAGAAGATTGTAGAGGTTCTGGTGGTGGTGGTCTTCCTTGGGGTTATGCCGTGTCTTCCAAAGTTATGGTACTGGGCTTTGGGGCTTAGCCAGTCCTTTCCTTCGCTCATGGGGGATGTAAACACTCATCAGAAGGATTGGATAGCCATAGAGCAGTCATCAACACTTAACCAACATAAAGCACAAAATGTAAGCAAGTCTATTACAACTTTGTACTCTGTTTTACTTCTTCTAGAATCTTCCCCAGGTGTGACAGAGGTGAGCATAATAGAAAAGCTGCCTGCTGAACGTCATATGATTTCTTCATGGGAACAGGTAAGTGTTTTTGTGTGGAATTTTCATCTCCCAACAAAGAAAAGTTAACTTAAATGCCCCTGGGAAGAAATGATTAGGACAAGAAACTTATTCTTATGTCAGGTCACAGGAGCCTTTTGTTGCATTCCACTTTCCCAGCAAAGTGTCTCTTATGGTAAGCTATGGAAGCAGTGGGTGTTATACACTGTGATACTGTACACACACACCACAGAAATTACAAGCCCAACCATGGAAGAAAATGATGCCTAGTTAGACAGAAAATGGGTAAGTGTTGTGGGAAACCACTAACCAGGTCTGTGGCTGATTCTAACTAGTTGTCCTCTGGTGGTTAATCAGACTTAATGCTTTTCATTAACAGAACTTTTCATGATTCAGATCTAATGAAAGACTCTGCCTCTTAATTTTCACAACATCTCAGTACCAGGAGAGTTACATTACTATTAAGCATCTTGGTGACATTGCATGGTTACAGAGTCCCTGACAGTTGTTGATTAGTTATTCTCCACTGCAGTATGCTGATAATTGAACTACAGCTCAGAGTTTGGCAAAATCACTTTTCTTTTCAGCCTTACTCTAGAGTATGACCATAGATTCTAAGTTGTCTTGCACATGTATCCTTCACACACTCCTGCTGTGAGTCTACTGTAAGCATTTTACCACATAACACGTGATAATCCCCTTCAGATCCCCACGCTCCTACTCTTCTACTTAATTCTTCAGTTCCTCTCTCTTCAGTATATTGGCAGCTTCCCTATAGGGTCTTGCTAATTTCTTTGAAATCCAAATAAAACAAAGCAAAACATTTAAAATTTTAGTTATGTATAAATTTTCTCCAAGCATTTCTTGTTTGTTCTTGACTTTCCAGTTTCTTGGTTGTAATATTAGGGAATATATTTGAATTTGTGCTTTTTGGGTTGGGAGGGGGGCGGCACTGACTGGTATAACCTTCTCTCATAGTACTACTTTTGTTATTTATACCTTGTAAGTTTGGTATTAGTGTGTTTACGTTTTTACTATATTCTTGTTTTAAGAAGTATCTACATTTCTTTTAGGCTTCTTCATTGAATCATTGTTCACTGAAAAGAATGTTGTATAACTGATACATTGGTATTTTAAGTTCCTTTTTTTTGTCTGCTTATAATTATTATTCCTTTAATTCATATCTTGTATCTTATAAATTTTCCTTTAAAAACTTGCAATCGACTTTTTTTGTTGTTTTGTTTTGTTTTGTTTTTCGAGCAATTGACTTCTTAAGCAGTAAACTGCTTTTTTTATTTTTTCCATTAGGATCTATTCCTAAAACACTTTTTTCTTGAAGGTATTTTTTTTTTTGTTCGACTTTGTTTTGATTTATACTTTTTGTGTCACTTTGTCAGGTGGGCAGTTTAGTTTTGTTTTTGTCACTTGTTTCCACTAATATTTTTACAGAATGGCTTTTTTGTTGTTGTTGTTGTTTTTGTTTTTATTTTATTTTACATTTTTATTAGATATTTTCTTTATTTACATATCAAATGTTACCCCCTTTCCTAGTTTCCCCCTCCGAAAATCCCCTCTCCCCCACCCCTGCTCTCCAACCCACCCACTCCTGCTTCCTGGCCCAGACATTCCCCTATACTGGAGCATAGAACCTTCACAGGACCAAAGGCCTCTCCTCCCACTGATGACCAATTAGGCCATCCTCTGCTACATATGCAGCTAGAGCCACGAGTCCCACTCGGGGCAATACCAGTCTCCCAGCAGTTGTGTATGTCCCTGGAGACAGCTTGGAAAGCAAATTGAGAGAGGCAGGTGGAGAGCTGACTGGGAAATGGAGGTCTGGGGGATAGCAGGCTGCAAAGGGCAGCTGAGCATGCTCCAGAGGACTCAGCAATGGACGGAGGTGGGGGGGGGGGGTAATCAAAATTAAGACTCTTAGCAACACTTCACTCAAGATTTCATGAAATGAAATGAAATCTGTTGCACATTTCATAATCTCGAAATGCTGTTTAAATCACCTATAAGCCTAATTTTAGCATATGATGTTGTTAATAACTTCTCATACCTTTTTTCCCTGTCAAGTTGAACCTTCTTCACCTCTAGGGTTTTGTAAATTTCACCTTAAAGTTTATTTTTGATCTCAGATTAGCAGTTTAAATGACAGTGCCCAAGATCACTCGGCTGCAATGGCAGAGTTGGACTATGAACCCAGACTGTCCTGCTGCAGAACACCATACTTGGTACTTAGAACTGACAGTATGACCCAAAGTCAATGATGTACACAGTGGTTACTATTATATCTTAGATGGATCCATAAGCCTAAAGCTTGGATAGTTGCTACTATATTGTCTTTTAACCTCTGCAACCATGTCAGAAGTTACTGGAGAAGGTTCTAGAAAAGACCTGAAGAGCTTACCTCTCTCTACATTTTAGGGATTTGAGTTGATTAAAGACTAGTTGGATCTGTATATAGATGTAAGTGAGTTAGTATTTAAGTCTTAATGCTATTACTGCCTGAGAAAACACTAAGCTATCCCTTTGTTTTCTACACGACTGGTTTCAGTAAGGTGTTTGTTTTGTTTTGTTTTTCCCATAAGAAATGCTTTTGTATATCATCTTTTGGGAAGAAGGGGTGTGATTTGGCTTACACTTCCAGATCATAGTCTATCATTGGAGAAAGTCAGGACAAGAACTCAAACAAGGCTGCAACCTAGAGATAGGAGCTTATGCACTTGCTTTGCATGGCTTGCTAAGGCTATTTTCTTATAGAACTCAGAACTACCAGCCCAGGGATGGCACAAGCCACAATGAGCTGCCCCCCCCCCCCCCCCGCTTTGATCACTAATTGAGAAAATGCCCTATAGCTGGATCTCATGGAGGTGTTTTCTTAACTGGGGCTTCTTTCTTGGAATGACTCTAGCTTGTGTCAAGTTGGCACACAAATCCAGCCAGTACAATTGACCCCTTGTCAGCTGGCACATAAACAACATCACTATTAAGCCATGGCCCTTGCTTTCTTATTCATCCCCAAGAACTGTCTTCTGAGAGGCTTCACCCAGCAGCTGATGGAGACAGATACAGAGACCCACAGCCAAACAGCAGGCAGAACTCTGGAAGTCTCATGGAAGAGTGGGAGGAAGGATTGACGGAGCTGGAGGGATCAAGAATACCACAGGAAGACCTACATAGTAAACTAACCTGGGCCCATGGGAGCTCACAGAGATTGAACCACCAACGAAAGAGCACGAATGGGCTAGATCTAGACCCCCTACACAGATGTAGCAGATGTGCAGCTTGTTCTTTAAGTGGGTCTCCTAACAGTTAGAGCAGGGTCTGTGTCTGACTCTGTTGCCTACCTTTGGATCCCTTTCTCATACCTGGGCTGCTTTCTCTGGCCTCAGTGAGAAAGGATGCCTTTAGTCCCACTGTGGCTTGATGTACCAGGCCTTCTTTTCTCTGAGGAAAAGAGGAAGCAGGGATAGGGGATTTGTAAGGGTGGAACTGGGAAGAGGGCTGCAATCAGGCTGTAAAGTGAATGAAGAAAATAAATAAATAAATAAATAAATAAGGAAAAAACATAAATAACTTAAGACCCATAGTCTTTACAAATTCAAACACATGAAAAATTTAGTCCTTTTAAAATATCTAATCTCTTTAAAATTCAAAGTCTTTTAAAGTTCAAAGTCTCTTAACTGTGGGTTCCAATAAAATACTTTCTTACTTCAAGAGGGAAAATCACAGTCATAAATCAAAACAAAATCAAACTACAACCAGCCTATGCCTGGGATCCACTCCTGATCTTCTGGACTCCTTCCAATGGCTTGGCTCACTTCCATAGCTCTGTTCTCTGTAGCACACAGATTACCTTCTGGGCTCAGCTAGTATCACTTCACTGCTGCTGCTGTTCTTAGTGGTCACCCCATGGTATGACATCTCCAAAATGCTAGACCTTCTGCTGCAACTAGGTTTTATCTGGACACACACATACAAACACAAATTCAAAACTAACAACCACTTGCTAGGCCCAGTACCTCTCTAGTAATTTTGTAGGTAATTATCAATCTTCCTAGAAGATGGTTAATATTGTATGCAGAGCTCTGAGATAATAGCCTTCATTCTCTCTCTAAGCCCTGACCTAACACCAGGCAATTTGTGGTTCTAGAAAAACAATTGTGTGATGCCTGAGGATGTGAGAAACTTCTACTTGATGACCAATGGTTTTCACATGACCTGGAGTGTGAAGCTAGATGGTAAGTCAGCCTCCTTGATGCTGGAGAACAGTTTCCTGTTGGAGTGGTTAGATGAGGCAATGTTGAAGGTCCTTAGAATTGTAATAGCTTTTCTTTTATACTGTTTTTGTGAGTCTCAAGTGTCAAATCCAGAAGCTGTGAGTCCCTGCCCCTCCCCCACCAAAGCCAATTGCTGCCATCAGTGCTTTACCAACTCTCACCCTGTTTTTTTCTCTGGTTTGTCCTGATCTAGAAGCCCAATTTAGAGACTCCCTGTTAGAGGAAATCATTAGTCACCACAGAGAAGTGCACCAACTCAAACATGAAGCATCTGAGAACTCAAACTCCTCCTTGGGGCCCTCAACACTACCTTTTAGCTTTCCTGAAACAGCTGACCAACTCTTCCAAGCTCAACCTCATTCTCACCATCGTGCAGCTTTAAGGCTCTAATCTTCAAACTAGAGCTTCTTTCTTTACACCTGGCCCTATGTCACCAAACACCTTATTTGCTGGCTTTTATCCAAGTCATGTGTCTGTTCTATGACTAAACATTTGCATTGCAGTTGTAGAGGCCCACTTGTCAGCTTGTTACATGCCAGGGATTCAGTATGTGAACATGAGAGGTGGCACTACACACGCATATGAGAACTCTTCAAAAAGTTGATAGGCTAGGAAGTCCTGAACTAGCCTCGAGAGCCCAGCATGTTCTCGCTCACACAGACCTACCAGGCCTGACCTGAGGAGTTGTTTATCACTTTCACCTCCAGCCACATCCCACATACTCTTCAGCCTGAGTAAACATCTATAGCTCCCCAATGCTGGTATTAAGGAGGAATGATTTCTGTTGCCCAGAAAGACTACACAGCAGACTTCTCCCTTCATGGATCTGCCTCCTGCTAGCACATCTAAGTTGCCTTTTTTGATAATTTCTAGAACTTCCTGTTAGTCTCCTGTACCTAGTCAAAGGCACTTTTTATAGTTTATTGATGAATATCTGATATTAGTTTTTACCGAAATCATTCTGTTGAGTAGCCTAAAAACCTTGTTAATAGCTGTAATATCTTCTGTTACTTAATTTGTCCGTCCTGGTCTTTTTATCCCATTACTAAATGGCTTAATGCAGTGACAGAAAGGGAAATGGAGTTAAAGAGATGGCTGTGTGTTTATCAGCATTTCCTGAAATTCCAGAGGAGTTTGGTTCCCCTATCACCTAGGTAACTCCAGGGGATCCAGTGACTCTTCTAGCTTCTAAGTGCACCAACACATATAGCAGACACTCGGGTGCACATATGTATTACTTAAAGAGTAATGTTTTTAAAGGGAGCAGAGGTAACCTTTGATATTCACTTTAGTGATCTTTCCTGATAGTCCATGGTTTAAATGCCTTCACTCATTCTATCCCTTCTAGATTTCTAAGTATTTGTGTGTCACCCTTTATCTGGCATCCTATAGCAGTAGTATAATATAAGGTAACATGTGTGTGCTGTTCCTTAGTTAGACCATATTCGCAAAAGACCAGACCCATCACACAAGAAGTGCGTTCTATCAAGTAAGGGAAAGTGATTAACAGCGGGGGAGATATTTTCCATCATGAAGGCTTATAATAAAAAGAGAAAGGATCTATTACATAAGCAAAACCATTATTTTATTAGAAACTATAGTTCTGGCTAATAGAAGGGGAAAGAGTGATAATATGTTTTAAGTTACTTACTCTTCAGAGTTACTAACTCTGAATTTTCTAGCCCTTTGAATACCCTTTTTAAATCTTTTCTTCAATAGCACCATAATAAGCATAGCTGGAACTATTCCATCCTCTTTGGTGCCCAGTTCCTCTGTTTACATGAAAGGCTAGTGGTTTGAGGTATATAATGAATGATGTTCTTCTGTGCACCTTCTATCAGGCTCCTCAGCCATGAAGCCATTCTTGGTGGGCTTATTGGGTATTCAAGCAAAACCACTTTGGTCACCATGGTCTAAGCTATTACTTTGTCATTCTTTTTGTCTATAGACCACATTATTCCACTGGGAAGCATGGTGATTAACGGCATTTCAAAACTGACTCAGCTCATCCAGTCTTCTGTGTACTCACTTCCTAATGCACCAACTCTGGCAGACCTAGAGGACGATACTCAAGAAGGTACCTGGTAAAACCTCACTTTGGGTTAGAAATTACCCTCTTGTCTCATTTTATACTACTGAAAATGATAGGAACATGCTGTATAGTTAACCCTATGTTCCATTAAACTAACCCTTCTCATCCATAGCTTCTGGAAGTGAGATAGAAGCAGAAGAGAAAACAAAAGAAAATTTCATGAAGGAAATTCCAGGGTCATGTTTGTTATGAAAATATCATAACTGTATTTTGGGTGGATTAACCAAACAGCAGACCAGGCCAAAGGTGGTTCCACATGGAAGAGGTTTATTGAGAGGAGAAAGAGAGACGGGGGGGGGGGGGAGAGAAGAAGAGAGAGACAGAGAAGAGGGGGTGACTTCCTAATTTATACGGAGAATGATGTCACACCATTGAGGGTGGAGACTGAGCCAGGTGGGCTGTGGGATTGAAGGTGGTTGTCCTGGCAACACAGGTCAAGGGTCACACAGTTAAGTGAGGCTTGGTGCTAACAATGTCTGTATCTCATTTTTAATTGTATTATCTGATTGCTTGATATCTAATTTTGTAATTTCTTTTTATATTTTATAAATTTAGACTTCTGTCAGATGTAGGGTTGGTAAAAATCTTTTCCCATTTCACAGGCTGGCTCTGTCTGATTGATGGTGTCTTTTGCCTTATAAAAGCTTTTTGGTTTCATGAGGACCCATTTATTAATTGTTGATTTTAGTACCTGTGCTATTGGTGTTCAGAAAGTTTGTCTCCTGTGCCAATTTGTTTGAGGCAGTTCTTCACTTTCTCTTCTATCAGGTTCAGTGTGTCTGGTTTTATGCTAAGGTCTTTGATCCAGGTCTTTGAACCTGAGGTTTTTTTTTTTGTTTTTTTTTTAATGAACTTTTTTTTTTTCGAGACAGGGTTTCTCTGTGTAGCCCTGGCTGTCCTGGAACTCACTCTGTAGACCAGGCTGGCCTCGAACTCAGAAATCCGCCTGCCTCTGCTGGGATTAAAGGTGTGCACCACCACGCCCGGCTTGAGTTTTATGTAGGGTAATAAATATGGCTGTATTTCCATTCTTCTACATACAGACATCCAGTTTGACCGGCACCATTAATTGGAGATTCTTTCTGGATTTTTGGTTTTGTTTTTTGTTTCTTTGTTTGTTTGTTTTCTTTTGTTAATAAAAAACAAAACCAAAAAACCCACCTTGGGCTGGAGAGATGGCTGAGTGATTCAGAGCATTGACTGCTCTTCCAGAGGTTCTGAGTTCTATTCCCAGCAACCACATAGTGGCTCACAACCATCTATAATAGGATCTGATGCCCTCTTCTGGCATGTCTAAAGACAGCTCCAATGTACTCATATACATAAAATAAATAATTCCTTTAAAAACACCAGCTGGGTGGTGGTAGCACACGCCTTTAATCCCAGCCCTTGGAGGCAGAGGCAGGTGGATTTATGAGTCTGAGGCCAGCCTGGTCTACTGAGTGAGTTCCAGGACAGCCAGGGCTACACAGAGAAACCCTGTCTCGAAAAAACAAAAACAAAACAAAACAAAAAAACCTAACTGGTGTTTATAGGTGTATGACTTTATGTCTGGGTCTACAATTCAATTCCATTGATTAACATGTCTCTATGCCAATATAATGCAGTTTTTATTAACTATTGCTCTATAGTACATCTTGAAATCCGGAATGGTGATACCTTAGGCAGTTCTTTTATTGTTTCAGGGTTATTTTAGCTATCCTGGGTAGTTTGGTTTGGCTTGGCTTGGTTTTCCTTATAAAATTGAGGGTTGTCCTCTCAAGGTCTGTAAGGAATTGTGTTGGAATTTCAGTGGGAATTGCACTGAATTTGTACATTGCTTTTGGTATAATGCTCATTTTTACTATGTTAATTCTACCTATCTATAAGAAGAGATCTTTTGATCTTCTTTAATTTCTTTTTTCAAAGACTTAAAGTTATTATCATACAAGTCATTCTATTGCTTGGTTATAGTTACCCCAAGATACTTTATATTATTTGAGGCTATTGTGAAGGGTATTGTTTCCCTGGTTTCTTCCTTGCTCCATTTGTCTTTTATTCAGAGGAGAGCTACTAAGTGTTTTAGTTAATTTTGTATCCAGCCACTTTGCTGAAAGTGTTTATCCACTGTAGGACTTTCCCAGTGAAATCGTCAGGATTACTTGTATATACTATCAGATCATCTGCAAATACCAATATTTTGACTTCTTTCTTTCCAACTTCTATCCCCTTGATCTCCTTCAGTTGTCTTATTGCTTTAGCTAAAACTCCAAGTACTATATTGAATAGATGTGGAGAGAGTGGACAGCCTGGTCTTATTTCTGATTTTAGTGGAATTGTTTTGAGTCTTCATTTAATTTTGTACTGGCCATGGGTTTGCTGTAAACTGCCTTTATTATATTTAGGTATTTCTCTTGTGTCCCTAAGCTCTCCAGGACTTCTCCTGGAGCTGAAGTTATCTCCAGGATATGAAGGGGTGTTGCATTTTGTCAAAGATTTTTTTCAGCATCTGATGAGATGATCATGTGTTTTGATTTGGTTTTGTTTGGTTTTCCTTTCAGTTTGTTTATATGGTGGATTACAATTACCGATTTTCATATGTTGAACCATCCCTCTATTGCTAGGATGAAGCCTACATTATTATGGTGGATGTGTTTTTTTTCATGTGTTCTTGGATTCTGTTTGCAAGTATTTTATTATTTTTGCATCTATGTTCATAAGGGAAATTGGTGTATAATTTTCTTTGTTGAATCTTTATGTGGATTGGATTCAGAATAACTGTGACCTTGTAAAATGAATTGGACATTGTTTCTTATGTTTCTATTTTGTGGAATAATTTGAGGAGTATTGGTGTTAACTCTTCTTTGAAAGTCTGGTAAAAATCTACACTAAAACCGTCTGGCCCTAGGCTTTTTTTTGGTTGGGAGACAAATGACTATGTTTTAGAGTTATAGATCCATTTAAACTGTTTATCTGATCTTGATTAAAGTGGTATCTGTTAAGAAAATTATCCATTTATTTTAGATTTTTCAATTTGGTGGAATGAAGGTTTTTAAAGTGCCCTTATGGTTCTCTGGATTTCCTAGTGTCTGTTGTTCTGTCCCTCTTTCCATTTCTGATATTATTACTTTGGATATTTTTTGTCTTTTAGTTAGCTTGGATAAGGGTTTGTCTATCTTGTTGATTTTCTCAAAGAACTCCTTGTTTTATTGATTTATATTCTCTTTTGTTTCTATTGACTTCAGTCTCAATAATTCAGCCTTTGCTAATTTCTTGCCATCTACTCTTCTTGGGTGTGCTCACTTCTTTTTGTTCTGGAGCTTTCAAGTATGTTGTTAGGTCTCCACTTTTAACGTTTAGTGTTTCCATTGAGAAATCTAATATAATTCTAATTGGTCTGCCTTTATATGTTACTTGGTCTTTTTCCTTTGAAGCTTTTAATATTCTTTGTTTTAATTATTATGTGATAAGGGGACTTTCCTTTCTGGTTCAATCTATCTAGTATTTTGTATGCTTCATATACCTTTATAGCCATCTCCTTTAGGTTAGGAAATTTTTCTCCTGTGATTTTGTTGAAAATATTTTCTGGGCCTTTGAGCTGGTATTCTTCTCCTTCCTTTATTCTATTATAGGAATAGGTTTGTTTTCTTCATAGTTTCCCAAATTTCCTGGATGTTTTCTGTCAGTTTCTGTTTGAACAGTGTATCTGTTTCTTCTGTCATATCTTCAATGCCTGAGATTCTCTCTTCCATCTCTTGCATTGGTGTATCTATGGTAATAATGATGGATAACCTTGTAAAATTCTATAGTTCCTGTTTGCATCCCTAAATGTTTCATTTCCAGGATTCCCTCAGTTTGTG
This sequence comes from Mus minutoides, assembly GCA_902729485.2. Classification (NCBI taxonomy): domain Eukaryota; kingdom Metazoa; phylum Chordata; class Mammalia; order Rodentia; family Muridae; genus Mus; species Mus minutoides. Next base: position 267,645 of record LR750219.1, on the reverse strand, counting down.
TCTTTTTTATTGTTTCTATTCCATTTCCAGGTCTGCAACAGTTTTGTTTCCTTCAATTGTTTGTGATTTCCTGGCTTTCTTTAAGGGATTTATTAATTCCTCTTTAAAGACCTCTATCAGCTTCATATAGTTGCTTTTAAGGTCTTTTGCTTCAGCTCTGTTGGACCTGCTGTGGTAGGATAGCTGGGCTATTGTGTTTTTATGCTGTTATCTAGTCATCTAGGGGTGATGATAAATCTAGGTGCTGACTTCTGGATTTGTTTTCATTAGATGGGAGCTTTGTTTCTTGTTTCCTTCCTGGGTTTTCAGAGAATGTGTTGGCTGAGTGGTGCCGCTTATAATGACCTGCTCAGTGTGTTCATGGAAGAATGCTTGCTGGTTTTAGTGGCTTGGAGAATGGGGGGTGAGGGGTGGGGCAAGGGAGATGGTCTGAGGGATTTCCCAGGAGCATGAACTCAGCGCGAGTGGAGGCTATAGCTGGTGCTTTGTTGTAGAGCTAGGGCGACCCTGAGAATTGGGTCTAAGGTAATAGAGAGACGGAGGGAGGTCCACAGGCAGCCTACCTGCTCTTCTGTCAAGCATTGCCTATTGTTGAGCAGGGGGGTGTCCACCTGGTTTGGGTGCTGAGACACCAAAAGAGACAAAGAGAAGCACTGAGCCTAGAGTTTTAATCTCAGTATCTTGGCAGATACAAACAAACATTCTCTCCAGAAATAATATAAAATTATTTATGCGAATGATAACATAACTTTGTAAAATATACTAAAAGCTAAGAATTCTTTATTTAACATAAGTGATATGGTAGATGAATTTTAGCCTAAAAAGACCTTTAAAAAAAATTTAAGGTGGTATTATTTAAGGTGGATTGTTTATAAGTAACATGAAAAGATCAAAAGTTTGTTCCCAAAGTGTTCGAGTACAGACTGGAAAACAGTGTGCTTGTGATGATGGAATTAACACCAAGCTTCAGGGAGGAACTGCAGACTGATAATGCAGACTTGGGAGAGCATTCAAACACTAATCCTGTGCTTCTGGTAATGGCAGAGTCCAACCCCACTGATCCCACCTAACTTCATGGTTTCTCTTTTCTAGCAGAATCCCATGTAACCCAGGCTGTTAGTGAACTTGTTATGTAGCTGAAAGTGACCCTGAACTCCTAATCCTCATGTCTCCACCTCCCAAGTGTTAGTATTATAGCTTCTGGGGTGCTGGAGTGCCTTCCACAAACCACTCAGGGGAGGCAAAATGCAGTCTATGATAGGGGTCCTAGCCTGTGTTTTCCCAAATAAAAACCAGAAAGAGATTAAGGTTCAGCTTTTTACAGTGAAGCCCTCCCTGTCTCCACCTTGCAGTGATTCTTAATGGAGATAGTCCTTGCTTGTCCAAACTGCTTTATTTATGGCAGATGTGTATGCAGACATCTTACTCAGGGAGAACCAGGGATTAAACTGCCTTTTTCAGGAAGCTCGTTGGCTGAACACTCTCAGGGCCTCCCCAGAGTATTCAAATAGAGACTTGAAAATGGTGTGCTTGTATTGATGGAATAGAAGAACCTTTAGGGTGGAACTGAAGGCTGATGATGCAGACTTGGAAGACCATTCAAACACTCTGGGCCTATCTAGCTACTTAGTTAGCATGGAGAACTCCAGATGTTTATGCTATATGACTGGGTGTCATAGATACGTGTTCCAGGACAGGAGCCTGGCCTGGAGCTGGTTCCACACCTGCCGTTCTCATTTATGAGGTTTTTGAACCTGCATCAACCTTACTAGTTCTTCTGTCTGGTAGCACGGTCCACTTGCCCCACATACCACCAGACCCAGCTTCTGCCTGGGAAATCCTTAAAAGTAAGACCAAAGTATTTGTGTCCAAGTAATTTGACTGTTTCAAAGCTCAAGAATATTTATAGAAATAGAAAACATTTAGCACTCAGGAGTACAAGGTTAACATTTTCTGGCATCCAATCAAAGATTATCAGGCAGTAAAATAGTTTTTAATGGGGGGAAAATAGATTAATTAGAACAAATCCAGAAGTGACACATATTTTGGTACTATTATCAGAGGGTGATAAGGTAAATATATGTGAATGGGGGTAGAACAAATTATGATTCATCCACTCCCATAGACTGGGAAGCAACCACTAGAAGTAATGAATCAGCTATACTACCTGACTAGGGCTTCTCACTGTAAGAAATTAAGAATAAGGTATACTTGATATTCTCTTCTTATACAATGACCTAGGAAAAGGAAGACACTCCTGTCAGCATCCTAACACTCATAGCCTTTATATGGCTCCATTCTCAGGAAGTTCAGTGATCTTTCCTTATGCCATCTTCCACCAGATTGTCTGTCAGTTTCTATTGGTGATAAGAAGGCCTGATCCATCAGTGAAAGAAACCCAGAGCATTCAGAGCATAGAATTTTTCACTGTTTTTTCATCTTTGTAAAGTTATATGAATAGTGCTGAGTTTGAACATTACTGTTGATTTCTGGGTTTACAGGGAATGAAGACCACCAGCTAGAGAAGCCTCACTTTGACTGTCGCAGTGCAATATTTGAGCTGGATTCATGCAATGGGAATGGGAAAGTTTGCCTTGTCTACAAAAATGGGAAACCTGGTAAAGATCATTTCTAAAGTATGATCCTACAGTATAGATGTGCTCTTCCCTAAACTTGCCTGTCAGCCGTCACTGAATGAAAAGCTCTAGGTGTCTTCTTTGTGCTAAGACTCAACCTCAGAACAACTAATAGAATGGCAGGATACAAATGAGAATGGACTGGTAGTTTTGGAAAGGAAAAGAATGGGGAAAATGTTAGAGTTATCTAGAAAGCTGATGATCCACAATTGGCTACAGGTAATTCATAAACAGGCTTAAGATAGGATAATAGTGGCATAATAGTGCCTGGGTCAGCTGACCTAGGATAGCTTATCATACAAGCAGGATTGCAGGGGTGAGGTGGTATCAACCTGTGGGTTGCAACCCCTTTGGTGGTTGAATGACTGGGGTCACCTAAGAACATCAGAAAACACAAGTATTTATATTACTGTTCATAACAGTAGCAAAACTACAGTTAAGAAGTAGCAACAATAACTTTATGGCTGGAGGTCACCCCAACCTGAGGAACTGTGGTGGCATTAGGAAGGGCGAGAGCCACTGGTGTACACTCTTTTACCTGGTTTTCTGCTTTGGTTTGGTTTGGTTTGCCATAGCTTTTGATTAAGAGATCTCTTTTTTGTTTTGTTTTGTTTTGTTTTTGTTTTTTGTTTTTTTAAAAGACTGATCCATTCAAGGTTTCTTTCCATCAAAAAAGAAGACAGAGTGCTCAGTCCACACAGAACAGAAGCATCTGCTAAGGTAGCCTTAATGAGGTAGCCTTTGCCACAGGGCCAAAGCAAGCAGGTAGATCCACGGGCTGATCTATGAGTATGAAATGAACAGGTAAAAGGAGCTAGAACAGCGCAGGATTAGAAGCCTAAGAGAGGGAAGGGTGATGTTTTAAGCCCTCTCTACTATGAAGTTTCTCTTAACTATCAATGTATATTGTCATTGTATTTAAAAGGGAAAATGTATTAAGCTGTCTCTAACTTCTTGTGCTGTTTTAGGATTAGCTCATGACACTGAGATATGGTTCCTGGACAGAGCATTATACTGGCACTTTCTCACAGATACCTTTACAGCCTATTACCGCCTGCTCATCACCCACCTGGGCCTGCCCCAGTGGCAATATGCCTTTACCAGCTATGGCATTAGCCCACAGGCCAAGGTAAGGAGAGAATCCTGCCATCTCAGAATCTGATATGTACCAAGAGTATTCTGTAGAAATGGTTACCTTCCAAATTCCTCATCTGCTTTAAATAGATTAAGGGGTAGAATCATTATTTTCAATAAGCAGGACTAAGTAACTCCAGTGTTGGCTGATAGCCTCACATGATTTAGGTCTAATTAAGTAATCAGGATCAACTGGAGTGTTGTTTTAATTAAAATGTTACGAGGGCTTGGGCCTAGTCAGTCATTTTTGGATTGACAGTACACACACTTAGAAAGATTGACAAGTTTCAAATTTTCCTCTGCTCCAGGTATGCATCCCCATGTCCCAGCATAGTTGTCAGTATAGTGTGTATGTCCCTGAGATACTCAGTCTATGTGAGGCATTGGTAGCATGTTTCTTTATATTTTTACTAACACAGGTGTAGCAATTCTGCACTCTTGGTTTTGCCTTAGTGCTCCATTACAGAGTACCCATAGAGCTGTCTTCTTCTCCTATATGTTACAGATCTGGGCATCATTTCAGAGATGCCAGGTTTATACAACCTGCCTTGAAAATGCCAAGTGCTGGCTAGAACTTTCAACCAGAATGAACTGGTGTGGTTTAAAGAAAAATCACAGTGATTTCTTATAGCACTTAGCAAAAAATCCCACTGTATCTTTACTAGCTAGCCTCATTGTTCTCACAGATTTTCATAATTACAGCTTCCATGTAATGTGGTGTGAACTGGTTTTGATCATACAATGGCAAAAAATGTGGCAGCCCTTTTCCCCAATAGCTGTTAATTATTTAAAAAAAAACAAAAAAATCACTGCAGGTATAGAGTACCAGCACACAGCTTCCCATAGGAAAGTTGTGCATTGATGGCAAGCAGGACAGTGTCCTTGGCAGGCTCACTAGTTCTAAGACACCGATAAGTATACTTGGCTTCTTAGTTCTCATCGTACATTTATTTTGGAGGCCTTAAAAAGCACCTTATGTGCTTGACCAAGGGTTGATGGCATCCCCCACCACTTACTGTTCAAGTGCTCATAAATTTTCAAGGCAGTTTTTCATAAAAATGTGTATAAATTGAATATTACATCACTGAAATGTACTGGACCAAAAATGTTTTATATTTTATAGCATTTTCAATTCTGAAATAATCACATGTACTTTACCAGTTGACACTGAAAAAAAAGTGTAGGTTAGTGATGGTTAATTTGTAATGTCTGTACTGTGTCGCCTGCTCTCTCCCATTTCTCCTTCCAACTGTGACTATTTGTGCCTTACAGCAATGGTTCAGTATGTACAAACCCATCACCTACAACACAAGCCTGCTCACAGAAGAGTCTGACACCTTTGTGAACAAGCTGGACCCCAGCAAAGTGTTCAAGAGCAAGAACAAGATTTTAATCCCAAAAAAGAAAGGGCCTGTGCCACCTGCCAGTGGCCAGAAAGGGCCTGGGCCCTTAGCTCCTCCTACCTCTAAGCCTTCCACAGGCTCTGGAAACCCTATCCGAAAATAAGCATTATATCATCTCAGTAATATCCAGACACAGATGGCCCTGTGGCGGCGGCATTCTCCTGAGAGACCAAAGCCTTAGGCCTTTGCTCCCACTGTCATTAGCCGGGGGCTGGGACGATCACACTGAACTCTCCTCAGGAGTTCCTTCCTCTGTAGGTTATGACAACCTCATCTCCAAAGCCAACGAAGAGTTTCAGATATACCTGAGTTTTCTTATGTCTGTACCCAATCCTTAACTTCTTAGCAGTAATTAGAGAGGTCACCCTCCCAAATAAACCCCTGGTTTGACTCATGAAGCATCAATATCGACTAGTTGTGTGACCATCTCAGTTATGAAAATTGCACTCACCACACTTCAGGTATGCACCTGATAGTAGAGTCCATATTGGACAGCACAGAAAGGGGAACGTTTTTGTCATTGAAGGTTTTGGACAACATTGCATGAGAACACGTTCATACTGTCCTTCAGATACAATAATGTAATGCCTTAGCTTCACGCGCTTTATGTTTTGAGAAAACATTTTCAAAGACAGTCTTGTGTTCTTTATAACCTATACCACAAACACATTGCCCTTGAGTCATTTTTTAATTTGCTATAAAATACCATGTTCCTGATCAGTTTGCTATGAGGAATTTTGTTTCTAGCTTTGCATCTATGTTTCTACATTTGCCAAAATCACCTTTAAAAGAGATCGACCCTTGGTGTATTTTATCTATTAATTCCCAGCTATTCTGCTTATTCACAGTTGGGTACTGTCTAAGCAGTAGCCTCCCTAGGTCAGTGTGGGGTCCCTAGCGGCCTTTGTAAGTACGTATCCTATTCAAAAGGCATTTTCCCATAGAAACATCATGGTATTAGACACTGAGCCATCCCACAGGTTTCTCATGTGTCATATATTAGGCATATAAAAGAATTTCTGTAAAGAAAGATATTTCTCCGATATTCCGTTACAAATATCTGTTCCTTCCTATGTACTCCTGGCAATGGGCAGGAGTTCTCAATGGCTGTAATTTTTGTAATGATATTCCAGGGGTAGAATAAAGAGTTCTGAGGCAGGACAGACTGCACACTCCCTTTCCAATTGTCTAAGCTACTCTACTTTTCTACCTTGGTGGTTGTCTGAGCAAGAAGTCCCTGTCATTTTCTACCTGTACTTCTCTAACACCACTTTGAATGTTTAGTGAAGATTTCAAATTCTTGTTTTGGGGGCAGGAAGGATGGCTCAGCAGTTAGGAGCGTGGACCACTCATGCAGAGGACCTGAGTTCACAGGGCAGCTGTGAACTGTGAACAGCTGTGAACAGCAGCTCGCAGCCCCTAGCACTCCAGCTCCAGGAGGTTCCACGTGCTCCTCGGCTTCCCACAGCCACCAATGCACACACACACAAAAGAGGAAATAAAAAAATTTGAAAAACTTAATTTTTGTTGTTCACTATTGTGATACTCAGAAAGGTGGTGGGGTCTTGAGTCTTTCTCTCTTGCCACTTTCCAGACCCTCAGGGACTCTAAGTAGAGTCAGTCATCAAGGATTATGGCAGATTCTGGCTGGCTGTATCCACATTTTTTTTAAATAGTTGAGATATTGAAATGTAAGCGTTCCAGTGCATTTGGGAGCACGGAGAGCTTCCTGTTAGCAGTGCATTCTGTCTATGATAACCCAAGCTGTTCTCAACTTTGCAATTGTTCTGCCTACATTTTCCCAATGCTGGAATCCAAGCATGTACTACCATGCCTGGCCACTTCTAATGAAAGATGTTTAAAACAGCATCATACTTGACATTTTTCAGCTTCAAAACAAACCATATAATGTTCAGTGTGGCCTTAAAAAATGTTTAATGATGATATGACTATGTTAGATCATCTCTAACTTTGAAGATAATTTGAACCTTTTAAATTATTTTATTGCTCTTGAGCACTTAAAAATGTGCAACAGTTAAAGGGAACTCCAGCAGCACCAGGCCGTCATCTGCTGCCTCAGGGTTAGGAGCAGTCACATTACCTCCATGTAGTGGGAATCCTGTGGCTGGTATTTGTTAAACACTTGAACACCTGAGTTTGATTCCAGTTATATAGCATAGAAGCAATATAGGAGCAGTGGACACACACACACACCCACACACACCTCTGCTCATGAATGTACTCATTTGTCTCGTCGTACTTCCCTTAGAGAACACACAAGGTCAGAATTAAGCAGAGCAATAGATCAAACGGGATGGCCTGCTGTACAAGTGGCCCCATGGGATTGCATAGACCACTCATCCAAAGGGAACTGGCTCTTCTAAGAGAAAAGGGACTCTTCTAGCCAAGTTCCAATAATGCAGAAGCAGAATGAGTTAAATGGGGGAAGCACCATGGGATTGCTGTTCTTAACAATGCTATTAAAATGTTGGTATGCTGTACAAGGGAATTCAGCAGCCTGGAAAAGGGTACTTAAGAGTTACAAAAGAAGAGTAAACAGAACACCTTAAGATGTACTGATGTAGCTGGTATCATGCACAAAGTGCCATATCATACTGCATGTAGAGAGGCAGCTAGGAAAAGACAAGCATGAAGAGTCCAGCCAGCATAGACACAATAGCCTCTGGAATCTAATGCTTAAAGCTGTGATCCCTAGACTTAGAATTGTGCACCAAAGTCACTGGTATCATGTGGGGATAAGATGATTGGATACCAGTTCTGATCTGCAAAATAAGAATTTCTAAGAAAAATTCCAAGTATCAGGGTTTTCTTTATAAGACAAGGTCTCACTATATAGCTTAGGCTGACATACAGCCTCTTGGACACACACATACATACCCTGTCACTAATGTTTTAATTACAGATGTACAGCACATGTCCAACATTGGATTTTTAGTCAATTTAACAGTAATTCTGAGTCTGAAACTTTCTGCTTAAGGTCTGAGTGGTTTCAAAGCACAAAATTTCTTTGTAATTGAGTAAAGCACGTATAACTTTTTTTTCAATTTTTGAATGATATATTTTCCTAAACACTTATTATGGAGACTATTAAACGTTTACAGATATAAATACAATAGTATAATTAATCTGCTGTGTCCATCAACAGTTACCATCTCATGGCTAATGTTTTAGCTATACCCCTACTTCTCCAGTTTTGTCTTTTAAATAATTGTAACCTGTTAGTTTCTAAGCCATGCTTCTTGCTTGGATTTTAGCAATTGCCCTTGTGGTTATAATGCATGTTCCTTTCTCTGTTCACTGAAGTAGGTATTCACATGGGAATCTCTGATAACATTATTTGTGCTATGGAATTATGACCCTTCTTACAGCAGAATGGACTACAGGTAGGTAGCAAACCATTTTGTCTGTGTATAACGGCAGGAGGGGCATTGCAGCAGGCAGCCAGAATGGGAAGCTAAGAGGTCATCTCTACAATTGCAAACATGATGCAGAGAGAACTGGAAGCAGGATGGGGCTATAACTCTCAAAGCCCACCCTCGTAATATGCTTCCCCCATCAAGGCCATACTTTCTAACATTCTATGGCCTCCCCAGACAGAACTATCAACCATGAACCAAGTGTTCAAATATGTGAGCCTATAGAGAACACCAGTCACACATTATCTTGTAAACCCACACAGCCTCCATTATGGAGTTGTGGCTGCTAAATGACTTAGTGCATAGAGGTAGTTTTCCTGTCCTTCCTTTATAATGTGACCCCACAGTTGCAAATTATGAACCTCCTGCTAGCAGCTGTGCTCTCTTAAGCCATTCTTTTTTTTTTTTTTCCTCCAAGACACCAATTTGGTTCTCACTTGTGCCTTTATACCTGTCGTTTCCTCGTGAGGTTCAGCTATAGACTGCCTCTACTCAGAGCTCAGTGAAGCTCCAACTCCCCTGGGTTTTGAGCAGTGATTTTGTGCTACTCCAGAAAGCCACCCTAATCATAATTCTTCATTAGCTCAAATAAACACATCATATTTTAGGGCAATAAATTAGAATGAATGAGTAAAGTTGTAGAAATGGTTAAAAATTGAGAAGACAATAATTGCCCTATTTTACATTCTGGATATCTTTTGCTCATCTTATGGTCTGTGTCACAAAGCCATCCAAATGAAATAGATTACACACGAAGCCATGAATGCCACTGGTCTTTTCTGCACCACATATTTTTGTACCCAGCAGCCTACCTAACTGGATATCCCACCAACAGCTGTCTTGATAAGGCTCTAAAAGAACAAAAAGTAACTCATGAGACATGGTGGGATGTGAAACTTCTTACCCTGTGTCTAGGAAAAGTTCTTCAACATCATTGATGCTGTTTCTTCAGATGTAAAATGAAAATTTATGGAAGGGCTGTAAAACTATTAAATAATGCAAATGGAGTACACACATGGAGATACTTTCAGTAAGCAACAGCTTTTAAAATAGCATTCAGAAAGTCCATTTTCTCCCCATGAATTACCTAACCAACAGAACCAATTGCTTTACCAGATGATTTTTTGACAAAATTGATTATTTTAACACATATCTTTACTGTCTATTTCAGAGCCATTAGCTTTCTTATAAAATTGCAAAGACATTTCATTCCTGAAGCAATTTGGTACGTTTGTGGTGTAGTTATCTCTCTGATAAAATGATTTCTAATCAAAACTAGAAATAGCTAAAGAATGGTGGATAACTGAAATTTAATTGGATGACAGCCTCCCGCAGCTTCTGTTATACCTCCTGAGGAGAAGGATCAAGGCTCTCATTTTCCCAACTGATCACCCAGCCCTGTCACAGAGTTACCTACAAACCTGGCCCTTAGTGCATAGTTTGTTGTACTGTATTTTTAGGACTGCCATAACACATTACAACAAACTTGATGGCTTAATACACCTAAATTTACCCTTGTGTACTTCTGCAGGCCAGAAGCTCAATGTCAGTTTTATAGGGCCAAAATCCAGTTGTCACTGGGCCTGAACTTGGGAGGCTGTCCCTGCTTCCTCCTGCAGATGGTTGTTTGGATCCACATCGCTTCAGTCCTTGTTGCTTTCCCTTCATCTTCTGTGTCTCCAAATCTCTTCTGACTGTCCTTTATAAGGACACTTATGATTGGATTTGAGACATGTCGGACACTACAGGATGATCTTCTTTGCATACCTGTATCCTTATAAAGGTATTGTAGATTTCAGAGATTAGAACCTGAAACCCCAGAGATGCTGAGATACTATATAACAGTAGTGTTTGTTACTTCACCAATTCAAGGGACTGTGGATATAAATGATTGTTTTGAGGGTCATAACGGATCTAGAAGCCACTTAAGAGCTGGGAAACTAAGCTGCTATTTGTACCCCTGCTCATCTTCTCTACATTGTGTTCGACAATGAACCTTGAAGAAAGTAAAACCCAGCTCTCCAGCTTTCCCAAGCATGCACATTCTCCTTCACCCCCAATTCCCTTTGAGTAAGTTACTTTTTAAACAAAATAAATCTTAAGGTTCTAAAAAATAAAAATAAAAATCAGGTATCTTCAACAAAATAGTGTTTGCCTTTGATCACTTAACCAGCACTTACCTGAAGATAGAGTCACAAGAAAGAGTTAGTGGTAATGACCTAAACGATTTTTGACAATGACACAGGTTAGGTACTATGCTCTTTAACATTCACAAAGGTCTTACAGAGGAATTTAATGCCATAAATTAAAAATTGCTAATACAAGGCTTAGAGAGATAGCTTAGTCTGCTCTTACTGAGGGCTGGACTTTCTATTCCAGGGGATCTTTTGCCTCTTCTCGTTTCTGCATGCACACACACACACACACACACACACACACACACACACACACACCACAGCTTCAGCTTGCTACCTAGGTCACACCAGGACAACTAGCCCACAGGGACAGTAGGTAGTCATATGAAGATAGCTAGCCACTTGAACAAAGATATCCACCTGACAGACATTGTCCACTAATGACCTGATGTCACCCCCTAGAGTAAGCCCCTGCAGCCTACATAATTCTTTTGTCTTTAGAAACTTCCCTCTGCATGGCTTCCATATGCACCTAGCAGTGTACTGTAGCTCATACAACATCCTGATATTCCCAAATAAACTTTTTTTGTTGTTTTTTCAAGACAGGGTTTCTCTGTATAGCCCTGGCTTTCCTGGAACTCACTCTGTAGACCAGGCTGGCCTTGAACTCAGAAATCCATCTGCCTCTGCCTCCCTTAAACTCAGCTATTTCTCTGACTTTAAATTGTCAGTGGTGTTTGGAGAAATTATATTTGATTTTACCAAATTCTTATATACACTATCTTTAGTCTCTTACCACCCACCCCAGGGAAGAGAAAAAAGGGGGAAAGGAAAGAACAGACAGACAGACAGACAGACAGACCTTGTGGGACTGGGGCAATTGCTCAGTAGGTAAAATATTTGCTACACAAACATGATGAGTTCAGATTTCCCAGGACCCCTGTAACCCTAGAACTGGCAGATTGGAGAAAGGCAGATTCTGGAACTTAGTGAGCAGTGACTCTAGGTACAATGGGGAAAAAGAAACCACCCATGATTATTGCTTCTGCTGCTGCTGCTGATGGTGATGGTGATGGCGATGGTGATGGTGATGTAGAAAGCTATAGAGGAAGATGCCTCACATCCTCTATAGGCTCCACACATGGTACACACTGGAATACAACGCACAAACACAACTTCTTATAACATACAAACTCATCTTCATATTAGAAATAAAGGGTTGAAAATAAGATCTTTTAAATGTTCTCAAGCCCTATGCACACCCTAGACCACCTCAACTACAGTGTCTTGGGGAGGACAGGGAGAAAGATAAAGATACCAGTAGCTCTCCGAGTCCCATCCACAGAGTGTGGTGGACAGCTACATTTTCCCATACTACAGTGAGAATATTCAAAATGAAGCTCTAAATAAAAGACTCTCCTTAACTAGCTGCAAAGCAAGAAATTAGTTAACCTTGCTTGCTTCTCAGAAGATTTAGATCCCTAAAATTAACATTGTAGTCTCCCAGTCACCTGCAGAACCCTAGGGGCCACCAGAAAGCCACGAGTATCCAGTCACCAAACAGCATGACAACAATGCACCTTCCGGTTTAGACATCTCTGTCCGGTGTGATGGATAGCCCATGCCTAAGTTCAGTGCTGAGGCAATAAGCTGGTGCCCTCAAAGCCATTAAACCACATGTGAAATAATTTAGATACAAAAGAGAAATGACTATAATACCCTATGTATCCTTTTCAAGGGGCGATTAAATCAATTCCCTAGTCTGTAATCTACAAACCCCACTGACATTCCCAGGATCTCATGGAGTGCTCACATCCATCAGGTAGCCTCTTGCAAGTGCCTGCTTGACAGAGCACTCTCCCACCACAGGTTACAGAGGCCACAATGAAGGGGGTAGGAATAAATATTTCATCTTTTTATAGATAACATCTGCTGCATGTTATCTATTAATCACCACTCCAGATACATAGCCACATAGGTTTTGAAAGGTGAGACATTTGCCCAGCCTCTGAAAGTAGCTACTGGAATGATTCACCTTTTCCTGATTTGGGAGATAGGATTCCCATGAGGAGACCTGGCCAGCCCAGGAACTTGCCTGGAAATCTAAGTCACTTTCTAGGCACCTGTAAGCCCCAGTATCACTGAAATTGCTGAGTCCTGAATTCCCTCTTAGACACTGTGGGACTTGACCACTTGTACTTGAGAGAAATGAAGATAAAAACCATAACATTCTCTGTGAACAGAACTTTAAATTCTACTTCATCTGGATGATTAGTAAATATTTTGAGAATATTTTTACCTAAAAGTCAAAAATGTTTGTTTCAGAAGAGTTTAGACATGTGAAAAGCTACTCTAATATATTTTAGCACCACACACACCAAACATCATGCATAAGGTGAAATGTAACTAAATTAACAACAGCTAACCTTCCCTGTAGCAAAGACAGATGGCTAATTAAACCAGGAGTGTCAAAGAACATGATGGGGCTACTCAGTCAACAAAACACAACCCAGATGACTTGAAGATTCCTTAAGAAAGGCAGGTGGATTTCTGAGTTCGAGGCCAGCCTGGTCTACAGAGTGAGTTCGAGAACAGCCAAGGCTACACAGAGACACCCTGTCTCGAAAAACCAAAAAGAAAAAAAAAGAAAGGAGCCTTGATGCCTAGGGGTAGGGGTGAAGCTGCATGGCTACTTAAGATCCTCTGTCTATGATAATAAACATTTCTTATGGTGACATTAATCTCTATTTATTTAGTCATTGAAACACAGTGTACATTTATGAGTTTGTATAAACATTTAGTACATCTAAAATCCACAACTGGTAAACAAGCTGTGCTTGTATGTGTGTACAGCATTGGCATTTATATCTGGACATTTGGTTGTTGTGGAGACCCAGTCTCTGAGTCTAATCACATTGCCCCGTGTTATCTTAACAACTGTGACAGAAGTGATTTGTTCCTTACAAGGACTGTTGCTTCCTAGAAAAGGTGTCACACTTGGAGCTAATAAACCGGGTATCAAGGAGACAAGAGAAACACAGCTGACTGTGTTAAAGTACATGCAGGAGATTTCTGGAGATCCATGTCAATGTGCAACGGTGACAAGCAGTGTGTTACTCAGAAATGAGGACTCAGTCCTAACCATCAGACATTCAGGTCAAGTCTCCCTGCCCCTACTGAAAGGGGCGGGCAGGTCTAGCCAGAGCTGGTCCTCTGCTCAGCACACTTCTGAGGACCTACAAAAGTCACAGTTGCAGTTCAGATGTGCCAACCAGGCCCAGGGCTCTGGCTTCTTCTGGAGTCAGGCCACTCTTCAAGGTCCTTCGCACTGCAGGAGTCCCGACAGGTCACAAGCAGAGAGACAAGAAGAGAAAAGAGGGGTTAGCAAGAAGGTATATGGCACTCAGTGTATCAGTACCCTCTTCCCAAGAACCCAAGGTAGCCCAGGGTTAGTCTGCTTTGGCTGAGTAAAGTACCCAGGAAGAGACCTTGAGATTGCAAGAAGAGGAATGTTTTCACAGGGTTTCTAAAAAAAATGGGTGCACACTGCAGAGAGTGTAGGTGCTATGTGGAAAGCTCATCTTCCTAGGGTGGAATGTAACAGAGAAGAGTCAAAATAGAAAACTTGGCTCTGATAATACAAGAAGGGAAAATAAACAGGAGGGGTCAGCAAGCTCCAACTGCAAATTATGGGAGGGAATATAAAGATAGCAACAGACCTAAGAACCTGAGGCCCTGTGGTAAGCAGGGCCCTACAGCCAAGTGGTAGGCAGAGCCCATGGCAAGGGTTGATGGTCAGGAGGAGTCTCTGAGTAATGTGGATTTCAAGTATTGACTTGACTAAGGACCTCCAGGGACAGTGTTTGGGATAATCAGAAAACTCCCCTAAATCTATGCCCAAGAGCAAACTGAGGTCATTTTGAGGAACAAGTCTCTGGCCAGGTTCTCTGTTAGACAGGTGCAGAAATCACAGCCCCACTGGGGAAAAAGCAAACCATCAACAAAACTAAATGTAAAGGCCCTCCTATGGGGTGGAAAACCATAAACCAAGTGAATTCTTGAAGATGTAAAATTAGCAGGACACACGATGATAGTCTTTCATTAGAACCTGTAGGGAAGCCAGGAATGATGGTACATGCATTTAACTCAGCACTCAGGAAGCAGAGGCCAGAGAATAGCTGTGAATTCAAAGATAGCTTTTTCTACTTAGTGATTTATAGGCCAACCAGTACTAACTAATCCTCTAAGGGGCAGGTAACTAAGAGGCCCTGCAGTTCTGAACTCACTGGTTGATTTGGATCATTGCTTGGGCAAAGATACCTAGAATTTAAATCTTAGCAGAACACTCTAATGCATATCCAAGGTTGATAACCATGTCTCCAGAACCTTGATCCTCAATGTGAGTACCAAGGACAGTAGCAGCATCTTCCTGGATGCTCCCCAGAAGCCAACTCATCTTAGCCCATCCACCTTCAGCAGAATTGTATCATTCACCCTGACCCCAGTGTTATTATCCTTTATGGGAAAGGATTCCCATCAGACACTAAAAGAGAGCATATGCAAAAAGCAAGCTATGGGGGCTGGAGAGATGGCTCAGCAGTTAAGAGCACTGACTGCTCTTCCAAAGGTCCTGAGTTCAAATCCCAGCAACCACATGGTGGCTCACAACCATCCATAACAAGATCTGATGCCCTCATCTGGAGTGTCTGAAGACAGCTACAGTGTACTTACATATAATAAATAAATAAATAAATCAAAAAAAAATAAAGCAAGCTATGATGGGCTGGAGGGGTTTGGTTTTGGCATTCTTTGCCCTAAAAAAAAAAAAGGAAGGAAGGAAGGAAGGAAGGAAGGAAGGAAGGAAGGAAGGAGAAGGGAAGGAGAAGGGAAGGAGAAGGGAAGGAGAAGGGAAGGGAAGGGAAGGGAAGGGAAGGGAAGGGAAGGGAAGGGAAGGGAAGGGAAGGGAAGGGAAGGGAAGGGAAGGGAAAAGAAAAAAGGAAAAGCACAGTACCAAGACAAGCAGAACCACAAGGCTAACCATTTCTTGCCACACCCCAATCACCCCTGTGTGAACCTCATGGGCAGGATAACTGGGAGTCTCCTGTATTTGCATCCTTACTAACTTCTCTGCCAGCCTGGCATTGCTCAGCTTTTACCTGGGGATTCCTTTTCCTTTTCAGCATCCCTTATCCTCAGAGCCAAAGCCAGTGGACATCCAAGCTGCCCCATGAATGACCCAGCATCAGGCTGAAGCCTGGAAAGTGAGCCTAAAATGCCCCGGATCACAGCTAATATCGGCAGATGCCAAGATCAGTACAGATAGAGGGGAAAGAACGGGCAGCAAGTTCAGACTAAAAAGATTAACCAGTTACTTTGATTTAGTCAAATACTGTTTGGAAGGAAAAAGGAAACCCTGATGAACCTAGAACATTAAATGGTAAGCCTTTGGCTTGACCTCTTGATACCCTGCTTTTTATTGGTATTAACCTTCCAAAGACTATGGTAAGCCCTGGGAGGAGCCAGCCTTTACCTCAGCAAGTAGCCTCTGGTGCTGGGTGAAGAGCAGAAACACAGCCTCTAGCAAACAATCTGGGGCAGTATTTGGTAATAAGTCCTACCGCCATATACTAGAGGTTTTCAATGGCCTCTGACACCTCACTAGAGTATTAACTTACAGAGGATAGGGCACACACAGAAAGAACACTTGACAAATTTGGCTGCCACCCCTCCCTCCTTACTGATAGGGCCTTCTTGCTAAGGAGGCTGGTGGGTACTCTTAAGGCGTCACAGACCAGTGATGGGAGCTTCCTTCTGAGTCTCTGACCTTCCGGATAATATTGAAAGGCAAGGAAACATCCCTACCCTCCCAAAATGTACTCACGAGATTTGCGGTTGGCCCTGGAACGCTTTCTCTCCCGTGGCACCACTCGCTGACTGGGCACTTGGGTGGCTGATTTGACAATGCGGTCCATGATCTCATCAGCTGCATCATCAGTGACACTAGGTGACTCCTCAGCTCCCATAGTCCATGAACTAGTGGATCCTGAAAAATTAGACCACCAGAGAATGTCAGGTGCTCATTAGAAAGAAGCAAAATGTTATTGTTTTTCTATGTAGCTGACAGCCATCAAATTCCTGCAAAGATCAGAGGCAGCTTCAGAGTTAGTGACATGTCTAGATTGATGGCCTATCCCCACCTGTGTCTGCCATCCTGCTGGTGCTGTGGAAGCCTAAATTGGGACATTTATTTTGTATTTTCCTACAATACAGCTGTCTTCCTATCTCTTTGTTATCTGACTCTCTCCTTCTCTCCTGTGTGTGACATTGCTACCTGCAGGTCCTATGAGTATAGGTCACTTTCCTTGGTCACTTCTCCTTGCTCCCTGGTCACCACTTATAATCATTCTTTCTGCTTCTATGTATGCTCTTAGGACCTCTGCACCTCCATGCAGTCATTGGGAGAAGACTGTCATGGCCTCTCATGCATCGGTGGCCTAGGAGACTCACTGGGCTATTCCAAGGCATTAGACATAGCGGAGGGATGCAGCATTCTAGACCATAAACAGCACAATATCAGTTTACCTTCACTTCATTTCTCACGCTGTGCAATTGTTTGAAAGTAAACAGACATTTATGTTTCCTTTTTAGAAATCTAACCTTAAACA
Source organism: Mus minutoides (assembly GCA_902729485.2). Taxonomy (NCBI): domain Eukaryota; kingdom Metazoa; phylum Chordata; class Mammalia; order Rodentia; family Muridae; genus Mus; species Mus minutoides. The sequence goes on along the minus strand of LR750219.1, from coordinate 250,235 downwards.
GCCTACCAGGGGTGAGTCATGTCAGTGGAGGTGTTGATTTAATACAGAGAAAATGTTTGTTTTCACTCTGAAGGATAATCCCCAAGGGGATAACTATCTAGAGGAGAAGTTTCTCTGGCATTGAAAGATGCCAATCTGCCTTTTTGCTTTGTTTTGCTTTGCTTAAATCTTCTATAGTTTCTGTTGAAAATGAACCATCATTTCTACACCCAGGCTATAGGTAAAAAGTGTCTTTTCTCTGTTATAGAAATATTATCTTTATGTGTGGTTTTCCGCAGTATGCCTATAAATGTTTTTTCTGGACTTAGTCTGCTTGTTCCTTTTATGCGTGGGGGTGTTTCGTATATATGTATGTGTATGTATTGTGTGTATTCCTGCTGTCTGAAGCCAAAAGTGGTCATGGATCCCCTGAGAATGGAGTTAGAGATGTCTGAGCTGCCATGTGGGTGCTGGGAAAGGCTAGTCAGTGATCTTAACAGCTGAACCATCTCTCTGGCCCACCTGCTTGTTTTGTAGACATGTGGGGAAAAATCATTATTTCATGATACACCTGTAGCTCACACAACCTGTTCTGTTTATTTCACTATACTTCACTTTGCATATTTTCAGATATATTGTCTTTGAATTCAATAGTTTTTTTCATTTTTGGACAAAAATCTGCTATTAAACCTGTCCACTATGGTCCTTACTTCAGGTGTTTTATTTTGTGGCTTTATGAAGCCCATTTGACTCTTCTTATGTAAAATCATCCACTTGTATTTAACCTACTTGTGTGTGTTTATTTAGTTTTGTTTTTTTGTTTGTTTGTTTGTTTGTTTTGTTTTAAGAAAAGTACTTGCAATGGTCATTCCAAATCCTTGAGTATACATTCCAGTATGCTGATGACTGAGGGCTATGCTGCCAGTGTCTACTTTCCTGTAGATTATCAGCCATGTTTTCATGTTCTTTCCTGGCTTATAACATATAAAAAAGAATGCATAGGGCCCATGTGAGGCCTCAGCAGGTTAGGGCACTTGCTGCTAAGTTGATGACCTGAGTTCCTTTCCCCAAATCCACAGGGTAGAAAGACAGAAGAACTCCTCCAAGCTGTCCTCTGACCTCCACATGCATGCTCTGGCATATTCTATATGCACACAAAGATGGCTGCAAGGGTAAAAGTGCTCACCACACAAGTCTGGAAAGCTCAGTTAATCCTAGAACCCACATAAAGGTGGGCAGATTAAACAGACTCCACAAACTTGTCCTCTGAACACCACGTGCATCAGATGAGTAGTATTCCCACTCATCACATAAACACACACAAATAATAATAATAATAATAATAATAATAATAATAATAAGTATATGTAAAAAGTCCCAGTACAGGAGTCGCCCTCTTAAGAAGCTTTCCACGCTGCCTTCCTTACATCTAGCCAGCACAGCCTTCTGTAAGAAGATGCACAGATAAGTCACCAGAGAGAGCACTGGGGATTTAATGGCTCTTCGCATATACTCTCTGGACATAGTAATCCACACACTGCAGTGAAGAGAATTTTTCTGGGGTGGTCCACCTGGGAATACCAGCTCCCACATCGTCAGCAGAATTACCTCGGCTTGCCCGGCTGCGAGTGCGGACACCAAGCACTGGGGTGGCATCCTCTAGTGCAGGGGAGGAGGTTTTCAACACGGCCTTCATGTTCTCATGTTCGGCTGCATCCTCGGCATAGCTCAGACCCTGTGGCTGGCTCGGTGCTGCTGGAGAACTGCCAGAGAACTTGCCAGACTGCAAAACCAAAGCGAGAGTAAGATGTCAGGACACTCGTCAAAGAGGCCAGCAAGCTTAGGACGTGTTCATTCCAGGGCAACACTCTCTCCGCTGCTTTCTCTTTGTTTGTGTGTATTCAGTATATTGTGGAGTTCTGTCAGTCATCGAGAATACCAACAATGGCAAATATCTCTCTACAAGAAGATCTAACACCACAAAGAGAAGCCCCAGAAGGAACTTCACTGCCATCCATCCTGCACTGGAATGGATGCCACCTAGGGGAGACTGACATTAACTCCTGGGAGAGCAAAACATCAAAGGAAACTCTGGTATGACCTGATATTTGCCTTGCCCATCAACTGCCTTGAGCTTCATTTTCTATGCTAATGCTGAGAATTCTTGTAGACTTAACTTCCTCTACCTTTTATGGAAAAAGAAAAGAGACTCTCCAAGAATAAGTGGCTTGCCAGAGGTCACAAATGTGCTGAGCGTCAGGTCACAGAACAGAACATGCCAGATAAATTCAGCCTGAAATTGTCAAGAATGGTAGATGCTTGCTGTAACAAGCATTATAAACCCAGGTTGATTTTCTCTAAACTGCAGGGTGTATATGTTTTCTGAGGTGTGTTCCAGAACTCTATATAGAGCTTTATATGCACACAGTGCTCACATCTGGGTGAAGAACAAGCAGATGATCGGCTCCAAGTTTTTGTTTCTCAGCCACTGCTCCAGACCTGTGACAAATCTGTGACTTACTCTGTCTATGCCCCTCTCCTTCCTCGGTCCCCAGGACCAACCATAACTCTTCACCTTTCTTCCCGACTCTGGGATGCCCTGTATATTTATCCTGCTTCGTTTTGATTTTTGTTTTCAATGCTGTGGATCAAACCCAAAGCCTTGTGCATGCACAAGCAAGCCCTACACCACTGAGCTCCATCCCCAGCCTGATTCTATTTTGTTTTTCCCTTTTTATGTTCTTTTTTATTTGATTAAAGTTCTTGTTATGTCCCTGATCAGAAACTCTCAATTCCCCTGCCTCAGCCTCTAGGTTCTAGGATTACAGACGTGCAGCTCTGTGCTCAGCTTGGATTGTAAAAAGCACAGAAAGGGGCTGGAAGGCAAACTGCCCACTTTTCCAGCCTCACCTGATCCTGGTGACAGAGTACTCATTAGTCGTGGCTCAGAGACATTGCAAAAATGTAGTTAGTCCCTCAATCTCTGGTACAAACAGCAATGGCAAGAGCTGATCAGATGGTTAGTGATCACATGAAGACTAATCAGAAAACGTCCATGCACAGTTTTCAAGTGCTAAATGTTGCTAACACTTCATGCTGACTGTAGGTTACTCTACAGCACACAGGGGAAGGGCAAATGTGGTATTCTTCACACTCATGAATTGTCATACCTCAGTGTCATCCTCGTCATCGGTCTACCAGAAAGGACAGGGCAGGACAAGATGGAAAAGACAGAAGATTCTTAGAAGGCACAGACATCAGCAAAGATGAAATAATCTCACTGACAGATCATGTTCACAAAACAGAAAGCAGCCACTGACAGCAGGGTATGCTGTGGTAAGTGTGAAGGGGCCAGGCTCTCTCTCTGTTCTTACAGGGTGCTTTCTCAGTGCTCCAATATCACACTAATAGGAGGCAGGAAGTCAAACTCTTGAGGAAACCCATAAGGCCAGTAATCATTCTCCCCGAATACTACTAAGCTAGACTCTTCATGTAGCTACGTCTGCTTGGCCCATGATTATCTACTGCCTTCCTAGGCCTCCATAAGTAGACCAGCCTTCATTTACCTGGCTGTGCCCATCACAAGGTCTAGGCTCCTTGATGCCCAGCCTGTGGGGCCTTCTACACACAGGTCACACAGGACATATGAAAACATTCCCAAGCACAACATACCATACTACAATATCCTCAGACACACGAAGTTAAGCTCTTTGTAGAATGTTGTTATTCTTCAAGGCAGTCACCAGAAGTGACACTGTACTACGATTACTTTATCAGTAGATGTGCTTTGAAGACCCTTTTATAAATAAAGTGAACATGAAAAATCATGCCAGTATCTTGGTTCAAACTCAGCACACTTTTAATATAAGTATTTCCAGAGGCTAGAGGCCAGACCAGGCATGAATTTTTTGAGAACTGATTATACATTTAGACTGTAAGATAACAAGTCCTCTCTACCATCCTTCTTGTTCAGTGAATTATCAGTTTAGCTAGGATTTTTATCAGTCATACGAACATATGCGAGATGCTGTGTTTTGCATCTCCAGCTACCCCAAGCCCTTGAAGGGTCATCAGTCCCTTTCCTATAAAAGAAGTCAGGTTTAAAAGGTGAATGGTCTCATCCTAGGGTCCCTCTTCCCTCTGTAATAGAGTCCCGTGACTTGACAAGCTGAGTTCCCATAGACCATTTGGATTATGATTGGAAGCATAACACAAAGTCTCTGTATCCACAGAGAAACTAAAGAAACCAGGAATATTAAACACACAGGATTTTCTTTCCAATGGGAGATATTTTTAAAAACCTGGTTTTCCATCCAGAAAGCTGGGAATTGGGAGTGTTGAATAGCCCAGTGATCTGTGTTATCTGTTTGGCCAGGCCAACTCCTATAGCCAGGACTGGAGGCAGCGAGTAATCTAAATGACCCCTTATAACCAGGGTTTCCCCAGGCTCCCATAACCAGGACCAGAAATCGATAACAGCCCAAATGACCTCTACACTGTCTGTACGACTGAGACCAGGCCAGGACCTTCCTTGTGCCCATAAGCCTATCTCTAGAACCTATCTTCTTGGCAGAAGTGACATGTACCCTGAGTTTTGATATAATTACACTTCCTTGTGCAGTGGGGGATTGTATTATACCAGGAAACTTTCCCAAATTATACTGGGCTTAAATGTGTTGGGAATAAACTGCCTGATATCAGACTCTCCAACCTATGATCCTGGTTGACAAAGACAATCTTAACTGTTTTCATTCTTAACTCTTTGAGGTTTGTTTCCTTGCCCGGACACCTGCAGGGTCCCCCTGGAGGTCTAGAACCAGGTTAATACAGAAAGATGAAGAATGAGTTCTACACTGGGCCATTCGTAGAAGGACTCATGGGTTGTGGGAAAGGGGCCCATTGCATGCTTGGAAGGCAGAAAGGTTGGGGAGAGACAGCAAATCAGAGAAGGCAGTCTCCAGCATTCCTGCAGACTTCTCATTGTGAGCTGCTAACATACAAACCTATTTATTTTGTATCTACAATAAAACTGACTCTCTGCAGAATTCTCTAATAATCCTTTCTAACTCCAATGGTCAGGCTCCACAACTCTGAGTCTACCGTGTGGCTTCAGTTTTGGCTATGCGTATGCCATTTTCTAATCAGATTCTGTCATCCCTGGGTTATGACCTTGTCTCTCACTGTCCTCATGCCTGTCCAGGCACCCTAGCACTGGGCATATAGTAAGCCTTTCTCAGAGTTGGGCAAATCCAAGACTGTTGGGCTCTAGTAACAATATTTTAATATTCCAGAAGGTGGCAGACTTTCCACACAAATACTACCTTGACCTCTGCTACTATGGACTAGTTTGAAAGCTAACATCATTGAAGAAATCTGTACTGTCTGGATTTTAATAGAAATTTAAATACTTTTGAACCACACTCTAGAAACGTTACCTCTCCAGAGCCAAATGTTCTCAAAGAAGGACAAATTTAAAACTTAGTAGGCTCTGTTCAAAAAAAATTCTCAGGAATTTGGCAAGAAATTTTAATGTGTTTTCCTAACTATAAGCATATTGGACTTGTGTTGTTTGCCCTATAATATGTCTAATTTCCACAGAAATAAATGATCCCTTTTTAAGACTTTTAAAAATAACACTTTGGAACGAAATGTAGGTCATAGTTTGCCCAAGTGGCTCCAATTTGCTTTCTGAATACCCCAGAAACGCAAAGATCCAAGGGAACTAGATTTTAAAAGATGGAACAGCCTGGCTGATAGCACAAACATTCAGAGTTGTGAAGGGCTGCAGAACGGGCTTCTTCCAGGAGACGGTCAAGAAGCACCCAAGGAAGCAAGAGGTTTGGGAATAAGTGGGGGATAGGGGACAGATAGTCTATGACTCCTCTTAGAACTGCCTTTTAAGTACAAAGCATCCTGTAGTCAGAGCATCTGCAGGAAGTCAGAGGCCTCAGGAATGCTTACTCTTAGTAACCACACTCCCTCCTTCGCCTGCACTAGGAACACTCCGCTGGCCACAGATGGCAGCTTCCATAAGGTCTTCATTGATTTCTTTCCTCTGCAGAGACATCTGCATGACTTGGGCTCAGCTGAGGCTTAAGTCCCTGAAGTGCTGGAAGTCCTGACGGCTTAAACCTTTACTCCTTCCATTCCCCTTCTTGGGAAGCCCAGGACAGCAAGCTCTTGTACCAATGGGGAAAGTTCATAGACACTAATGAAAACAATGAAATAAATCACACAGGGGCTCTCTCCAACAGGTTCCAGATAGGATCTAATGGCTCCAATTCCCTGTTCCATCTAAGCCTAGGCAAATAAGTAAAGAAAGGAGGATTCCTTGAAAAGGGGGATTCCAAGAAAATATCTTCATTTTTTTTCCAAAAAAGAGACTTGTAGCATGAGGGAGCCATCTGACTTTCATGTTACACACAGGCACATCGGAAAGAAAGCATGCACTGGGCACCTTTGCCAGTCTACACATCTTTCTTGCATCCCGTTCAGCTCCATTTATAGAACATGCCACATCCATACAACGTCTGTAGCCTCCCTATTTTTCTGCTTCACAATCCTTTCTCTGGCAGTGATACAGTGCCTAGGTAGGCTCTTGGGTGAGGGGAAAGGTAGAGAGCCAGCAATGTGGGAAGATAACTGTTGAGGATAACCTCAGTTGCTGTGGAGAAACTTCTGCTAGACTTAATGTCATCTGGGATATCTCCCAACCTCAACACTCTGTGACTCAAATTATGTGACCACCAGGTTAGAAGAGTGACATCAGTTTGTCAATTCACCTTCTCAAACCGAGTAGTCCAACTGGCTGACTGATACGTGACGTCGTTAGGAGAATGAAAATCCTGATTTAATGTCAAATAAATGCACCTGCCTTTCTATGCTAAGTGGCATTACCTGCTATGCACACACACACCCCTCAGCAATGTCAACTGTCCTCAGGATAAACTACTATGCCGCCAAGCACCCCGTCTTAATTTTCACTGTCCTGGTAATCCCGTGTTACACAACAGATTTCCACAGACGTGGCAGAAGAAGAGACAGAGCGATTTGTAGAAGAAGGAAACTTTTCTGTGTTGCTGTTCACAAACAGGAAGAAGAAAACAACATATACTTCCAAAACTGTAGAGCTACTTATGATTTATCTTACTTTCAAAAACCATAGCACGAAGCAGCTAAGTCCGTGACACTTACGTCAGTGATCATCTTCCCTCTGGTCTTGTTTCTCTCTCTGTGGTTGGCCCGTTTCTGTTTCTGCTGGAGAACCCTTTCCCTGGTCGTGCGGTACTCCAGAGCAAACTCACTGATGATCCTGCAGAACCGGTTGATGTTCACCTCTCGAATTGCATAAGGGGGATGGCCCATAAACAGTAAAAATGAGTGAAATCTGCACACGAGAGGCAGGGATGACAATAATTACTTGTGTGGCACTTTTCTCTAAGAAATCCCTGAGCTAGGCTTTCTGCAGGAGACACTATTCATTCCTGGGCCTGTTAAGTTGAAGCGTCTTCTGGGGTAAAGATGAAACAAAATTCAAGCTCACTTCCCATTCATCTGTTGACATGATGCTAAGTCTGGTGGAAGATTTCCGACCACGTTCTTACTTGTCTTTACATTTGTAAACGGATCTGCCAAGCTTTTCAGAAAAATGATCAAGTTGCATCTTAAGGAAGCCACAGCACAATTGCTAGATTAAATATGAACTGTATGGGAACAGAGAAGGGTCTTGAAATCCCTCACTTAGCTCTTGAGTAACTGAATGTGTGCAGATGATATATTTTAAAAATGGCTTCTAAATAGATGCTTATAAAGTGCTTGGCTTCTAAATAGATGCTTCCAAGTATCTTGAAACATTTTCTTGCGGTGTTAAATATGCAATCTTAATTGAACTAAGACATGTCAAATAAGTTGAATAAAATTTCCTGTTTGTAAATTAAAAGCTGCTGAGCTGAACCCTGTGACTCCTGCTCGCTGAGGCAGAGTAACTGAGAACAAGGCAAGCCATGCCTCCACAGCCTATTCACTTTGGAAAGCACGCAGATTTTAGGTGCCAGGAAGCAATGAATAAGATAGTGGAAAATGGGGGACATTTTTTGGTAGAACAAAGAGTATAAATGACACCATTACCTATAGACAAAACCTTGTGGCTTTGGTCACTTGGGTTTTATAGTTTTGATATGAATGTAATTTGCTTTTCAGTGAAGGGACACTTTGCTTTCCTTTTGGAAAACATAACAGAGTAAAACATGTAAGTTGTTTTTAAAGAAAAGGGGGCTAAAATGCTAAACAAACAAGCAAATAAGCAAACCAAACAGCAAGAAAGAAAGCCCTCAGAGGAAAACAAATTTCCATGACTTTGGATTAGATGTATATTTAGATATAATACCAAAAACATAAGCATCCAGTAGAAAAGAATGAACTGAACCGTACCACAATTAAAAACTTTTGTGTTTCAAAGGACATTACCAACAGTGAAAGCACAACCTTTAGAATGGGAGAAAGTGTCTGCAAATCAATCGCACACGTGGTAAGGCACCCCTGCCCAGGATATACAGACACATCTCAGGACTCATGGCTGAGAAACAGCTAAATAAATGGTCGGAACAGACACTTCTTATTTTATAAAAAGATATACAAATAGCCAAGAAGTACATTAAAATATGTTCAAATTGTTAGTCAACAGGGAAATGAGGGTTGAAACAACAGATGCTATACCGCCTCATGCACACTGATGGCTAGCTCCAAAACATAGTCGAGCATCGGCAAGGACTTGGAGAAATTGTGATTCTCTTTCAGCAGCGGTGGGAACATATGAGAGCCAACTGCTATGGAAAGCCTGTGGCAAAGTTCTTCAGAAAGTTAAAGTCAGTCCCATGTGGCTAAGCAGTTTCCTCTTGTGCATACACTCAGACAAGAAAATGTGTGTACATACAAAAACATCTACACCAGTGTTCACAGTAGGATCACTCTTGACAGCCAGTAAGACTCCAATGTTCACCTACAGATGAACACATAAATTGCATACATATGCACACAAGCACCACATGGCCAGCTCCACTCTCTGCCAATTTGTCACCATGCCAACCACCTGGACCGCTGGTTATCATTACTCAGGACGGAATAAGGCCCCTCTGTAGTCTGTAGAAAATGCTGAAGGGACACAGAGGTCAAAGAGCCATAGGACTGGCGTGGTATCCAGTATGAGCCATTTGCTATGCTCAGAACATTTTGCCCACATACTGGTGCATAGATGCTGCTGCTGCTGCTACTGCTGCTGAACACGTTCTTTGTCCCACAGATGTCTGACAAACCATCACCTCCCCAGAGAGCCTTCCCAGACCATCCTACATAAAACAGCACCTTCTTGTCACTGCTGACCCAGTACTACTCCAGCCTGAGCTTCCTGGCCCTTACTGACACATGACATTACTTACCAGATGTGAAATAGATATTACAAGGATAGGGTAGTACACTATCCTGTGCATATTATCTTCTATCACTTTCCAAGAGCTACAAGAATCAACGTAGGAATCTGTTCTCTGCAGACAGTAACATCATTTGTAATAATGACCTTACTGACTCCTCCTTTTTAATGTAAATTTTTATATAAAGGTTAAAATAGATCATTCTCTACCAACGGAGCACGTTTTAGATCCAAGGGCACCAATAGCTCATGTATAAACTGAAAATTTGACTTAAGTCTTTATCTTGCAAACTAGGGGGAGGGGGAACAAGCACATAGACTGGACCTGAGAACAATAGATGTGCATTTGAAAGAAAGACTCAATACATTTGTTCAGAAAGGCAAAGCCTATGACTTGGAGAAAGCAAAAGCTTTAAGAGATTAGCTGACTGTGACCTTTGGGCTATAGACACACAGGTCCTGTGGCTATGGAGGGACTAGCTCCCATCACTAGAAGTTCAAGTCAAGACAGGAATCTGCACTTTTTCCACTGCCAGCCTTTAAATCAGGTGTACCATTTACTGAGGTGATGGGCTCCATCAGGAGGAATCAACTTCAGAGGGTGGGGTGTGGCTCTGGGTGTTTACCTGTTTTCTGCCTGACCCTAGGCCTATCTACATAGGGGAATGCATATCTACACAGGTGTGCCTACCTACAGACCCTAGCCTTCTAGGGAGAGGTGACCCCTTCCCCCAACTCTCCTCTGCTTTGCTTCCATCCCTTTCACAGTAGCTGCTAACCAATGATCGCTTGGGAATGGTTGAGTTTACACATCACCCATGGTGCGACTCAAGGCTGTTAGGGCAGCAGAAGATGAAAGGCGATTGTGCAGGTGCCAGCAAACAAGATTTTCTATGACAGAGAAAAGTTTTGAAAGCAAAGTATTGCCTGAAGCAACACTTGTGCAAACAAATACAATTTCTGATCTAAAACTTTATAGGTAGGCCTACATGGTAATATAATTTTACCAATTATAAGGTATAAGGCCCTAATTTAAAGTAGTAGTTCTTCTTCTTCTTCTTCTTCTTCTTCTTCTTCTTCTTCTTCTTCTTCTTCTTCTTCTTCTTCTTCTTCTTCTTCTTCTTCTTCTTCTTCTTCTCCTCCTCCTCCTCCTCCTCCTCCTCCTCCTCCTTCTCCTTCTCCTTCTCCTTCTTCTTCTTCTTCTTCTTCTCTTCTTCTTCTTCTTCTTCTTCTTCTTCTTCTTCTTCTTCTTCTTCTTCTTCTTCTTCTTCTTCTTCTTCTTCTTCTTCTTCCTCTTCCTATTTCCCAATATGTAGGGTGAAAGACTACCCTAGTAGGTCTGGGCAGTGTTCAAAGCAAAGCAACAAGGCTCAGGTTAGCACTGAATTGCTGCTTTAATCAGTTCTATAATCCAGGCTCCTACTAAAGACTTCATTTGAACTCGGGGTTCTAAAATTTGGATGCTACCATGGATACCACCTGTCAGTCATGGAACCAGAGCTATGGCGAATTTCTGGTCATGCCCAGGGGTGTAACCAATAGTGAAGATCAGTGAGTTCGGGTCACACAGGAGCAACCATCATCCATGTGACCCCCTTGGATGGATCAATTTGAGAAAATACATCAAAAGGAATAGCTTTATCAATGAAACAAGCTTTTAGTCTATCTTGATAAAATGGTCACCAAAAGCAGGCACAACAACTTTATAAGACTTTAATGATTTTCCTCCAGTTTTAAAAACATCTCAAATAGAAAAGGTTTTTTTTTTTAATGTTTTTTAAAAGTTGGTAACCACTTGCATAATAAAAAGAATAAAGGGTCAAAGCAGCCCACGTCCTCTTTAATAACTATGTCAAAGGGATAGCATAACTTGACTAAGAAACTTGACAAAATATCTTTTAAAATTCTCCTGTATAAAGGCAATATAATTATTATATATTATGAAACATAGATGTATCTGGCTGAAATGGAGTCGGGGGATTTACAGTTAAGCAGCCTGATTTCAAAAGTCCTGATTAATGGGCAAGCCTAGAAATAGTATTTTTTCCCAAACTGCTGTCCTGCCCGGCTCTTTCTATCCCCTACCTTTTCTCACTAGTTGCCACCAAGGCTGAGAAGGAGGAGTTGGGAAGATCACTCAATAGGTAAAGTACTTACCGTGTGACCTTCAGTGAGTTCAGAGTCCCGGCCGGCACCCAAAGGAAAAGCCAGGCATAGAAATGTGTGGTTGGAATACCAGCACCGGGGCAACAAACCCAGGAGAATCTCTGAGGCTTGCTGGCCAGCTCCTCAAGTTCAATCAGCGAGCTCTAGGTTCAGTGAGAGGATCTAGGAAGGTGATATCTGACCTTGATACTCACAAGTACTATGTACATATATCACACAGAGCCCAAGGAGGAACTATGTTCCTTGAAGCAGGAAATGACATAAGAAGAGGTGAGCTATGGGAAGGTACAAACACCAGGTTTTAGAAAGTCCTACATGGGCTTCAGAATGATAAGAGGAGAAGCTGAATAAAGAAGAAAAAGAGGGGAGGCTGGAGAGCTCCCCAATCCCTGTGCTGTGATAAAGCACAAAAGGACGTGGTGGAAGAGTGGCTCAGCCTTGCCTGGAAGGTTGGAAGACCTGGACTCTATGCCTAGTCTAAAAGGAAGCGGTACAGACAGGCACAGAGCCACACTAGACCCATTAGACCTGAGCCAGCCTCCTTGGAAGTGAAGCAAGCCTCCAGAAGCTACCTAGACCCTGGGACTCTGAGGAAGCCTGACACAGAAAAAGCCCTGATGGTAGGTAGCAGGGCCCGGCCCCCTCTCAGGTGCAAGTGCTGGAGAGCAGCTGGAGAACACACCGGAGGGTCTTCAGATGGCTGTGGATAGACCAGACTTAAGATAACCTTTCTAACAAGGAGAGCAGCCGCACAGAGGAGTGGGTGCTTTGTGGATGAGATGACTCCAGCAGCTGCAGAAAAGAAGCAATTTGCCAGGGATCTTACAAAAGCAATTCCTGGGTCAAGGGGGAATTTTGCATTAAATTATTCCCCGAATCCCTTCCAATTAAGACCCAATGGCACTGTTTTGCCTACATAGATATCTAGACATCAGTGCTATGGAAATACCTCCTGTGTACCTAGAATACACAGTAACATTTTTGTAATTAAACCTTCTGATCCTTGTGTAGGAAATAATTTCAATTTTCTGTAAGTGCTTCAGCACGCGTACCTGTTAATTATCCTCCGATGGACGATCTTTAAAATTATAATTCGCTCTGCACAGTCCTTTAGGAACTCTGACATCCGCTGTTTCAAAACTGGTTTCATCTCATGTTTTGCGATTGCCTTGAGGTGGTCCCAGGAAGCTTTGCACCGTCTCTCCATCTGACATAAATTATCCTGAAGTTGATCAAAGTCAACCTGAAAATCGGGGAGAGGGAGAACACAGCAAGGGAGTGAAACAAGGGGACCGCAGCCCAAGCCAGGAGCCCAAAGTGCCTCTGGACGGAAGCAAGCATGAAAACCAAATTCACGTCTTGAACTATAAATGTATTTACGGCCTAAAAATGATTCACATGTGTATTTTTAATCGTCTCCACATCAACCTATTTAGTGATGAAACTGTTCTCCAAGTGAACCCAATACAAGAGTCCCCCTTTGCTTGCCTTGTTTGGGAAGAAACGTTCTGAGAATATTTGAGAACTGTAAATTCAAACATGAAGAGGAGGAACCTGGTACAAGATGAGCTGAGCAGAAGTATCATAAACCTTCCCAGGGTCCTCTTGTTCTTTGCAGCTAATATTTTACTAAAGACTAAGGAACCTCCCCAGTCACCAGGAGGCTCTGCTATGCTCACCCAGCCAAGACAGCTGACGTCTCTTCACTGAAATTCACAGCTTATGTGAAAAATGACTGGGTCATTTTTTATTGTCATTCATACATTCATTCAATACTTATGGAGTAGCTGTGGCCAACACTCCCCATTTCAGGGATTAAATGCACAGAAGTCTAAGATAGCACAGTATGTACACAAAGACAAATGCAGGATGGAGTGAATCCACGTCAGCAAGGGTCGCCTCCTGTAGATCAAGCTCTACAGTATCCTCAAGGCCTGTGTGTATTGAGGCGGAAAGGCAGGAGATCCTGAGAGTTCATGCAAGCTACACACGCACAGTCACAGGAGACACAGCATAAACAAGTGTTCTAGGAAGTGCACAGAGTTTGCAATGACCTGAGTAGCCCCATCTGATGCTTTCTAAAGTATGGGGTTAGTGGGACCAGAAAAAAAATTTTTTTTTGATGGGGCCTGGAGAAATGACTCAGTGGTTAAGAATTACAATTAGAATGTATTCTGAAAAACCTTCTGTGAGTTCTCTCAGAACTGAAAAACCACTAGCTATGCCTATGTCTCATGGCAGGTATACCATGAGGTCAACTGAGGGACCTGGCTTGGTATACCTGGTATGCCTGCCAGACTGTAACTCCTGAGGCAGCTGATAGAGACTCCCAGCTCCCAGGTCATGTGCTAGTCCATTGGGTAGTGGAGAAGAGATCTCCTTCAAGGAGACCTCTGTAGCTCTGACTCTACCTCTTGGCCACTCTGCTCTCCAGCCACACCTTGTGTTCAACTCCAGTGTATCCTAACACTTCCCATTCACACTGCTATGCCCACTGTATTTCCAGAAGGTTTCCCACAGAGGCTTGGCTTCTGTGCCCTGTAGAGATTCCTGCTCCACCCCCATAAGCTTCCAGCATACCCATCACTTCATTTTCCCAATTCTGTTATATTTGGGTTTCTCTGGGCTTTGTTCTGACTCAGTGGTCCCCCTACCTTGCAAGCAGCTAAGTAACCACATACTGCAATGGTCTCATCCCTAACCAGCCATATGCTAACAAAGATATTAACTCTGCACTTTAAGAGCCTACAGCTGAGGGTCCAAGGCCATATCCTGTTTATAGCCCTATAAAAATGTCCCCTGTGTGTAAGATCGTTGGAACGGCCAATCTCCGAGCACTGGAGCCAGGCATACTTGAGTTTCTAATTCCAGATTTTACCCTCAGTACTATGGGAATCTCAGGAAGAGTCAGATAGTATCTTTTGGCTTGCCCACCAAAATCAGGCTGAAGGTTTGCAATATTGGAGATGGTAGTCTAGAAGGTAACACTGTCATCAGTGATCATACAGCAGGCCTGCCCCTCATACCTCAGTAGGAAAGAATCTAACCAAGGACCAGAGATAGGAAAAAGATCTTAAAAGCTCAGAAATGGCATGAAATGAATCATAATAGTCGACTCCAGAGCAGGCGGTACAGGCAGCACGGAATGGCACACTACCAGAGGCTGTATGCCTCTGTGATGACGCAGAAGACCCAACAGTGAGGCCCATGAGGCCAGACTTTCCAAGTCCATGGACGTACCTTGGCTGACCTAGTGATGGCCCCAATCTCTGAGTACAGATCCGAGCTGTCCGGAAAGTTTTCCACTACCATGGTGCACACGTGGTGGAGAAGAGACTGCTTGTGTACTGTATCTTTGACTTCTGGAACCTTCTCGAGGTAGCTTAACTCAAATGCTTTGGCCTGTTTGGTGACATGAGAAAAACAAGTATTACCCGGGCTCTTTCAGCTGGCTCAATGTCTGTCTACAGTAGCCCCGTGTTTAGTTTCTCCAAGGCTGGTGGGCCACACACTTTTGCTGCTGCTGCTGCTGCTCAAACTACTGGACCAGTCACTCTCACCACATCCCTGAGCCACCTCCCAGGGCTCTCACAGGCCTTTGACACCTGCCCAGCAACAGTTTCTTTTTCTTCTGACCATTACTGAATATCAATGTTCTGGCCAAATTCAGGCCTTCAGCAGCTACCTACTGTCTGCTTTTTTAAAAACAGTATGAGGCCTGGAAAAATGGCTTGGTAGTTAAGGTGGCATACAGCTCTGCAGAGGACCACTTGCATCACAGCACCTATACTGGATGGCTAACAATTTGGCTGATAACTAGCTCCAAGGCATCCAAAACCTCTAGTTTCCATGGAAACCCATACCATGTATGTATGCTCACAGACACACAGTTTAAAACAAACTGAATCTTAAAAAGAATATCAGTATGTGTATAAGCCTAAATATTTGAGTGAGAAGCTTAAAGGGAAATAGAATCTCTCTGGATGAAAATCCTCTGAGGTTAATGTTTTAGAGCTGTACTTTATAAAGCATATACATATTTTCAAGCTTTCTTATAGAAGAGTTCATATTCAAATGAATGGCCCCTGATATTTCAAGGTCAGAAAGCTTTGAATTTTTCAGTAAGAAGATATAAAAGCTGCTTGTTGCACTGGGCTTCAGAGAATCGAAGGTACAGCTCCATCAGTATATGATGGCAGAGGCTTTGTGATAAAGGCTGCCAGGGAGGGAGGACTGGGAAGTCTTACGTTAGTTCCATTTAGAAAGTTCCCAATGGCAAGGAGAGTAGACAGGATGAAGCCCAGAGTCTTATTGTTCTCCAACTGGTCTATTCCTTCCTTCAGGTCCAAAAGTGGTTCGGCCACTTCCTTTCAGATAAAAAGAAAGAGGGAAATGAGTAAGAATTTTGGCCTCTTTTGTTCTTTTGCAGATTTGTGTAGTCTAAAGGTATTCCAGTAAGCAATAGTCCCTAGCATAGGACAAGCTTGTGTGACAGGCATTTGGTCCTAGATATGAACAGTCCTGAAAGGTAGCAGAGGGGGCTGAGGGGTAGGTCTACCCGCAGACGCCACAGGAAAGGTTATGGGAAGCTTGTGCCGGAGTGAAGAGTGCTCGCTCTGTCTTCCTTGGTCAGGCAGGATGCCAGGTCATTCCCATCAGTCCCCCAGCAGCCATGCTGACCTCCAAGGCCATCTCTCTTTCCTTGACCCCTCAGCACTAGCATTGCAGGCTCCTCTTTGTCTTTCTTCTGTGCAGGCAGCTGACAGTACACACTGTGTCCTCACAGTCTGCAGACTACCTCAGTCCCCTCCTCTTTCCTCTGGTACTCCACGAGAGTCACCTCTTAGCCGGAGTTACTCATGTAGGTACGTTCAATCTTTTGTCATTGTGACATGGCATTGTTGTGTACAAAGTTCACACTCAAGAACCACATGAACACACACACACACACACACACACACACACACAGCTCCAGATTTTCACTGCATTTAAAAATTCAGGTGACAACAGATGCTGGCGTGGATGTGGAGAAAGGGGAACACTCCTCCATTGTTGGTGGGAATGCAAGCTGGTTCAACCACTCTGGAAATCAGTCTGGCGGTTCCTCAGAAAATTGGGCATAGTATTACCAGAAGATCCTGCAATACCTCTACTTGGCATATATCCAGAAGATATTCNGGGTGGGTAGGGTAGCAGGGCCGGGAGGGGGGAGGATATAGGGAACTTTCTGGATAACACTTGAAATGTAAATGAAGAAAATATCTAATAAAAGTTGAAAAAAAAAAAAAAGAATTGGTCTTAAGGAATATTATTGCTGTCCTGTAGTGCATGGGCTTTGTTTGGATCGGACACATATGAAAGCCACAGTTCTTGTTTCTGTCACCCCTCAGACACTTAGCCTGCCCTGCACCTTCATGGGCCTCGACCTGGGAAGTTTTTCACTTGCCTGGATCCCCACACCAGGACTTCAACCTTCCTCTCTCCAGCAGTCCTGCCTTGCCAGTCCTCAACTGCAGCTAGTCACACATCATTTTCTCCAGCAGCATCTTACTTTGCTAGAATCACCTAAGCATGCCAGATAGTTCACAACTGAGTTACACCAGTCACCCTGCAGTCTCATTTCTGCTTGATTCCATGAGTTCAGATGTAGAATGGATCAAATAAAATCCTTTATTTGAAATACATGGGACTCAGATGTGTTTCATATTTTGAAATATTTGAATATACCTAATAAGACACCCCAGAGATGGGATTTAAGCATAAGGATAAAACTCACTCAGATATCATAACACACTCATTACAACCAAGCTAGAAGGTAAGTTCAGACAATATTTTTAAATACTTTTAGTATACTTTTACTTCTTTTGTATGAAATTTTCACTACAGTATTATTTTGACTATCAAAAAGTTTCAGATTTTTGTGTATTCAGGTTTCAGATTTTTGTATTAGAAATGCCCACCCTGAAAATTTCCCTCAAACTTCCCAAACCCACTATTGTAGAGCATATCCAGTCCAGCACCATGTTTACTCCTCCCAGCTCCAGTCTTCATCTTCTCTGGTACTCAGCCCCTTCCGGTTCACCATCTAATTTCCACTGGCCCATATTCAGCCTACAGGAGCATGTCCACTGATCTGTTGAATCTTCTTCTAACTCAAAGTACTACCGCTAAGAGGGAGACTCAGGAAGTTCCAAAAATTTACAAGTCCCATGAATCTCCTTAAATACAAGACTTACAACCCTCCACCCCTCCCCAAGCTACATAAGAAGTAACAACATCTGGAGAAAAAGACACCCCTACAGGTTTCTGCACATTGATGTTGGGCAGGGCACTTTGGGAATGCCCATGCTGGGATGGGCTTCATGGTTCTATAGCTCCATGTTAGTTATCTGTGTTTTTATAAGTAACTGTCGACCCACCCTCGAGTAACCCTGAGAAACTCTGGTTCACTGAATTAAACTTGGGTGGAAATCTTTCTTTGGTCTGCTGTTACTATCTGGGGTAGAGATATGTTTGTTCAAAACTCCCCTAGAGAAGTTACATAACATACCCCAGTGTAGGAAGGGTGCTTATGTCTTATACCTGCTATTTAAGAGGAATCTCTAGTACCTTTTCCATCTAAATCCTCCCCCAATCTGTGTGTATATGTGTGTGTGTGTTTGTGCATGCATGCATGTGTGCGTGCATGTGTGTCTCTGTATCTGAAGGTATACCTGTCTTATCTTAGGAGCACTGAGCATACAGACACAAACTACTGTGTCTGGTGTTTTAGTTCTCATATGATTCGGTTTTCTGTCTGCTGCCCTAAGCTGCTGCTGCTACCATGGATGGAGCTGTCCCTCTCACCATCATGACTCTCCCCTTCCTGAAAGACTTCTCCCTCTGAAGTCATGAATCCTGAACAAAACCCTCCTCCCATATGTAGTTTCTTCCACAATCATTTGACCACACAATAAGAAAAGTAGCTACTACCATTTTCTCAAAGGTACCCATGAAGCTGCCAACCCTGACCAGTGCAAAGTTGGGGTTATTATCAACAAGTGGAAGATGATAGATTTCACTTTGTGCTTTTTTATAGTTTCTACCATGAAAAATTTTGATCACTAAAAAGTCATTTATTTGCTCCCTGCAGCCAGGAATCTGAGGCTGGTGTCAGCAAGATGCTCACCACCTACACAGATGCAATGCCCACCACCCGATGTGAGCTATAACACAGTGACCAGCAGCTCACTCTCCAAACTGTGTCAAGGATAAGGCTTCACAAGCTTAGTATTTACCAACTGTAAAGTCCACTGCGGGCATGTGGGATGCCCCTCCAACCTGCCTACCTTTTCTGTGGTTTCATAATCCATTTTGAATGCCCACAGGTGGAGCCGAGCAGAGAGCTCGCTGATGGAAGAGAGTGTGAGAAGGAACTGCTCCGCACTGCCTAAGGGCACTTCCGGGTTGGCCAGCTGAGCCTCCTGGATTTTCTGCTTCTCCTCCTCAGTTGGAATCATGGTCAGAATTTTCTAGAAAGATAGGATGATATAATAATTCTTTGTTAGTAATGGACTCTGCTCATTCAATATTTTCAAATTTCTCTTAGAATTTTCCAAGCAGGTAGTTAACATCATTTTGTTTTTATTAGTAGGCAGGTGTTATTGTAATTATCACCAGGACACTTTAAATATCCTGCTCCAGGACTTCTAGGTCTTGTACATAAAGGGTGTTTCAGGCAATAACGGTGGATGATAAGTGAGAAGAAGACAGAATATTGGAGAATCGCTTCCTGCTCCCTAGGAAATACAGTGGTGTGTTGAGAACATGTGCTTTGTGGCACATCTCATAAATGGATTGCAAAAAAAATGCAACATTTAGGACTAAGTCAGATTGGCTTTTACGTATTAATTGTAAATTTTAACCAAAACTCATGGGGAAGCAATGCTACAGTATCAAACACAGGTTTGACTGAGGAAAACCTCATAGTAGTATACACACTGCTCAGTGATGAAAAAGTATAGCTTTCTATTTCTATTTACTTCTAGAAAAAACAATTGTGGAGTATGACGAAGACAACAGATGCTAGAATCTGATCAAGTCTTACTGGTTCAAATGCCTAATTCATTATATTTTTAAAACAGAGAAAAATTATTCTGTCTTTATCATTCCTAAATGATGGAAATCCTTTCCTCCCTTCCACAACAGAGACAGAGACAGAGACAAAGACAGAGAAAGAGAAAGAGAAAGAAAAAGAGAAAGAGAGAGAAGACAAGAAAAAGGTAGAATTGTTCATAAAGGCTCTGATAGTCTACCTAAATAACTATGAACAACAAGCAAAAATGTTTCTAAATCATGGAATTGAGTTTAATGATGTTTCATGATACATGGCCAAATCGCAAAAATCTATTGCTACACAGAAACAATAATCAAATGTGTGTGTGTGTGTGTGTGTGTGTGTGTGTGTGTGTGTGTGTATTTGTTCTAATTACTATGATTCTATAGTTCTTCAATTTGGGTAGAATGATACTTCTAAGATCACCTTTTACAATTCACCAAGGTTTTTCCATTTCTTCTTCCTTACTATATAGCTTCTAGAACAGTTTGTTTGTCTCTATACAAAATCATGTTAGACTTTTAGTTGGGACTGAGTTAAATTTATAGATTATACATATTTTTCTAATTTCAAACATATACAGCCTATATATTATTTATTATATTTATGACTTGTATGTTTCATCATAAATAGCACTTTAAAATTTGTTTGTTGTTACTATGTAACAATAAAGAAGGTTTTGTGCATATATTTATGTCAATATTTATTTCAACAGAGCAGAAGGACAGAACAGTACAGAAAGGGGCACACAAATATGGTCCATTAGACAAAAGTGAAAGACTATTTAACAGAGAAAGGATACAATTTACAACAAGTGATCTTGAAACAACTAGATTTCATATTTAAAGCAAAACAGAACAAAAAAAACCCTCAACTTAATTCTCCTCTCTATATAAAGAAACTCAAAATGGATCATGATTTTAAAAGTAAAATGGAATACCATAAAAATTTTGGAAAGAAACAAGAGAAAATCTTTGTGACCCATGGTAGACGAAATATTTCCACAAGCAGCAGCGATAAGGTAAACTATAGCCTAGCTAATTTTTTTCACTGTAACAAGAATGAAAACATAAGCTGTAACTTATCAGCAAAGAGGTTGCCCTATGACCTTGCCATTCCATTCCTGGGTATGTACTCTAGGAAAGTGAAAACATATTCACTGGAAACTATTAAAATATTTGCAGTTGCTTTATTTGTAATAGGCCCAATCTGTGTTGAGTTAAAGCTTTTAGTGGATAAATAGGTAAACACATTGTGGTACATCCCCCAGATGAAACAGTCTTCAAGACGCTATAGAGCAGAGGTTGTTACTCAGCAGGGCTCCAGGATGAGGCTTCGTGGGCAGAATTGGAGTATCAGGAGAGATTCAGCCAGAATTCTGGAGGTCACACTGTCCACAAAGTCAGTGGATTAAAAAAAAAAAAAAAAAAAAGAAACCAAACATTTCAAACAGATAACACTCTGAAAACATCTACAATTGGACTCAAAATCCTTAGCAAAAAAAAAAAAAATCCAACACACTCTAATTTTCATAATGCTTAAATTGTTCTAGGCACAACAGGAATTTCCAAACAAAAGCTTGCCAGCACCTTTATAACCTCCAGGAGACATGTTCCTGCACGCTTTGTTGCTTTGTCCCTTTGAAGGAACTGAACATTTCTCCTTTGCTATTTACTGCTCTAATTGGAACCATTTCTTTGCCACTGAGAATTCTGGGCCTGCAATCTGCTAGTTTATTTTCTCCTTCCTTTACATCACTGTCAATAAGAAAGGCTATAGGACAGTAGGACAGGAGGGCAGAGTCACCTCCTGTGAGTTGGTGGTCCTTTCCTCCACCAGAAATGATTACAGGCGAACAGAAGGCAAAGCTCAAGTCAGTTCCTTGCCACATTAGTAGGTTCTTTGATGATTCTTATTTGAATCTTCACTTGGTTTTGGAGGGAAAGGAACATCCAACAAGACTAAAATGTAATAATTTGAATTTTTCCTTACTTTCTTCCTAGGCCAGTGGCTCTCAACCTCCCAAATGCTATGACCCTTTAATACAGTTTCACATGTTGTGATGAATCCCCCAGCTATAAAATCATTTTTTCTTGCTATTTCATAACTGAAATTTTGTTACTATTATGAACCATAATATAAATATTTTTTGAAGATAGAGGTTTGTCAGGGGTCATGACCCACAGGTTGAGAACTACTGTTCTAAACACTGTCTCTGTATTACTACAATAACTACACTTGTTCTCATATCGGAAGATGTCATTCTGCCCCCCAAAAACAATGGAAATGCATCCTTTATTTTGGATCTAAATGCGAGGTTTAGTTTGGCCATTTAATTTACCCACAGATGAGACACAGCAATAATGGTTTTACTTGTTCATTTTGACAGACTCTAGTCATGGTGATGAAGAATATACTACAGGGACATGGGTGTGGCAGCAGGGGCTTGGGAAAGCTTGGCCAGGGGTAGTTTGTAAAGGTTGCACTATTCTGAGAAAATGGCAATTTGTCTATGCACCTTCCTGCAGCAACTTAAAAAATAACCCACAGAAGGACCCTGTTGGTGTCTCCTTCCATCTCATGAGCACTCTGAGATGTGCACATTGGTGCAAGAGATTATCGTGTCCAGCACAGATGGAATGACTTGTTGACGCTTTCCCACACAGAGCTGGAGAACTGCTAGGGGCTGCCCCTCACGCCACAGCGGCAGCTCCGTCGTCGACAACAGAACAGCTGTGTTTCATCTTCAGAGCATTCTGGTTCCCTAGGCCAGCTCCAGGAGAAGACTCACCCATGTCCAGCACCCATGAACAGCTAAGGACAGGTACTGGGAAATACAAACTCCTTAGAATGCTACTGTGGCACACATGGTTAAAGTAAATTTCTGTTTCTGGGATGATGCTGGGTCTGACAGCCAAAGTGAGACACATTAAACATCATGAAAGACCGCTGTATTATACTGCCTCTTAAGTGGACCACACTCTAAAACTCATCAAAGCGAAGGGGGGAAAGTTATGTTTTCCCATTTCTGTTTGTGATCATTTCATACATTTTACTGCAAAAAATATTATTGATGCTCTCTAGAGATGATTCAAAAATAACTTCCTACAGCTGAATTCTCTTCTGCAAACCACTTCCTTAATAGAGTTAATTACTCAGGTTTGTATGACAAATCCAGATTCATACCACGAGTTGCTAGGCAATGGCACAGGATGTCATTTAATACATCCTAATTGTATTTTGCAGCACAGAGCTTTCCAATGGCCTATGAAGCTGAGATGCCATGACATAATGTGTGTATCCAGGAAGCAGAAGGTCTGGCTGAAGGCATTAACTGCAAATCTTATTAGCAAAGGTCTGTAAATTGACAATTGCTTTTTCTTCTCAGTCTTATTTTAACTCTTGAATGACAGGAGTCCCAAACAAGGCCTGGGTCCTTCCCAGCACATGAATGTAGATCTTCTATGCCACTCAGAGCATGCTGCATTGCACATTCTACTTAGTGCTTAGTCTATGGTCTTCACAGCTATGTGACAACAACTGAACGATAGGCAGTCCTTGGATATGGAGGTAGTTCCAATCAGAAGTTCTTGGCTGGGATGCTTTTACTCCCTAAGGGAGGTTAACAATGTATGAAGACATTTCTAGTTGTGGGTCAGTGTGGGGGAGGGTAGGTACCCCCAATATCTAGTATATTAGCTGCATGTCCAATTGCTGCTGTAGTAGCAATGTTGCTCAAATCAAGTGGCTTTAAACAACCTAAATTTATTCTCTCATGATGTCCAACATTAGGGTTACCATTGCTTTCTCTTTGAAGACTAGAGAGGAGAACACTCCCTTGCCTCTTGGCTTCTGATGTTCAACATGATCCTTGGCATCCCTTGGATTATAAGAATGTCCCTTTAATTTCTGCCCCTGCCATCACATGGCTTTCCATTCCATGAATGGATCTGTGTGACCTCTGATTCAAGTGGTACCCTCATCTGTCTGTGTCCAAAAGTCCCTCCTCTTATAAGAGTAGCAGTCAGAAGTCTGATGGCCCATTTTAATAGAACTGCCTTTCCAAGAGAGGTCACCTCCTGTATTAACATGAACTTGGCAGGGATACTGTATTTTCAATCAAGTACTTGTTTCAGTGGATAGTTTTTCTTGCAACTATCTCTTCTTCCCAAAGCACAAAGGTATACCTGGCATGCTGGGCTCCAACTCTTGCTCACTGCCCTCTCCTCTACCCAGGAGAACCTAGTATTGTGGCTAAGCCTTCTTCTCTGGACTTCTCTGCCAAAGGCTTGTGTTCTTTCTAGAGTTAGGTTTCATAGGTTCCATCTATGTTCAAATTATGCAAGCAGGACTGTGCATGAACAAACCTTAGATGTGGAAGGCTTCATGCCAATAGAAGAATGGGATACCCACTATCACAAAGCAGTGTCCCCATACTCCTCATCCTTACCCAGATCTCTAGGTTATGTTACTTATGGGTGCAAGTCTGTAGGTTGTCTAGTAGCTCCTCTCCCTTTCCATCATCATGATAAGAGGGTTTACCTGGTACTATCTGGCACAAGCTCACAGAAGCAGGAAAGCATGACCATGTGGAGGGACAGGAATTGTTTCAAGAGAAATGTTAAGGTTTGGTCTTTTGCTATGTTTTGTATTGTTTAATATTGGACACCAAGACCTAAGTGCCCCCAGGGACAAGATAATCCCTACATAGACCCAAGTGATGCTACATAATTTTGCCCTCCCCCAAGTCATCTCTGACTAGTGAATAAAGATACCTACAGCCTATGGCTGGGCAGAAGATGAGTGTGGTTTTGAGGTTCCAGTACTTGAGGTCAGAGGTGGGGGACTATGAGGAGGGAGAGAGAAGAAAAGTGGGATATAGATATATTATAAAAATGGGACAAATAGGGGTAGATTATTGAATCTACTCTTAAACCACAAAGCATCTTATAGCCATAATCTTACATTGGTAGAGATCCTTATATTTTGATATAGAACTGAGGTTATATTTTGTTACATTGGTACTGAATTTTGTATAATGATGCACACCTAAGGTTTTAATTAATATAAATCTTTATATATTGATACAAAATTTAAGATTAATTTGTTAAAATTTAACATTTATATGTTTCAAGTCTTATAAAGGTATTATGCCTATGCAATTCCTTTAATAATAGAAGGTTTAATTGTAATCCTTTTAATAACTGCTATTACAAACCATTTAGGATAAGTAATGCAAGTTAATAATCAGCCAAGCTCATGGTCTTGTCAGATACTAGTCTGAATTATCACAGAAATATACATCCTGGCTTATTCAGAAAATAGGTAGCTGGATACAGGCAATGTTTGACAATTCAGATATGCTATGAATAAATAAGATGGTCTTCAAAAATCTCAGAGACTCACAGAATATGGAATTTAACCATAATTTTATTAATTTAAGATCTTTTTTACATTAATACATATGGGTGCAAATCTGTCAACTCCTGGAAATGCCACATTAAACTTGTAAGAAGATGAAGAGCACCATAACCTCCATATGGAATTGCTTCAATTATGGCAAACTAGCCGCTGGGCAAAATAATTCCCTAAATTCACCTGCAGAGAAAATGCTATCAAGAAATGACAAATAGATACAGAATAGTTGATTGCCAAACTCTGCCAAGACAAGGTTAAAAAGCCCTTCATATTACTGCCTCTTGTAAGGTCTGTCAGATATCCTGGGCCAGAAGGCTGAAGATAGATGCTCTAGCATTAGAGAGAATACTAGGGATTGTCCAGATGGTCAACTGTCTCTGTCATTTCTATAATTTTTGGAAGCTGAATTCCAGCAATTCCTGGGAATAATATTTATTCCTTCTCAGGTCTCTGATGGGATTAAAGACTAAATAGTCATAATCTTAATATAAGCTTAAATTGTTTAAGATTTAAGAAGATGTTTTAAGTCTAGGAAGACCTAAATATTACAAATTAGGATAGAAATTAGAATAGAAACTGATTTAGAAACAGAACTCTAAACTCACCAAGACAGAATAATTGTTTCCTAATTGTTCCTTCTGCATGTTGTTTATTTTTATAAGAGAAAATGCCTTTTTATTTAGACAAAAAAGTGAGAAATTATTGATGTTTGGTCTTTTACTATATATATATTTGTAAGGTCAAATACTGTACCCCCAAGGCCTGGTTGCCTCCAGGGACAAAAGAATGTGCACATAGACCCAAGTGACATTACGTAACTTTCTACCCCAAATTATCCCTGATTGGCTAGTAAAGATGCCTACAGCCTATAGCTGGGCAGAAGATAGGTGGGGTTTTTGGGGGGGTGAGGGGGATTCCCAAGCTTGGGGTCAGAGGCAGGGAACAAGGAGGGAGAGTGAGATGGAGAGAGGAGAGATGCAATGGGGTATATGAGCTATGAAAACATGACTATAAAGGCTGACCATTTAGAATAAGGAGCAGCCCAGATGGAGCATACAAGTTATAATTCAGGGATATTGATGAGGAAGTTGATTCTAATAGCTTAGAAGACAGGTGTCTGTTCAGCTCTAATGCCATAAAGTCTTATTATAAATATAAAAGTTATATGCCTTTTATCTGGAAACTGAATGATCTAAAGAAGGATAGAAACCCAGATTCGAGATTAAATATGAATCATAAACAGAGAAATATTCTCCACTGGGCAATCTACCTCTCATCTTTCTCTACCTTTAACAGATCAGAAAGCATGAACGCCTCAGCTAACTTGTTCTGTTCTCCAGATGATACAACAACAATAACAAGAAGAACAAGAACAAGATCTCTGGGGTTTTTTCCTTTTAACACAAGGGCTCATGTAGCCCAAGCTGGCCTCAACCCTATGTGTAAGTGAGGATGATCTTTTACTTCCGATCCTTCTTCCTCCACTTGCCAAGTATAGAGACTGCGAGCCAGTGCCATCACACATACTTTTGGTAGTCCTAGGGATCAAACCAGGGCTTTGTGCATGGTAGGCGAGCCTTATCTCTAGCCCCAAACCACATCTTTTTGTAAGATCAGAACAATGCCCTTCATGTGGACTTCAGCACCTAATGAAAGAGTACAATTCATAAGTCTTCCTAGATATATGTAACATGACATGGAAGGAGCCTGAGGCAGGACGATCTTTTTCCATTTTGAGGTAAGCAATATTTGGTTAGAGTTGAGGCCCATCAATGAGCTAAGATCTATGAACATTACAGGCAGCATGACTCGTTGCCCCAGCCCAGAATAAACATCTAAGAATCATTAATATCTTTCAGAGTTCAGTTGAGTAAAGATGATTGCAAACCACCAAAGTTATATTCAATGCAAAAATGTAACGCACATTTCACTACATTAACGATTCTTCATAGAACTTGCCTTACCTCGATCCCTTCTTTGTTTAAGGCATACTCATCAAAGTTCAAAATGGCTATCTTAATCGTCCTTGGAGGGGGCAGCACTGTCAGGCCGATGTTGATGGCATTGCTCCTCTTGGAATCCAGAACAATGATCTCCTGCCGTTTACCATCTGCAGCCGTTTTCTTAGTGATAAAAAAGGAGAATCAAAATATTAATGTGTCATCCTGGGCCTCACTCCTTATTTAGAAGTAAGAGCAAATGGCCCACATTCAGGTCAGGGAAGAACTGGCTGCCACTCAGCACAGGAAAGAGAGAGAGTTTGGGGAAGGGGGAGATAGATCAGGACTTAGGTACTCAGTAGCCTCCAAGCTTGGGTCAGTATTGGAACTTCACAAGTCAGGTACATTACAAAATAATACTGATTTTCCTTCAATAGGAAAAATATTTTGTGCAAGAGCAAAACCTGTCTCCACCCACCCCCCCAGCCTTTTAGAATTCCTTTCTTGTGTGCTGTATAGTGTTAGGGTATGTCTTGGTTGGCTCATTGTATACAGTGTGCCTATAGCAGTGAATACCCAGGCTGAGGAGACAGGCTGCTGAGGACATTCGGTGTGGCTGGTCTGTTAGCCCTTTGGTTCATGAGTCTTCCTGGGGCCTCCCTCACTATTTAAATGCCCTGCACTCTTCAAACTAGAGTGCCTCCATCTTTTCTGTATGTTTGACCATCATACAGCTGCCTGCTGCAGGACAGGGTGGGGCCTCCTAAGTAAGAAAAAATAAAAGAAAAGGCATGTGCCCTTTAAAAGGTATGAATGACAAGCAGGTGCAGAGGTGCTCTGGCATCCTCACAGAACCCTGGGTCACAGCTTTCACAATGGCATGAGTGTCTCTCAGAAGCAGACCCTGGGCCTCCCTCATCCTTGCAGCTAGCACAGGGCTAGCATATGACTATTTGTAAGCCTTTGAAACGCAATGTTTGTGTCCCTTTCCCAAATTCAGTTGTCGGTCTCCTAATACCCAAAGAGATAGAATCTAGTATCAGAGGTCAGAGCTTTTGGAGGTATCACGATTTAGACAGGGTGGGAAGAGTGGACTCCTCACAATGGAATTGATGTTCTTACAGGAACACAGCAAGAAAGAAGCCATCTGAAAGGCAGAAAGAAAGCCCTTGGCAGAATTAATCTGGCTAGCATCTAGCTAGTAGCTAGAGCCACTGTGTGGGTGCTGGAATTGAACTCTAGTCATCTAGAAGAACAACAAAGGGAACCATCTCTCCAGCCTGGTGTACACTATTTTATTATGGCTGCCTCAACAGATAAAAACAGGATACGGGGAGCTAAGCCAACATTTGTTACCTCCAGAGCTAGGACACAAGTTGTGTCCACTTTTCCCCTCAGCTGTCAGGAAGTTATATGTAGGTGGCAGTAGAGGGTAGTAGGAAGAGACTGGTTCAGCCTTTACAACTGCTCAAGTTCCCCTTGGCACAAAGGCATCTGGGCAGATGGCTGCTTTGAATCACGGAACACTCTTATGGTGGCAAAG
This sequence comes from Mus minutoides, assembly GCA_902729485.2. Lineage (NCBI taxonomy): Eukaryota > Metazoa > Chordata > Mammalia > Rodentia > Muridae > Mus > Mus minutoides. Next base: position 221,670 of record LR750219.1, on the reverse strand, counting down.
AAAGATTCTCACAGCACAGCCCCAGTCACTCTCACTAAGACTAACGTCTCAGACCAATGTAGTATGTAACCAGGACAGGAAACGAAGTCAGGACAAACATAGAGAGTGAGCAGCTAGCCTGTGGAGGATCCATTAATGCCATCCTTCTGAGGAGAAGGTCAAGGAGAAAGCAGGGACAGAGGCGGCACAGGGGAGAAAGACCAGGGCCACGCCTAAGGAGACCTTCTATCCCTGGCTGCTGCATGGTTTGTGTCTGCTTCTACCAACAGTGGTCTCAAGACATCAACAGGGCATGAGATCAAACCCTGAACACAGACAGGAGAGGCTAGGATCCAGCCTAATTCTCCAACAGTTTGTTTTCTTTACTCTGTTTCAGTTTCACAGATGGGGATTTTTCTAGGTTGTCTCCTAACTTACTCTGTAGCACAGGCTGGCTTCTAACCCATAATCCTTTAAAGTGGCCCAGTGTCCTGAGGGCTGGGATAACAGACATGCATCACCACATTTGGGCACTAACAATTTCTTTTCCAACTGGCTGCTTGTCTCTGTAGGCTTATTTATCACCCTGCCTTGATATCCTATTTCCAGAGTAGCTTGTAGGTGCCTAGTTTCCAAATGAGAACTTTTCATGGAAGAATGTGAAAAGGGCCAGGAGGCCTCCAATACCATCGGTCAGCCCTGGGCCACAGGAAGGGTGGCTTCAATCTCAGTTCTTGCACTAAAGGTTAAAGACAGTCAACCTCTGCCCTCCTCTTCAGCAAGTTTCAAGAATGGTCAGGATGGGAGGAATGCTGGGAAAAAAGTACCTGCCATCCAAGGCTCCAGGCACAGAGTGCTTAACTACTGGGTGGCTGAACATAAAAACAGGGCTATCTCCTCTGTGTATCTGCTTTTACATAGTAAGTATGCAGCCCAGTGAGGGGTATGGCTGTGGGCCTGTGTTGAAACAAGCTACTTTCCCAAGTATGTCCAGAAGGGTTCCAGGGAGGACGGGCTTGTTTATTTAAGAAGGGAGGGACCCTGGAAAGTCTCCAGGCTGTTTTAGTTACAAGCCTATTAAACAGAGTTCCTCCTTTGAGAGCCTATATAATGCCTCTTACCACCCCCAAGCCCCAAGACGATCTCTGGAGACAGGCCTCAGGCCTGGGTGCTATGCAAGGCTTTTTGTTTATTTCTTTTGCACTTGACCAAGAATGATGCTGAGATGTCTAAACAGCCAAGATGGACAAAAGAGAATTGGAGGTTACCCTATAGGGAACAGAGACCTCATAGAGAAGGGGCAGGGAGGAAGACAGAAACATTCAACACCTTATTCGCAGGTTGTCCCAGACGGGTGAGGGTCTGGTGTATAGGACAACAGAGATGAATGTCTTTAGAATGAGATTTCAACAGAAAGCACACAAGTGCAGAAGAGGCAGTCCCTTGGGCAGACTGATAACTGCCAAGGCCAAAGCATGGGCCATGACTGATAACGACAGCCGTAGAGTCAGATGGAGAACCAGAAGCCTGAATGTCCAGTGCTTCTCAGAGGGTAAAGAGTGACACAGATAAATGCAAGTCTCTGGAGCAGCTACGCCATGCTTAGGCTTAGCTGAAATGGGTGCCTAGTGGAAACACAGATGGCTAATGCTTCCTGGGCTAGAGATGTAGAAAATGTGTCTGAGAGCAGATCAAACCATTATCCCTAGAAGCTGCAGGTAAGGACTCAAACTTGACTCTGAATAGTTATGGAGGGTTCACGGCCACATACAAGTATACGATCACACCGGATTTCAGCCAGCATCCTAGGTAAAGGAAAAGGCCCTCACTTTGCCTCTGAGCTTCAGAAGGCAGAAAGATGAAGATTCAGGCAGCATGAGAAATGTCAGAAAGACATTTGTAATCAGTACAGAGTTTTCATTAAGCTTAACATTTGCTAAGATGCCGACACAAAAGATCACCTCTTTGATTCGTTTCTTCTTCCCCTTGCTGGGTATAGAACCCAGGGCCTTGCATGTTAGGCAAATGCTGTACTACTGAGCTATGTCTTGGGCTCACCCACTTGAAGTTTTAAAGAGTAATTTTATTAGGAACAGAGGATCAAAATGTTTAGAAAGTGAAACATTGAAAACACTGAACTTGTCGCCTCAGAAGGGACTTGCGATTGAAAATAGAAACCCATCTAAGGATATGATGTCTTTGGAGAACTCTCCCAGTCTTGGAGGAGGCTGCTGGATCTGAGAGCACTTCCATGAAAGGCAGCTGGCTTCTGCATGAGCTGCTTGGCAGCAGGTGCTGGAGACCCTGGGGCTGGGGCTGGCTTAGCCTGGCCACTCTCGAAGTGGTAAATCATGACTGCAGACTCCCTGCTGCTCACTCCAGCCAAGAATGACACTATGGGATATTTTCAAAAGTCTCCCTTGAGAAAGTGACAGTTACAAGGTTACACGTTGCAATGATATAGATGTAGCAAGGATGAGAACTCCAGAATTTTTTCTAGTCTTTCCATGAGAGACATAAAGAAATACATAGCAAAGCTTTCTAGCAAAACAAACAAAAAGCTAGGTCTATAAAGGCAAAAAAAATCTTTAGTTAAAAATAAAATCTTTAGTTGGCATGGGGTGCATGCCTTTAACCCCAGTACTCAGAAAGCTGAGGCAAGGGAATTACTTTGAGTTTGAGGCCAGTTAGGGCTTATATAGTAAGACTCTGTCTTTAAAAAAATGAATGGGGCAGGGAATAAAAGAAAAAATAATTCTACCCCAGAATAGGTTTGCCTTATTATTAAGGGGAAGGGTATTAATTTTTCATATTTTTTAGACTCTGATACCTGAAGCCAATTGGACACTGGACAGTCTGTGTATTCCTATCACCATAAGCAGATGTAGTGAGTCTCTGTTACCACTGTGCTAGCAGCCCAGGAATAAAAAGTTGTGTTTCTAATCCCTAGGCAGAATTTGGGCTTTCTAGTGTTATAAAGAACATAACAAACACCCTCGTATCCCAGATGTGAATGGGAAGGACAGACACCTTTCTCTCTTCTCCAGGGAAGATGCCAGATCAGGGTGTCACTGCGGAAGATGGTAAGGATGCTGTATTCATGTGTCACTTTAAAGCAGATGCTTGCAAACTCTGGGTCTACTCCATAATCTAAGACACTTCAAAATTTCCCAGCCTAGGCCTGGGCAGATGTGCAGACCCATAACCCCAACACAGAGAGAAATCCATCAACATCATCTGCAAAGTTGAAGCCAGCCTGGTCTACACAGGCTGGCTAGGGCTACACAGGGAAACAACAAAACCAGCAAAATCACCAAGGTTGAAGCTTATACCCTGGCCCATTAAATCACCATCTCTATATTTCTTTAAAAGTCTATGTTAGTAGCTTCTGCTATCCTAAGAAACTTAAGGGTGAACAGAGTGTGGTAGTTTAAATGAGAATGTCAAGCACTTGAATACTTAGTTCATAGTTAGTGGTAGCGTTTGGGTAAGTTTAGGAGCTGTGGCCTTGCTAAGAGGACATGTGTCTGGAGCTAGCCATTCCTAGTTAGCTCCTGCTTTGTGCTGGCAGTCCAAGATGTGAGCCCCCAGCTTCCTGCACCAGCTGCCACCTCATTGCTCTGCCATCATGGATTCGAACCCTCTCTAGAGCTGTAAGCCCAAATAAACTCTTTCTTCAATAACTTGTTTTGATTATGTTTTGTTGCAGCTGTGGAAAAAGGTAACACATAGAGCTAAACAAATTGTCACCAAATCCATCTGAGACCCTTCCCCAAATAAACCCAAGGAACCATAAAGTCCCTGAGAACAAAACCGAGTCCTCTCCCTGCCACTCTCCAGCTTTCTCCACACTTGTCTTGGTCTGGTAGCTACCTGTAGTATGAAGAAGGTGCCCACTGAGAGTAAAGGGGTTTCAGCCCCTTGTTGGACATAAGAATTGGGAAGACCATCTCACAGGGTTCTTCATGTCAAGTCCATATGATTCTCTGACCTGAAGTAGTTCTCTGGAATCACTTGAACATATATCATCACATCTCAGAGCAGCAGCAGAAATACACAGTAAGGCTTAACCCAGGGTTTCTGTCTCCACACTACCCAGTGAGCAACATCCTATAAAAAGCTATATATATATATATAGACATTTGCTGCCAAGTCAGAAAAGTGGGTTCTGTTTCACAAACTATTTTTGAAAAAAAAAAAAAAACCAGAAAACAGAAAACAAAGGCATCTTTTTGTTCTCCTCATGATTATTAAGTGATCCCCCTGGTAGTGGCTCTCATGAGTGAATCTTTGGGGAGGGCATGACTGGATAATCACAGCCATACCCTATCACTTTGGTCTGGTGTTAGTTTTCCAATAGAAATTAAAACTAGCTCCCTTTGTTTCATGCTATCTTGTGAAGCTGATTTCATTTTTGTTGTAGACTATGTGTTTAATGAAAAACTTCTCATGAGCCAGAGTTCTGAAGTGGCTGTATACAGCTGTGTTGTATGAAAATCACAGTCAATGATTAAAACCAGGTGCAGAATTACTTATATGGGAATGGGTAACATAGACAAAAAGGATCCATCTCTCCAAGGTGGTGATGCTATAATATTAATTTGCATTTTCACCCCTTATAGCATTTTGAAAATTAGTTCTGGCTTACATTTCATTAAAAAAAAAAAAAGACAACCAAACAACAACAAGAAAACCCTCAAAGATATATATGCGCCTAAGTTTCATTGCAGAACATTCTGGAAACAATTTAATAAATGTTTCAGTTTTGTTGTCTCTCAGTGTCCCTAGGGGATTAGTTACAGGACCACCAGAGAGTACAATAATTCTCAAATGCCTTACATAAATGGATTTTTACATATTTTGTCAATAACCCTTAAAATCCTCTAGAGTGTTCTAAATCATCTCTGGATTATTAATATTACCTAGCATAATACAAATGCCATGTACTAGCTGTTGTATTGTTTCAGAAATAAGGACAAGGAAACATTCTATAAATGTTTAGCACAAATACACATTTTTTTTTTAAATGGGTTCCATCTGCAGTGATGCAATCTTCAGATGCTGAACTCACCAATATGGCTGACTGACTATTCCCTTATGTCCCTGCTTTACCAAACATGGAAACATTTAGCCACCAGCAAGGCCTTAGATTATCTGGAGAGGTGCTCACCCTACTACAGACTAGAACTCTGGGGTGCTGAGAGGATGGAAGCCAATAGCTTATCACCAACCATGTCAACCACAGTGAAATCGAGAGAAGAGATGGGTAAAGTAACACTCATTTTAAGTCTTCTTGTGGCAACTTAATTATACCATAAAGGAAGTTAAACATGCCTCCACTACCGACCTGCCTCCCTTTTTATTCTCAGTCCTGAGGCAGCCTCACCCAGCAACATCCAGGGCATGAGCAGCTGCAGAGCCAACCAAGTGAGTACATGAGGATGGGATGGAAGAAGGAGAGAGAGAGAGAGAGAGAGAGAGAGAGAGAGAGAGAGAGAGAGAGAGAGAGAGACTAGTTGGGTCAGTGGGTCCAGTGTAGTATATGAGATGGGTCATGACCTAACTCTCAGGTGATCTTCCCCACAATGCCAGGCTGACTGTATGAAGAAGAAAAGGACATATGGGCACCTAAGCACTGTATGACAACATCCTGAAAACATCAGGATATGGATACACTGAGAGTAGGTGTTCAGGGTTTCATTACTGGGGATTACATTCTAGAAAGAACAAAATCTATACCCACTTTAACAAAAGAACAGGATTGATGAGATGTGATAATTTACATTAAAGCTCAATAGCTCAGATCTTAAAGTAAAGCAGCTTTCATTCTGACTTGAGGAGATTTCTGAAGCAGGAAATAATTGAGAGCCATATCCTCTCTGAGCCTGGGCAGAAATAGACACTGGGATAAACACCAGTTGGTAAAGGGGGTCAAGAAGTTTAAGGATCTCAACATGGATTTATAAGAAGACTGACCAATGAATGCCACCCAGCTGGCCCCTCAGCATCACTCAACAACCATGGCACCACACACACACACACACACACACACACACACACCCTAATGATGCTACACATTGTTTTGTCTTTAGAACTGGTACCTGACTTCTAAGTCTGAGAACCCGACTCAGGAAACTTCATCCTCAGCTCAAATGATAACAAATGGATGAATCAGCCGGGATAGAACTGACTCAGAGTCAGCTCTTATATGCCGCCGTCCCACTGGTTATGAATCTGACCCAACCAAAAAAAAATCAAAAACTTACATAAAACATTAGATTTTTGCACTAGTTTCAGTGACTCAGTTGCATGGTTCTCAGGCGTGAGCTATGTAGATGACCTTGCGCTGCACAATAAAAGGTTGGGCACACTTGTCTACATCACACTTTACAAAACACCTTTTCATAGCCCAAATTCCAAGAGGGGAAGATAACTTCTAACCTTAAAAAAAGTTCAGTATACCCTGAATTAGACATTTGTGGGTTTAGATATAAAATGGAGGCATTATTAAAGCACATACCAGTGGGAAATACAATCTGTCATGCATCTCTATATCAGAATTTGCTGACCACTGTGTTATGTCCATTCATTGTAAAGTGTTTCCCATATGTAATCCTATGCAATGCCCGTGTTAACAATACTGCAAAAGAGATGCCTGCAGATTCTCATACATTTAAGAAAATAGGAAACCTAAATGCATATATAATTTTTCTAGGGATGCAAATATGTCATTACTGAATATATAGATAGTTTTGGTATGTCAACTCAGAGGACTATCCAAAGACTAAATTATTGCCTCTGGAAAAGCACTGAGTGGCTACAGCTAACTTCAAAGTGTACTATGGTCCCTCACTTGAGGTGACAGTAGATGAGTATGCCCAGGACACCTGCTAAGTGAGCAAGTTCAGTTCCTTTGGAGGGCACTGACATTACCCCAGACTACATGGCCATCCATGATTGGCCTTTTTGCTTCTTTTCCTGGGTTGTCTGAAAAGTTAGATGTTTGAGTCCCAGTAGACTGCTTACCAAATAGCCAAAGCAACAAGATAGGCCATCTCATCATGAACTAACCTCTCCTGCTCTTCTCCTCCTAAGCAAGAACCATGCCAGGGCCCAGCCTACCTTGGTGACAGACAGCTCCTTAGACTTGGACTCAAACAGGTGCTCTAGTCTGGAAGTGTCCACCTTAATGGGTTCCAGTTTTGACCACAGGAATTCCCTGCACCGACGATTGTTCTTACTTGGCCACTCAAAGGGCCGGACTTCATTCCAGAACAGTCGGATCGTCTTCTTTTTCTTGGTGAACGCTGGCTGACCCCTGGGTACCTGGGACCACCCTAAGCCCTGAGGAGTGTTGAACACAGGAGAAGCCAATAAATTACCGGGAACTGGTGGGGGAGGCACGCTGTCCAACAGGGGTGGAGGGGGTGGGGGTGGCAAACCCAGGAAGGTGGGAGGAGGTGGAGGGGGTGGCCCTGGGGCTTCCCGGTGGCCGAGATCCACATCCAAAACATCGACATCATCCTCCTCCCCTAGGTCTGTGAAGTCCATGTCTTGGATTCGGAGCTCCCTTGGATTGGCCATGAGCTGGTCCCAGATGTAATCAGACTCAGTCTTCAGCTGTGCTGGGGGTGTATCCGGGACCTTGTCATGCGACTCTGCATCAGGAGAGATGGCGCCTCGCCCTACTTCTCCGCTGTTGAACTTCTCAGCGAATGCCTTCACACTGCCCCGGTTGTCTAGACAGCCAATGTCCACCCTCTTGATGCTCTCCTCTGGGGCCTGAGAGTTGGCCTGCAGAGTGGATATCCTGGTGGCGAGGCTGGCCACGGCCTCCACCTCCTGCACAGACCCTCCAGGCTCGCAGTCATCCTTTTCCTCATCTTCTGTGGATTTTCTGTTATGGGCATACAGCATGTCCAGCATGAACCTTTTGCTGGTAAGGATGTCACCACACTGTCCATTTACACCCACATCCTGAAGGCTGGTGGACCACAAACCTGAAAGGACACGAGAAGGAAGTGGTAAGAAAGTCGCAGGGGGCTTTAAAGCCACAAGAAAACCAGTTATGTATAAAAACAGGTAGACACGCAGGAGCAGCTCCAAAGAAAACTAAGATAAGGCCCTCAAAGCAGATGGTCACAGCGGAGGAGTCAGTCCAGGTCTCCAGAATCTTCTAAATGGCAGCACTCCTGGCTGCCACCTGCACTACATAACATCTTCCCTTTCCTCCTCCTGTGGCAGGAGGTCAAAATCTAACCTACCATTTATAGGTAAGGGACATCTGTCATAGCTAGACTAGGGAAGGCAGGAAGTGCCCCCCTACTCCAGGGCAAGTGCTGGAGGGACATCTGTCCCCTGACTATGCCACAACTATGCTATCAGTTCAGGTTAACGGTCTCCTCTCCTTTCTTTGAAATGACCCACTCTGCCCCCTCTTCCCTTTGACTTGCCTGCACAGCTCATCCTCTGGGCTGTCTTGCTTCTGCAGTTTACCAGTTTAACAGATGAGGTCCAAAGAGCTCTGCCACTCAGCTTCCAGCCTCCCACCTCCATGAGAGCGCAGTCACAGCCTTTCTCCTATGGCTGTCCGCAGCTGTCCCTTAGGAGCAACCACTCTATTTGTGCATTAGGAAACCACTGGGTAATTCTCTGCAATCCTCTGCCCTGCTTCTTGGTCCTCTCACCAGGACTTCTCTGCCCCTCCTACTGAGACCTTCCTGCCTCTCCCACCCCCAGGGCTCTCCCGTAAATGCAGGTATACTTTCTCCTGTCTTAAAGCCTCTCCTGACTCTTCTTTTATCTCTACCTCACTCCCAGCCTCTGATCTTTCCCTTTAAGATAATATTGCTTCTAAAAGTTGTTTCTCTCACTGCTCCTGCTTCTCTCCTCGTAAGGCCCATAGACACAAGCTTCTGCTTATCCAGCCCTTTCCAACTGTTTTTTCCAAGCGGCCAGTGGGGTTCAGTGTCCTACTCTACCATTCCAGACTTCACCCTCACCCGGTCTGGTCTGTTTCCCTCTTTCTGTCTGCCTCTTCCTCACCTTTGATCTTGACCTGTCCTCAAACCACATGTCTCACTCACTCTCTCAGCCTCACTCACCCTAGTCTCAGAGTTTTAAAGACCATTCATGAATGGGTCTTGCAGGCCCACCTTTCTTTTGGGAGTGGGTTTCTGTCCCCTGATGGCAGCTTTCTCCACCCTAGCACCATTCCAATCCTTGGCACCTGCTTTGTGATGCTCAGTAGGCGGCAGTGCCAGGCATCCTGCTGACAGATTTTCCCTTCCACAGCCAGATCCTAGCCTCTTTCCTCCTATCTTGCTCATGCTCCATCCCAGCTGGCCAGCACAGCTCTCCTTGTAAGCAGGGAGTCTGCTTTGATAGCAGATAATGGTCTTTCTTAAGAGATAGTCACATTCTTTCTACATTGTTCGGGAAATGCCGGCTTTTCTTATGACCACACAACAGGGTGGTTATTTTAAAGATGCTGGTATTCTTGCCTATTTCTTTAATCTTTTAATTCTTGTATACATTTTGTACATTATTTATTGTCCCTCTTCTCCTTGGCAACTCCCTTTGTACTATAGTCTACTTTATTTGATATTAATATAAGTTACTTCTATATTATTATAATATAATTATTATTATAGTATAATATACATAATATATTTTTGATATATTATATATTATATAATATAACTTCTTAGCTTCTCATTTCCTCTGTCAGTGCCCTTGATGAGAGTTGCTCAATGATATTTTATAGTCTTTTAGTCTCATATTGCTTAGTTTGGGTATTTTTTTACCTTGTTGATCCTTTGCTTCTATTATGGTTTCTGATTTTTGTGGAGTGGTGTGTGAGTGTGTGTGTGTTTCTTGTGTTTTATTGTTGTTTTGGTGGGGGTTGGGGGAAGTCTTTTTGTTTGCCTGTTCTTTTTCCTAAAAAGAAAGAGAAAAGGCACGGAGTTGGGTGGACGAGGAAATGAAGAGATCTGAGAGGAGTTGGGCTGAGGTAAAAGCATGATTTGAATATAGTTTATGAAAAAAATTGGAAAAAAAGAATTTTGCATAGGTATAATTGGTGTGTTTTCTTAAAAGCCACTGCTAAACTAATAATTGAAGTGTCTGAGCTTAAATGTGCTGTTTATTTGCTTTTTTCATTTATTTCCTTGGTTTCTCTCCCCTTGGTCTCCAGTGGGATGTGTGAACATCATCATGATTTTAATTCACCTTGAATTAAAATTTTAAAAAATAGTGTTTTAAAGTACATATCTTTACACATTTTTTTCTTAGTATGCTCTGGGTATTACAACACCTCCAAATTCTCCCAGCCTACTGTACTGATTTAATAACATAAGTGTAGTACAGAAACCTTGCTCCATTGGCCTCTGGGCTTTTCAAAGCACCTGGGGCATTTCCTCTACAGGGACTGCAGTGTTAATTGACATGGCAACTGTGTTTCAACCTTCAAACATACTCTCAGCAACCTCTGGGCCAAGTGTGTTCTAGGCACACAGCTAGGAAGTGAGGGCTCACAGCAAACAAGACAGATATCCCCAGGGCCCATCCAGCCGTTCTGCAAGTCTCATATGGCAAACTATGACAATTAGCACGTTCAGGGCTGAACACAAAACAAAATGAAGACAAAGACACCTGGGATGAGCTGCAGCTCTTTCAAGCTTTACTCGGTATCACTACAAATTCACTTCTTAGTAAGAGACACAATAGTTAGAGAAATACAATGTCTCTAACTTCATGAGGAGCATCCAATGCTGTTATCACAGAGTTGCCTTGACTCTGCTGTTAAACGCTGTGAACAGTGTGGAATCTGAGGAGCCAATAAGTTCCCACAAGTGAACTAATCCTCTTCCTAATCCTGAGGCGAAGCAGAAAAGTCTCCAGCAGCTCCAGGTCCTACATCTATACACTGGGATTCCACTGGCTGTTCCTGGAAAGTGAATGGTAGGTTCCTGGGAGCTCGGAGGTGCCATTTTTCCAAAGTTGTCCCTTTTTGGGAGAAAGCTGCCCTCTGAGATCCAAGAAGGTTCTGGTCCCTGGTTTAGTTTTCCTAATCCACCTTGTTGATATGCTGAGCCCAAAAATGTTGAGTTAACACTCATAATACTATTCATAATGTACAGAAATCAGTTAGGACCAAAGTTACCAGGAACTTACCTTGTGATCATAATTCTGTTAAAATTCAGTAATACATCTAGAATTTGGAATAACTATATTACTACTTGGAAGAAACAAAATAGTCCTTCTTAGCTCATGTGTATGCAAAACATGTGTAGCACATGTGTAGGCCTGAGATTTTTAGTGCATTAATATCTAAGATACAAACTAATAGTCTTGGATTCCTTTCTTGTTATATCTTGGTGATAGTTAATATGCAAAATCAAATTCAGTAGTATGTTCTAACTGGGAAAAACATAAGCAATAAGTATTTTAGACTAACTTATTGGCAGATCTGTTGGGAGAGAGCATAGTTTCATTAATTTATTCATTCACTAACTCTTCTGGGCTTCAGAAATTGTATTCTCAATGTTGTGACTAACAAGACTACACAGTGTCTGGCTCAGGGCTCAGAAGGCTGGGGGAGCCTTGGGGTTGAGTGTGTGCTCTGGTATATGGTTCAGTGAAGGCTAGAGCCTGGTCCATTCCTTTGCTGATAAGGAATGCTGGTTTTTATCACCTTGATGGCTTACAAGTCATAGATAGGAAAACCAAACCCAATGCTGTCACAGGTAGTATGAATAACCCTTGAGCCAAGTCACTAAAACCCTGATGAGATGTTTAGGGTCTAGATATACAACCTAATATTCTGCTTGGTCCCTAACTGCAAAGTTCCTGGTTGTAACTGAATTGAATGGACTCCAGGGTTAATACTGAAAAGAGAGAGTTAGAGAAGTAAAACCACATAGGTTACATTTACCAGTGGGCCTAATACAATGTGTACAACTACATACAGAGCCTATGTTCTGGTCCAATATGCCAACGTCACCTCCATGTACTGTGAACCACGCTGTTTTACAAGTACTAATTCGATTTGCTTCATATATCTATTTCTGGCCGTGGTTTTTTTATATACTTCCCTCAAACAAGTCTTCTAAACATCATAACCTGTCTAAACTTCAAGCAGAAATCGGAACACGCCAAATTTGCCATTATCAACATTGAAGCCAATAAAGGGAACCTAGTGGTTTCTTTCCCACAGCTTGTTTCTCGGCACAATTCTACCATATGGGCCCTCTTCACCACCTATGGAACTAAGAGGTCCCACTGCACAAGAGGCCACAGAGCCTGAACTCTAGTGGGAAGCTGCTAGCTGGCTGGCACCATGGGACAGGTGACACAGCTGAGGGAGTGGGCAGTTTCCACGGGTCACATTCGAAGGGTAGTCTATGGCCAGGCTCTAAAACAGCAGAGCCTCTGCACATGGAGAAGGGGTTGCACTTACCAGTTGCCCTGTCTTCGGACAATTTGTCTTCCTTCTCCTCCCTCTCCAAGGTGCTGCTGGAGGACGAGATGCTGGAAGCAGAGCAGTTATCCCTCTCGTTCACCTCTTCGTTTTGCCTCTCCTTTTCACTCAGTGAAGCTCTTTCCTCTGGCTCTAGCTCCAGCACTGGCTCTTCTTGGCTCTCTGCTCCCCTGTGGGCAGATGCTATGTCCTGGCTGGCTTCATCAGCACCCTGCCCAGCTTCTGCCTCCAGTTCAGGCTCGTGGTCCGTACCACATACTGATGGAGACAAGAGTAGAGATTACATTAAGAACAGATTTTTTTTTTCTGGAGGGCAGGGGTCACCCCAAAATTGGTTTGATTCCTCTGGGAAAAATCTAAAAGTAGCCCCCAAGAATCATTCCTGTTCTGTGGTTATCGAGCTAACGGTCTGCTGCTATGAATAATACTGTGCAAGTGACATGTAAGTCCACTTTAGAATGTGGCTATTAGACATGGCAGCTTCAGTGAGCTGAGCCTCAGAAATTGTAGATGTTGTAACAGCAACACAAAAGATGTCAGAGAGCTTAGAAACCTGAGGATCCCACATGTACCACACTGTCATTGCAGATGGAAAGGGCCATGTGGTACAGATATAGGTAGCCTCTAGAAGCTGACAGTGAACCCTGGCTGGCAGTCAATAATAGACAGGGTCCTGATCTACAAGTGCAAAGTAACACTGAGTGAGTCAGAAGGATGAGTCCTCTCAGGTCCCTGGATCAGAGCCCAGCTGGCCAAAGGAACCCAGCTAAGCCATGCTGGGAAACTGCAAGACAACATGCAGGAGCTGTTTTCAGTGGTGATGTTTTGGGCCATTTCTTATGCAGCAGCATAAGATGAATGCAATGTCTCTGTGAAGGAAAAAGCAAAACCCACAGTAAATCAAGTTGACTTTCAAGCTGCAGTCCAAAGTGTTCTGACATTGGAGGCTAACCCAGGGAGGCTGATCCCCCTGGGATCAGATGCTCAGATACTGCTTGCATAAAGTTGGCCCTTCAAGGAATCACCTGTGTCTCACTTTGGAGAAGCCCGTGCCTACAGTCTTGTGTGCACAATTGTCCTTTACTTGGATGTCGTCTTTCTTTCTTCTCCCTTCAAGCCTATGCTTAAATCTATAACCCCTTTCTTAATAAACTCCAACTCTGCTTCATAACAGATGTTCTTAAAGTATTGGGCTAGAAAGATGGCTTGATGGGTAATGGCACTTGTGGCTCTTGCACAGGACTTGTGTTCAAGTCACAGTCCCCACCATGGTGGCTCACACCATCTATAAACCTAGCTTTAGGAGATCCAAGAGGTATGCATATGGTGCACATATACACGTGCAGGCTAAGTATTCATACTCATAAAGTTAAAATGGTTTTTTTTTTTTGGTTTGGTTTTTTGAGACAGGGTTTCTCTGTATAGCCCTGCCTGTCCTGGAACTCACTCTGTAGACCAGGCTGGCCTCGAACTCAGAAATCCACCTGCCTCTGCCTCCCGAGTGCTGGGATCAAAGGCGTGCGCCACCACACCCAGCAAAATGTTTTAAAGTACTAGGTAGGATGGCTTATGCCTATAGTCCTGGCCCTTCAGAAGTGAAGGTGAGAGGACCAGTGAGTGTCTGTGACTAGCAGGACTACATAGTGAGCTCCATATTAGCCCCATCACCAACCAAATAAAAATAAAAACCTTAAATAAAAGGGCCACTCATGGGCAGGGGCCTACCAGTAAAGCATCAGAGACTAGAAACACTGCTAGCAACAAGGCAAAATGCTCGCATTCCCAGTCATGTGCTGCTCCACAGTGCAGCAAAATGGCTCCGTCTGCCTCATGCCTGGTTTTGCTGAGCAAAGCTCTCAGCTAAGAAATCTGGACAAGTAACAGAATGAATGAGAATATAAAAACCTCTAGCCAAACGCCATCTGGATAGGCCAGACGAGACTGGGTCACTCCTGACAGCAACTGCCCTGGACTGGAAGAGGCTACACTGCCAGGATTCCGACAGTTCCTAGAGAATCTGTGCTCAAGTCCTGAGTGTATGTGTACACACACACACAGACACACACACACAGAGACACACAGAGATGCACACACACACACACACACACACACACACACACACACACACATAGTTGATGAAGACATTCAGGCAGGGACTAGAAGAGATCTATCCAGATCCCATAAAACAAGTGGGTCAGGCAGTTCACTTGCTTGTTCTGTCTCCCCCAACCCCCTCTCTCTGGAGCATACTGCTGCCTTCAGGGTCAGGGAGAGATGGTCATAAGGTATGCAGGCCTGGTCTCTTAGCCTATCAGTGAGCCAAGCTCTGCCTTTATCACAAGGAGGAAAACAGCTCTCAGGTGGCAGAGACCCAACCATCATCAATTTCTTAGTAAGAAATTCTGCCAGGAGTCACTGGGGACAGCATCCCATCCCTGTGCCCTGTGTTCTTCTGAGAATAGAGCAGGGAAGTACCCAAGGAGAGGAAGGATGCGAAGGGTAGAGGAAGGGTAGAAAAGGGAAGAACTGTAGACTTTTCTTATTGTTCTGGGTACTTTGCAGCTACCAGAGAAGATATCCTGTGTGAATCCCGCAGTGCCCTGCAGGCAGGAATTGGGGTGGCATAGTGTGTACCTTCCTCCTGCCTGGATGACGTTTTCTCATGCATTCATCCCTGGGGTCTTTAACCTAGCACAGGAGCCTGGTTCAGAGCCCAGAGGCTGTCCCCAAAGATGTCAGGTCTGATAACAGCAAAAGGAAACAAAAGCCACATCCCTTTGAGTTCACACGCCTGAGAACAGGCATGCCATGCACTGACCCTGAAAAGGAAAGCAAGGCTTTGCTCATGGGAAACACTAAGGACGCCCTCTGGAGAAGTCCGTTTTGGTGTAGGAGAGTCTCAATGCTGATTTCTCTTTCATTTGATGAAATGTGCTCTTTAGTAGAGAGATACACCCTTCTGGGAGCTTTACAAGCCTGGCAGACGTGGAACATGAGCAACGGTGGTATCATGATGGGGCTGACAGAAAGCATATGTGTACATGCATGCTGACTTCAGAATAGCCACATCAAAATGAAAATGTGTTTGCAACAGCCTAGCATGTGGCATGCACTTGGGCATTTATGGCGAGCATGTGGGGGACCTGGACAAGGGTGTCTTCCTGTGTCTCTGTCCCTGGCAGGGTGAGCAAGGACAACTTAGCGGCCCTTGGGAGACTTAGTAAAGGAGAGGGAAAAGGCAAGTCTGCTGGACCGCAGTTGGCTTGGACCACCTGTGCTGTTTCATCCCATTTAACCTAGAGGACTCAGACAGCCACACAGCCCTTGGCTGGCCAAGGGTTGTCTGGACAGACGTGTTACTAGATGTGCTAGCTCTGAATGAGCCACACACTCTTGGGAAGAAACTACACAATGCCATCCAAGTATGTCAGAACCTAACTGCATGGAGCTTGGGCCACTAATATGTAATTCCAAATACTGGGGAAGGGGGTGTTCTTCTCATGGATCTGTATGGAAATAGTCATCTTCAGAGTCACCTCCCACTTAGAACACGTGCCTCACTATCCACAGGGTCTGATTATAAAGCTTTGGCATGTGGGGCTGTCTTGATCAATTTATGAGCATATTGAGTGCTGGTCATATACATGCAAGCGAAGCAAGACAAGCAAGGAATTAAGAGTCAAGGCAGCAAACAGGAATGGAGGCTTATTCCTGTGAGCATGTAATAAACCAGCAGTGATGTCCAGTCTCAGCAGCCTCTGCCTTCAATAAGGTACCCTATCTGCAGCAGTCAGGCTCTTGTGTGGACAGACAGGCACCTGCTGGGGGTGACAGGCAGATCTGAAGGGGGCACCAGGCTAATGGTAGACCCTTCTCTAGCCACCGCTGGAACAAAGTTCCTGAAGGACCACACCTTCTCTTCTCTCATCTGAGAGGCGCCATCTGACTCAGAAACTAGTTCTGCCTCACCAAGTTCCTGTCACTCCTGGTCAATCTAAAGGAGGCACCTATGAAGACCCAGAGACACTATAACAAATTCCACAGTGTTCTCTCTCTCTTTTTTCTCTTTAATCATGGCTTCTCTTACTGAACCCTCCATACACACAGGCCTTCTTTTGGGGTTATATTTCCTGTCTATCTACAGGGTAAGAGGCCCTTCACAGGAAACACGGAATGGGAGTCTGCAGGCAATGAAGGTTTTCATCAGCACCTGGGGTGAAAACAGTGTTTTAACCTCCAAGCTACTACTAGTCTCAGTAGTTAACAAGAATTTCTGTAGTCCAACAGCGATGTCAGTGGTGGTAAATACAGTGATGACCAATCAGTCTCACTCTGACACCAGTGATGCAGGCACAGAGCCAGAGATACTAAAATCCTGCATGGCAAGGCACATGAGCCCTATTGTCCCACGGGCACAGCACAATGCCAGCCGTTTAGCTCCAACTACCCAATATAAAATAGCTAACAACATCCTGCATGTTTTGATATCAACAGCACAATGCACTGGGAAGGTGGTACCCAGGGAAGAGGTAGCAAGGTGCTCTCATGAGTTCCAGAAGTGATGTATAAGTCTCTATGTCAAAAGGACATTTAAGCAATATCTCTTAGTGGTGAGAACACACTAAACAGGTAGTAGAGGGTATGCAGAAACCTGCTGGAGTACGTGCTATGTGGAAAGAGTCAAAGATACTCAGTGAGGTTCAGCTCAGAGTACAGAGGGAGCTGGTCAGCCATCTAGGGCAAGGATTATTGGCCTTGTGTACTTAGAAACACATCTGGGACTCTACCATAAGGGACAGTGATGGGTGCTTCAGGTAGAGCGCAAGCATGTTTTGTTGTTGGCTAGAAGAGTCCCGTCTATGCCTCTGGCAGGCAGAACACTCTTCCTGTTAGAACAGCTGGTTTTTCCTGTAAGCTAAGGCTGAAGCTCCAGGCAGGATGGAATAGTCAAGAAGCAAATGTCAATGATGAGACTGGGTAGAATGAAGCAAATGTCAGTCAAGGCACCTCTATAGGGAAGGACTGCAAATAAGATTCTAGAACTAAGGACCTACGGAGATCAGCTGGGGGGAAGGAATGTTGAGGTTGAGGAGAACAGGGACTGTCAAAACCTTCTAAGGCATACTTACTGGACATTTTGTATGAAATATTTGCTGAGATCTTCTTGACCCCTCCATAGGGATGGCTCGTGAAAACCCTAAGAAGGCCAAAGCCAGGGACTAGGGATATATCATTCTGTTGGTAGAATATTTGCCTAGCATGCACAAAGCCCTGGGCTCCATCCTTAACACCACATTAAAACTGGATGTTATGATGTATACCTATAATCCTAGTACTTGAGGGACAGAGGTGGGGGATAAGAAATTGGAAATAACTTTTGAGCAACATAGAATCAGAGGCTATCCTGCACTATAGAAGACCCTGTTAGAGAGGTGAGCCTAAGGGGGCCAGCTCAGATAATAAAGTGCTTGATGTACAAACAAGAGAGCCTGAGTCCATCTCTTCAATGCCTACATAAAAAGCATTACATATCTGTAAGGCAATGCTGTCTGGTTAGCCAGCCTGGCTGAATCAGTGAGCTCTAGGTTCCATGAGAGGGTCTGTCTCAAAAAATAAGATAGAAAAAAGTGAGAAAGGAACTCAAGACATGCACACAAGGCTGGGACATCACTGTGGGAATTATGCCAGGGCAGAAGGGCCAGGTGTTATCTCTTTAGCCTGTACTCATAAGGATCCTGCTCTGACCCTGGCACCATGCATAATAAAGCAGGTGTCCTGGACAGGGGCTGCCAGGGCACCCTGCACTTGCTGTCACATCCTGGTTGGAAGGAGGACATACATCTCTACCTATATCTCAAGAGCTGCGTAGGGGGAGGGAACTATGAGAGGTGCCAGGCAGACTCACTTTCTCTGGCAGGATCCATCAGGCATGAGTGATGGGGGAATATGGCAGGGAGGGCCTGGCGACATTCAAGGAGTCCACAAGTGAATGTGTCTCACTGGACTGCAGCATGAGCAGACAGACACAGCTCAGCATTGCCAGGACACACTTAGGAAAGTTCAGAAAAATGTGCTTGGCCAGAAGCACACTGACCTGATTCCGAGAGTTGAAAACAGATTTCAAGGTTGGAAGGAAGGATATAGGACAGAGGGGGGCGGGGGGAAAAACCTTAAACTCTTAAAGAATGGGATAATGTACCATTTATGCAAAGTGGAAAAATAACTGGAAAGGGTGTCGCTGGTATCACAAGGCTCCTGGGCATCACTCACTGGGTCCCTCTTTTAGCTTCATTCACTGTTAGTGTCTGAATACATGTGCATGCCTGTCACAGAGTGTGTGTGGAGGTCAGAGAACTGCGTGAAGTCATTTCTCCCCTTCCACCTTTACACATGGGTCCCAGGGATCAAACTCAGATCATCAGGCTTGTGTAGTAAGCCTCTCTCTCCACTGACCCATATCACTGACCTTCAAGGATCTTTCTGCATCAGAGAAACAACCATTACAGGAGTAAGGGAGGCTGAGGAGCCAAGAGTCCCATGGACATGAGAAGCCAGAGAGAAAAGGAGACACCTTGTTCCTTGTTCCTTATTCTGTGGATACAAAAGTCTATGTCATCTTGTACATCACAGAACTGAAGGAACAAGGGAGGGAAGGAAAGACCCAAGCACGGCTCTGGTTCCTCCTGAGTTCCAAAGGCAGCTGAGCAGAGGCCTCTGAAGCTCAACTCTACCTCCTCATGGGGTCTCCAAGACCTCTGCTGCATGTTGGGCCCCGCTTAGCTGAAGTATAAAACAAAAATTACTATGAATTAAGCATCTGTCCCACCCACAGGTTGTTCTAGGAAGCTTATTAATGTCACCCTATTTAATTTCCCCAACCATAATGCAAAGTGAAGATTCATGTCCCCGTGTACGAAGTGAGAAAGCATCTTTGAATAAACAGCTTGGCCAGGACTATACAATGAGCTGAATACAAGAGTACTCGCCTTTGCCAGGCTGTTCCCAACCCCACTTCTAGGGCTGGCAGGCGAGGAGAGACTAGGAAAGTTATACCAGTGCCCCATGTACCTGGCTAGCTTGCATAGATTGTCAGAAACCCTTTCCATCCTGTGGATTCTTCTCCTGCTTATGGCTCTTAGTGAGTGGCAGTCACTCACCACAGCCCTGCAAACCTAGCAGTAGAACCATTTCCTCTTTTCCCTAGCTGCTTCCTTGGGGTGCCTGACCACCTCTGATGGCCCCTTGTCCTCCCCACAGCTCTGCCAGCAGCCTTTCTCTAAACATCTCTCCTGAGTCTAGACTACTGACTTCCTGCGGGATCTCACCGACAGGCAGAGCCCACAGGATGAAGCTGGGTCTCTTACCTAGACCGACCTGCCCCATGTCCTAATCACAGGTTCTGTTGTGTGGAAAGAAGGAATAGTTCTGAAAACCAACAACATACAGAGGGCAGGGACATGTCAATGGCTGCCTTCATCAATGTCCCCAGTCTACTTATAACATCTAGATCCAGTCAATCTCTGGGTGGCTTCAATCAGTTTTGGTCTATGATAGTGTCTTGATGGCTCTGCCAGAACTTGGCTTTCAGGCAGGTCTCACGAAACCATGGACAGGCCCAGCTGGTTCTATAACAGCTGCTCCAAGCGCACATTCCAGGGACCTCCCTAGTTTAGAGCTAATAACTAACACCATCAACTTGAGACTTGAGGTTTAATCACATAAATCTGAGAGAGGTTCCAGGAGAAAAGACTCACAAATTTGAAAATTCTTTAGACTTTGCCTTTGGTGTTGGGCCAGCTCTAGCTGAGCTGTTCATGAAGATTTATCTAAAGCAGGCTTTCTCCGCCCCAGTACTGTGGACATTTAGGGCCAAACAATTCCTTTACATGGGTAAGTATTCCTGCAGATTATAGGATTCATAGCTCTCTAATTTCTTCTCACTAGAGAACCTTAACATCACCCCCACAACCTTCCCACCACTGTGATAAACGAAGATGTCCACAGACACAGCCAAATGTCTCCAAAGTATAAAATCAGCCTGAAATGGAACCTGCGCACAGGAATACCTTGATTATTAATTGGGTGCAAACTCAGCTATGTAAGTTTCACAAAAGTAGTGTGCTGTCGGGGGTGGAGCCATGGCCAGCAGTTAGGGAGTACTGACTGTTCTTTCAGGATTGGGGTTTTGCTCATAGCACCCACAAAATATTCTATAACTCCAATTCCAGGAAACCCAATGCCCTTTTCTGGCTTCTGTGGGCACTGCAGGCCATGTAGTGCACATAAACTAATGTAAGCACAGAGACACATATTTTTTTTTTTTGAGACACATATTTTTAATGTAACAGTACGACGTTCTAGCCTTGCACTCATAGGCCTTGCTATCACCAAATCCACATTCTGACTCTCTTAGGTCACACTCAGTTCCACATGTTAGTCATACTCCAAAGAACTCATGGGGATAAAGAAGAGCTCAAGAAATGACAACCACAGCCACCAAAGCAGACTCACGACTTTAATGGTAGGTGGATTCAGTGCATCATGCATTTGGGCTCGGTGTTAGACAAGATCACAGGTGCTTCAGGGATGATCATTTCTAGGCTGGACATTCAACACAGTGGTAGAGTGCCTGCTTAGTTTCTGTGAGGTCTTGGTTCAAAATACACAGTCCCCCTGCACACACAATACACACACACACACACACACACACACACACACTCATGCACTCATATAGCTGGGGAGATAGCTCAGTCCTGTCATGCATTCAAGCACAAGGACCTGAATTCAATACCCAAATCCACATTAAAGCTGGGCATGGAGCTAAATCCTTGTAATCCTAGTGCTAGAAAGCTAGATACAGGCAGATTTCTGGAGCTCTCGGGCCTGCTAGAATAGCTTATGTGTGAGTAAGCTAGGAAACCCTCTCTCAACAAACAAGTAGGATGACAAACTGAATAATGACATCTGACATTGACATCTGACCTCCATATGTATATGTTCCCATATGCACACACATATGTATGCATAAGTTTCTATGCATTATGAAACCTAATATACCATTATATATATATATATATATATATATATATATATATATATATATATATATTATTTATATACACACATCCACACATATCTAAAATTTCTATTCCTCTCTTCCTTTTCAGTAGACACTTCTAACTGGGAGCTCCACACTGTAGCATCAGTAGCCAGTTTCAGGTTCAGTTACTGTGTGCTTGATAAAGCACCATAAATATTCTATTTCATAATATAAACAGAAACTAGAATGCTGACCAGGGTCCTTGCACTGTTTATTGATATGTTGTTATTTTGAAGTCATGTGATAAAACCCCAAACACTAGGTCATGAAGACTTCCTCTGAACTGTGGAAATGTCATCCTGAAAGTTAGACACACTGGTACTGTTCTGATTCCAACAAGTTGAATAGGATAGACTTTAATCCTCACTCATCCTTGGATAAGCCTTTCTTTGAGAGTAAGACATTCCAATCTGGTAGAGTTTTCCAGAAGCCTCTTTGGCTCTAGTCAAGCTTCAAACAGAAGCACCAAGGGCATCAAAGGAGCCCGTAATGCAGACATTACGATGGGACAGTCCTACTTAGCTGCATCCAAACAAAGAAAATGACAGCCTATCTTGTTTTTAATCAATACGTTTTCGGGCCTCTCAATAATTTAGTTACATCATAAATAGATGTTCTTCTGGGGCAAAAGTCAAAAATATCTTGATTACTAAATATTTATTGATATTTGTCATGGTTGAGGTACCATTCAGCGTATAAACAACTTAGATATTAAAAAATTATCTTACCCAAGGTATTCTCCAGGTTCAAATTGTCTGTTAAGTCACAGCAAAGAGACAATAGAAGATCAAACAACTAGCAGCTAGGGACAATATTAGCTCTCTGGACCAGTATAAGCTGACCAAGTATAATTAGAAACAGCTGGCCTGAGCCGGGGGCACAGCCAGACATCTCACCTCTAAAGCCTCACCCCAAACAACTGTCCCCAACTTACATCTGTCACTCCTGGAAGTGGCTTTCCCCTTACTCTAAGACTCGGGAGTTTATCTGCATTTCTTAGCAAATAAATTCACAAAGAAGAAATCCAGAGTTAGCACAAAAGTAATTGACAGGCAGGTTCGGAAACACATTTCTTAGTCTTGAGCCTTGAGCATGTAGTATTTTTCTATAGTGGTTGAATGGACAAAGGGGTGATTTTAAGAAATAGATATATTTTAACTATCAATTTGTCCAGAGCCATACTCTCAATTTTCGATTAGCCTGTCTAGATCTTCACAAAGAAGTGTCCCCTCACAAAGGGACACTTGTCAATTCAGTGGAGAAATGCCCCCTCAGGCTAGAGTTGTATATTCTGCACAGAGAGTTCCCTAGATAGCCATGGCAGTGTCGTCTAGCCTTTCCAAATGAGGAATAGAAGATCTGACACATCTGGGATGTCACCTTATATATAAGACTTCTACAGAGAATGTCCTCAGACAGGTGCCTGGCAAGGCTTAATGCCTTAAGGAATTAAATGACAGAAGCCTCTGAGGAGTGGGAGATACTTAACCCCAGGACCCAAAAGGACAAGGGTAGAGACACAGACTACATATTTTTCGGAGACAGGTAACCATCAGAAGTGGGCATGGGAGGGTTGGGTGAAAGGAAAGTATGAAAAGAGAGGGCTTGGTAGTAACTTGGAAAAACCTACCACACAGAGGACAACAATGTAGCTATGAGAAAAATGACACAAGATGGGGAGACGGTGAGGCAAAGAGAGGACCCTGAAGCAAACAGCACATTCCTTCTGTAGATTATCTGTAAGATATAGAAGAGATCAAAGAGGTTGCATCAAAAAAGTTACAAGAACCTTCTAGTATATCTATGGGGCTTGTTCATAGAAGCTCCAACTTAAAAAGACTTAAAAGAAACATGTATGTTTCAAGCTTAACAAAATGCATTGCAGGGTCCCTGGTGCCAGAGGTGGGTCTTATAGAATCAGCATTTTAGGGCCTATAAAACCAGCATGTGCTTACTCAGCAATACTACATCAGTGTATATGGGGAGTGGGTACCTGTGATGGTTTCTATATGTTCAGCCCAGGGAGTGGCACTATTAGAAGGTGTGGCCCTGTTGGAGTAGGTACATCACTGTGGGTGTGGGCTTTAAGACCCTCATCCTAGCTGACTGGAAGTCAGTATTCTGCTAGCAACCTTCAGATGAAGATGTAGAACTCTCAGCTTCTCCTGAATCATGTCTGTCTGGATGTTGCCATATTCCTGCCTTGATGATAATGGACTGAGCCTCTGAACCTGTAAGCCAGTCACAATTAAATGTTGTCCTTTTAAGACTTGCCTTGATGCCAGGCGTGGTGGCACACGCCTTTAATCCCAGCACTCAGGAGGCAGAGGCAGGTGGATTTCTGAGTTCGAGGCCTGCCTGGTCTACAGAGTGAGTTCCAGGACAGCCAAGGCTATACAGAGAAACCCTGTCTCAAACAAACAAACAAACAAACAAACAAACAAACGACTTGTCTTGGTCATGGTGTTTGTTCACAGCAGTAAAACCCTAACTAAGACAGTACCCAAGGAAAAGTAGAAGTTATGGACATAGCATTGTGGCTACTAAGGTCCTAAGCCAAGGAAGAATGGAGGAGGAACCTCAGATTATCACTTATTGTTACTTTCAAGGTCTTGGCTGTTGGCTGAACGGCTGAAGACCCTCATTGTCCCAGCTCACAGATCCTCCTGCCTAGACCTGAAATCATCAGTATAAGGTTCCTGCCTTGAATAGAAGGCACTCATGTCTCCTATAGCCTCCAAATATAGGACTCATGCTCCTCACATCCTTTTTATTAAACAAAATAAGCAAATTAATTGCTATTTAAAACATGATTTTTTTGCTTACCCTTAGTAGGCTTTAGGACATAAAATCCATAGTAAAATTTGTTTAAAAAACAAAACCAAAACCAAAAATAAAACATTGTCCTTCAGTGTTGGGTAACGACTGCCTATAAATTCTTCATGTTTCTATAGCCTGGCAAGCAGAGGCACCGAGAACCCTTCTTCTGGAGTTACTTTCTAAGGATATGTATAGAGAGAAATGTTCTTGGAAGATAGAAATGGGAGAGAGAGAGAAAGAATATGTACACAAGAGTGATGAGAATATTCATCTCACTGTCCACCATTCTGTGTGTCTCTGGGACGAGGGGAAAATTTGCTTACAGCCCTATACTAGGAGTTCCTCTCTTCAGGTTTCTCACAGTTACATGTCCAGGCATCATTAGTCCATGTTCACATCACCATGGGAACCAGGGCTAGGAAATATGGCACACAAGTAGAAGTTCTCTGCGACCTCTGGCCCTGTAAGCATAAAGTTCTCATCTCTGACCCTAGAGCTCCATGCTCTTGTCCAGTATCTCTGAAGTTGTTGCAGCCCAGTCCATTAAAGGTGGAATAAAAAGTCTCAAAGCTTTCACAGTTCTTAACAACAGTTTCTATGAAGTCATCATGATGATCAGGAAATGCCCACTTATCCAGTTTTCCCAATGTTATTTTGTGCTTTCTCTTTCTTTAAGGCTTATTCTTTATCTACTTCAAAAGACTCAAAACTTCATTGTGCCAAAATACAGTACAAGAAGGGCCTGGGGAGACAGTCCAATGGTTAAGAACACTTGCTGTTTTTGCAGAGGACCCAAGTTCAGTTCCAAGTACCCACATGATATTTCACAACTGTCTGTAGCTCAATTCAGAGAATCCACTACCCTTTTCTAACCTGTTCAGGCACTGCATGCACATAGTATACATATATAATATCATGTGAAACATTCACATATATAAAATAAAAATAAACCTTCAAGAGAAAAATATGGCACAAGAAAAACATTGCAAGCTATTCAAAGGACAATGTTGCCTTTTCCAGTGAATTGCAGGTAGGTGAAAAGACTTTGAGTAGACGTCTACAACAGAGGAGACAAAGCCCTTGCCTTCAACAGAGCTCCTGATGGATTTGGTCAAAGGAACCAAATGGCATTAAGTAGCTTTAGCAGGTGAGGAATGAGGACAAAGTGCAGGCCCCAGTTCCACTGCCACAGGAATCAAGTTTCTAGCCAATTAATAAAACACTGGGCTGAAGGCACCCAAAAGTTTCATGCTCATGAACCAGCAAGCATGAGGCCGATGACTGATACCGTTCCACAGCTGCTAGGCCAGGTGGAAATGGCACCAGCTGTTTCTATCTCATGCCACATGGATTAGGTAAACTAGGGCAGTATCTATAACCTGAAGGAGACTCAAACAGCACACAACAAAGGTGACCGTGACACACAGTTGATACGAATGATGACTACAGACAAGGTGATGGGTGGGTCATTTGTGAAATGCTTATTCATTTAAATGGACTGAACATTTCATGACAGACTGTATGTTTATACTTTCTTTCCAGAGGCCAGAAACCAAAGGCTATAGGAATTTTCTTAATTCCAGGACTTTAAATGCATGGATCCAAGAAAGAAGTATCAGTAAGCCACCGTCAAGAATTACTACAAATTCTTCCAGGTGAATATGTAATTGGATTAGCCATGTCTCATATTCCCATAATCAGTAAGTCCTTTGGAAATACCTTAAAGTCTAACTACAGATAGCAAAAGAAAGCTGACTACTGAATATATTTTTCTTGACATACATTTTATGTAATATGTCCAATGTTTCAGATGCATCCTCTAAGGTCTTATCTCTGGGCATCCACGGGAAAAAGCAAAGGTAACTGAGCCTTCATTACATTGCCTTAGTAAAAGCCGTTTATAAGCACTCAATAGGAACTTTTCCCATTAAGAACTGTCATTTCTTTCCATCTGGCCTCAGGAGGGCCCTGTGTTTGTGGAAAGGAGCATATGGGAGCAAGTGTCCCATTCCTCAGGGAAGGCGGTCAAGCCAAGGGCACATCCCAGGGACCACCACCAATAGCTGCCTCTCAGGACAGCATTTTTTTCTTTACTTTGTTTCCATCAAATGCATTCCAAGGATAGGACCCATGTGGGGACAAAACTGTGTACTAGTTACTTGTCTCATTGATATCTCTGTGTGATTGTCACTTGTCTCATTGACACTTTATGTGATAGTCACTTGTGTCATTGATATTTTGTGTGATAGTTATTTATCTCATGGGCACTTTGGGTGATAGTTACTTGTGCCACTGACACTTTGTATAATAGTTACTCATCTCATTGATACTTTGTGTGATAGTTACTCATCTCATTGATGCTTTGTGTGGTAGTTACTTCTGTCATTAATACTTTGTGTAATGCTTACTTATCTCATTGCTCTGACAACTTAAGGAAGGAAGAGTTAGTTTGGTTCATGGCTCAAGAGTATAGTCCATCCATATTAGGGAAATCATGGTGGCAGGACCTGAGGCCTCGAGCCACATGCTGCATCCACAGTCAGTCCACAGTAAGAAGTGAATGGTAGGGTCCAGCTTTCTCTTTCTCTTTTACTGAGTTCAAGACCAAAGGCTGTAGAATAGTATCACCCACAGTAGGTGGATCTTCCCACCTAAAATTAGCCTAATCCAGATGATGCGAAAAGGCCCATCCCATTATGATGCTAGATCCCATCAAGTGGACAGCTGACTTGAAGCACCACACTTGACTCTACTGACTTTTTACTCATAGAATATATAATACTCCTTTTAATTCTCTGTAAAACTTTTAAAAAATCATATCAAAGAATTTTATACTAAAAGGAAACCTTCACTTTAATCAGTGAGAAGATCTTTGATTCTGGAGTCATCTGTGGGTTTCTTCAGAAAAATAACAGGAAATAAACTTATCATATACTCTGCTGCAAGCTCTCAGGTCTCAGTAAAACAGCAGCTCTCCAAACAATGGATGAAGAGAGATGCTTCGGCATGTTTACCACAAACTGGGGCTGGTTGCGCTAGCTACAGCACAGCACCAGGAGGAACACATATAGATGCCATCACTTCATGAGAGTCTGCAAGTTTGACATAAGAGGAAAAATACCCAGACCATGACAACAAAGACTAGGCAGTTTGGGGACACACATCTGCTGTGAGCTGCAAAGGGGCCAGATGGAGAAATAACTTCAGCACACACTGGCTTGCGGTGGGGGCAGTGGCATCATTTACACATATCTTCCAGCATCTTTAGCTGAGACTGATTTTGACTACAGAGCTCACTCACTGGATGGTGCACAGTGCTATTCGAATTTAGCCATCAGGTTTGCCCTCCACAAGTGTGTATTTTGTAAGAGGAATGAGAAGAAATTCAAATGCTTTCATCTCTCTCTTTTGTTTTATATTTTGAGACAGCGCCTTCTGCAGCCTTTGATCACAGTATGCTGCCAAGGCTAGCTTTGAACTCTCGATGCTAGTGCCTCTATCTCCCCTGTGTTTGGGATTACAGGTCTGTGCCACCATGTCTGATGCTTATGCTTTTAAAAGTTCTCCAGAATCCAAGCAAATAATGGTAAGCTAGATGTGGGGAGGAATGCCATAGCCTCTTGAGGTGGAGACAGGAAGGTTAGAAGTTCAAGGCCACTCTTTGCCATGTAGAGAAGCCTGAGATATACCTATGGTACATGAGACCCTGATTCAAACAGCTAAAATCAAAGGTAGTAAAAGTAGCCACAAAGTGACCTATCATCTTGAGCCATACATAGTTTAGTAACAAATATTAGTTTTCCCTTTCCTATCAATATGATTCTGAAATGCTGACTTTGTGTAAATATCGGAGAGAGGGTCAGCAAACAGATGGTATGGCATAAACTAGAACAACACAAAGCATGGGCTACTGGGATGCTGGGATGCAGCTCTACCCGTGGGTTCTTCTCCCAGCCCTGTCAGCGACAGCCAGCAGGAATCTTCTCTTGCATTTGATCCCCAGGAAACTATAGATGATACCACCTCCCCTCTTACCCAAACACATGACCAGATACTCAACAGGAGGGAAGCGATGGGAAAAGAAGGGGCAGGGCATGGTGGAACCGTGAAAGTCACAGTGGTCTTATGCTCTAGGATGAAATTACCTAGATGAAAAAGCCTGTCAACCCTTGGCACATGTGGAACACAACAGTGCCAGGTGTTTGATGCAGGACAAACATCTGGATGTGTGGTTTTATATATATATATATTCTTCTTCCAGATGTTGGAATATTATAAATATTGGGGATAGGCAAGAGGTTATTTTGGAAATTTGAAAATGGGACTTGGTAGTAAGAAGAGACTAATAATGGGATGGCTACAGAGTATTTCAAAGAACATTAATAGAACAGGGGAGGGTTGGGGTGGGGGGAGGTTAAATCATTGTCACTTCAACTTTGAGGTCTGTCATAGAGTCCCCAAAGCAGCAGGAACCCCAGCAGTTCTCCTAAACAGCTTTCTTTATGGAATTCTCTTTAGACTGTTGTCATCCCTAATTTGTGTGTAATCATGTGTCCAGGTTTGTGTGTGTGTAAATGTGTGTATGAGGATCAATGTTGGGAGTCTTCCTTGATTACTTTTCCACCTTAATTTTTGAAGCAGGATCATCCACTGAACACACAGCTCATCGTTTGGCTAGCAAGCAGGCTCCCAGAACTCATCTGTCTCCACCTCTCCCCCAATGCCGGAGGTCTAGGTGTAACCATCACATCTGACTTTTTCATGCACATGGGGGATCCAAACTCAGGTTCCCTGTGTTTGCAGCAAACACTTTACTGACTGGGCTATCTCCCTAGACCCTCATTTCCATCTAAAACACAGGAAGAGGAGGAAGTCAGAAAGTACTGTGGTCCCACTGGCTCAGATTACAATTAATCAAAGAAGGAGACACACCCACCTACATCCTGAAAGATCCACTGATCCCCTCCCGGGAATGCCAACAATAGCACACGATGCTTTATTTATGTACAGGTGTATAAATTCATCCCTGCTCTGTGTTTCACATCCAAACCTCACCGGTGTGATTTCAGTCAGACATTTCTACTTCCCCACTAAATAGGAAAATGACATTCACTCTGAATGCTTACTGGAAAAAGTTCATATTGATTAACATATATCACTAATATAGCAACATATATATGTATGTATGTATATATATATATATATATAACATATGTATATATATGTACATATACATATTTTTATATGTATATATATATATATATATATATATATATATATATATATACACATATATGTGTGTGACTATATCTGATAGGGGTGTATCTATGTATTTTATTTCCTGTGCTCTTCTGGGGGCTTAAAACACAGTTTTTTCCTAGATAGGATTAGTCTCAGATTCAACTCAAGTTGGACATAATCCTTGAGGCACTGTCTTCTGCTGAAAACACTGAGTATTTAAAAATCTGAGGGCAAACAATATTTACATATACCACCAATCCCGTTTGGGACTATTCTATATTTCACAGTTTACAGTATCATTTTCTAAACAACTGGAAGTATGCATCAGAGTTTAAAGTCCCCAGATTAAGCACTGAACCACAACTTTGCCAGAGGCAAGTTTTTATATTGCCTGTAGAAATACCAAACACAGATAAAACAATGACCTTAAGGTGGTGTTTAGAAAGCTCGGAGTTGTCACAGAGTGAACTATCTTCTTTGTGTGAGTGTGTGTGTGTGTGTGTGTGTGTGTGTGTGTGTGTGTGTGTTAATGTTTTTCTTTTATTGGATATTTTCTTTATTTACATTTCAAATGCTATGCCTTTCCAGGTCTCCCCTCTGGAAATGCCCTATCCCATAACACCTCCCCCTGCCTCTATGAGGGTGCTCCCCTCCCCCTCTCCCCCCAACTCCTGCTTTCCAGACCTGGCATTCCCCTACACTGGGGCATCAAACCCCCTCAGGCCCAGGGGCCACTCTTCCCAACAAGGCCATCCTCTGCCACATATGTGGCCTGAGCCATGGGTTCCTCCATGTGTACTTTTTGGTTGGTGGTCCAGTCTCTGGGAGCTCAGGGGGCTCTGACCTGTCTTCTCATACTCAGTCTTGGTGTTTTCAGACTGAAATTACTCATCTGTGACTGGGCCATCTGCCTGGGATAACCCTCCGTGGAGTCAGAAACCAGGAGTAGCTAGACTGTAATGCAAAGTTAGGAGGGGGCAGCCTGCTCCGGCCCAGTGGACCCTGAGGCTAGGAGAGCCAGCCAGCCGATGGTTGGATAGATAATCTTTCCATTGCACCCAGTCCTGCCTTGCCTGGAGGATGCTGCTGGTGATGGTTAGCCAACCCTCCCAGAGTTGAAAGCTTAGTATCTCAGCCGCCTTCATCTGGCTGTCTGCATCAGGCTGCAAGCCATAGCACTCAGTGAAACCCAGCAGAGCTGGCAACAGAGCTAGGAGCGGATTGTGCAAGTGCCTGCGCTGGGGGTTGTACCAAGAAAGAAAAAGGCCCCCACTAAGCAAGGATTGCATGGAGCAATCAGGAAGGCAGCTGGGTTCAAGGCTGCAGTGAACAACATTGCTGGGGCCTGCTTCGCTTCATTCCCCCAACCCCCGCGCCCACCCCCCCTAAAAATACCCCCCCCAAAACCAAAATTCTCCATGGAGAATATGTTTATCTTCACACAAGCCTGTGGACATCATACAGCTATGCACATATGTGTACATACACACACATGCATACACACATGCACACACACAGAGAGACTATATGAAAACATTTTTTAAATTTATCATCTATTGTCACTATATTTTAAGTTTGTTTCTTTGCTTCCATTTATTTTATTCCCATCAATTTAAGATGAGTCAATATTAGGCTAAGAAGATTCCAAAGTGATCACCTTATTGGACAGAGCCACATATATCCAAATCATGAAGTACTAAATACCCGGTATTCACCAGTGTCAATATCAGTCTAATTTTGTATATTCTCATGTTTCTATGACCACATGTGGGTGACTTTGATAAATCAGTTTTACTTTCATCCAAGTGGCTCTGAAGACCTCTGCGTGTCAGCGTCGTCGACAGCGCAGGCTGCAGTCACCCCAGAAACTTACGTGTCCTGATGGCTCCTGTCAGCTTGCATGCTGAGCTCCGAGAAGCCTGTTGGCTGGTGATGCTCAGCTTTCCCAGCAGCTCTCCCAGCACTCACCTTGGGGGCACTGCAGAGTGGGTGGGGATGAAGGCACAGGGAGAGCCTCTTGTGATTCAGCAGAGGAGGGACTCTGGCTTGATGGGGAAGGTGAAATGGGGGCTGCTGGCAAGCTCAGGTCCAAGGAGAGGTCAGCTCTACCCCGGCTCACACTCCGGCTTCTAGGCTCCTTCTCCTGCGTCTCGGCTGCCAACTGCTCCAAGTATTTGTATCTGAAAGTTAAATTCCAAAGGGTTTCCGTAAAAAGAAAGAGGAGCCCCGTGGCTGCGCTTGTTTATGGACGGAACACCTGCAGAGTGAGCTGGTTTCCTGATGCATGGAGCAGAGAGCACAGGGCTGACTGGAGACTCAGTGTGCCAGGAGCCCAGGCAAAGCCAAGATGCTAGCAATTAAAAGCCCTGCATCATTCATAAGCAAGCAAGAGGACGAATGTCAGCATCACACAAAACCAGATCCCCCGGTGGGCGGGCGGCTCACTGCTGCAGAATCCTCGTGCCCCCTTTAGGATGCATTTCTACAAATAATAACAACAATAATAAACTAGCAAATAATGACCCACAAAAGCCTCTGGCAGGGACAGCTGAGAACCAAACCCCTATGGAGTTCACAGCTGTGAAGTGGGAGGGTTCCTTGGTGTGGCAGAGAGAAACAGTGCCCCCAAATACCAAAAGGGGGCTGCTTGGACTGGAGCCTTTCTTGGATGGAATTCCTGAACCTGCTTCAACGCTCACAGCAATGCCGCTGGAATTCACTTTGTTCTCTCAGCATAGCCCATGGAAACTTTTTTTATATTCTAAAATATTTCTGAGCAGGACTCAGACATCCAATAGCTTGGACCTGACGTCACATACAGTTTATTCATCAAAGTCAGTTTAAAAGAACAAAGATACATCTGTTTTGCATTGCAGGCAGGCAGAAACCCACTAACTGTTTATTAAGAACAGCTACCAATCGTCTTCCTTGTAGTGCACTTTATAGATCGGACCAAAATAACTTTGAAATATGTGCTTCTTCTGTGTAGACACACAGAAATAATGCGTGAGTTAAGCTGTGGCAGGTCTCCCGTCTTCCCAGAGTGTGTGGCAGCTTGTGCAAAACCCATCACTCTGTGTCCAACCTCCGACTCAGTGCTTCCTCACAAACAACACCTCTGCCAGCCGCCTGGAGCCCCACACAGACACTCCTCATTCACCAGGATGATAGACACAGAGGGCATAAAGTCTGTAAAGCAATTTCATATTTCAGCAGCATGTAACTGCGGCTGAGGCAGCTCTCAGTTGGTCAAGTGCATGGCCTGGCCAGGACCAAGAGCTGAGTTTGACCCCTGGGATCCACATGGAAGAACCAGATATGGTGCCACGGTCTTGTAATCTCGGTGCTGGGAAATCTGAGAGGAGCAGACCCCTGAGGTCAGCCTAGCATCTTGGGGCAGCTCGGGGCAGTCAGAGACACAGCACCATTAGAGGCTGACCTCTGAACTGCCCACAAGTGCACATGTGCACACAGAGACGCACGCACTTCTTGGCTCACCCTTTACGAGTGTGTGGCCTCCTCTGTCACCTTCAACCTTCTTCCTCACCTTCCCCCAACACACACATAAAGGCAGGCTGCCCCTCAGACAATACCAGCATGTATTTCTTCCTCTGTGTGACCGGCTTGGACCAGCACAGCTGCAAGCAATCTCAGCCTTGCCTCTGAACTCATGTCGGATATGTAGGCCATTCAGCTCTGATGGCATTTTACATTTACTGCCTGGCATATTCTGTCAGCTCTGCACATGTGTACGTCTGTTTTCAACAAGCAGATGATACAATCTGGGAGATCAGGGAGAGCCCCATCCTTTGTTCTTCCCCTGCCTTGCCTGTGTCTGCTGATGGGAAGCAGGCAAAACATGCAGGAAGAAAGCTGCCAGAAGCCCTCCCACCTGCAGAGGCCCACCCACCTGAGAAAGGAAGCTTAGGGTTGCATGTACCCCACCACACCAGTCAGTGAGATCATTTAAATGGTCAAAATGGTCAAGTACATTATAAGTGTACCAGCAATGGGATGTACATGAAAGTTTTGTTTCCAGCCAGGAGGCCAACCTACCTTAAATAACAACATCATCATCAACAACAATAGTGATGGTGGTAGCAGCTCCTTGGATAGCCACACCTTGCCCTACACATGATCCTACCAACACATTCTGGCCTTTCATTTTATATGGTCCTGCCCTAGTCTTGGTCTTCCACGCCACACTGTTTGGGCAGTCAGGTTGGCAGTCAGGGGCTGCCAGCTGGTGGATTCAGATCAGTTTCTCTACCAAGAGACTGTCGGTCACACAAAAGACTTCCTGTGTGCACTTGCTGTTTCATAAAGGCCACCACCAAAGATCTATGGCCCAGAGGAGGAGCAAAGAGACTTCAATAGAATTGTTCCAAGGAATGGCGTTATTTACAGAGCAACAAAAGGACAGAGCTGGGGAGAGTAATGTTGATCAGCAAGGTACAGTTTCAGTTTATACAGTGAGACTTCTGGTAGTACAACCATGTGAATACACCTCACATTACTGATCTATGTGCTTAAATACCCAAAATGGCCAAACATATTATAGGTATATTTTATACACGTATGGATTCTTTTTCTTTCTCTATATATGTACTCTTTAACTTTTTAAGATTTATTTTATGTGCATGAGTTTTGGCTATATGCATATACATGAACTGCATGTGTTCCTGGTATCTGAGGTGGGAGACAGAGGGCTGCTGTGGTCAGAAGAGAGAATTCAGATCCCCTGGAGTTGGAGATGGTTGTGAGCTATCATGTAGATGCTGGGAACCAAGCCTGGGTCCTCTGTGTAAGTGCTTTAAACCACTGAGCCATCTTTCCAGCCCCACCCCACGCAATCTTTAACTTAACAGGGGCAGATGCCCATGGTGGTTAGGATCACTATTGTCTTGGAAGAACAGCCGCGGTGTTTGTCTGCAATGAGGGGAGAGATGAGAGTGGTGGGATGGCACACATGAATGTCACAGCTCACAGTAGCAAAGAATGTCACAGCTTGGCCACCCTCCTGACACACAGAAACTTTCAGCATCATGGGCAGTGACTCTTAAAGCCATGCACTTAGGGGCCCAAACATATCCAGTCACTAGCTGGAATGGAGAAACCACTAGCTCATAAGGCAACTGCCACATGTCCCTGATGCCTTGTGAAGTAACACCAACCCTAAGGCCATGATGAGCGAGACTGCCGCACAAAGCACTAACGGATGTCTGTGGAGCACAGGCCCAGGATCGATCTTGCATCTCTGCTTCTCCCTGGAGCCCCTCAGCTTTTTTGTTTATTCATCTTTTCATTTGTTTGTTGAACATAGAGTGTCCATCACGTCTTAAGGACTGTGGCAGGCAAAAGGAATTAATAATAAACAAGAACAATACCCCATTCTTATGCAGCTCACAGAGTGTGTGTGTGTGAGGGGTGTGTGTGTGTGGAGGAGTAAATAAACATTTGGAATGAACCCTGACACCCACACGGTACCCAGGACAAAACTAGAGTTTCAGCACTGTGTCTATTGAGCCCTACATGCCCTGTATGAGCCGAATGAGCCAGCCTTACTCACCAGTGACTGTTCCTCCTGTCCTCCTACCCAGGTCTCTCTCACACTGAACCCAAGTCCCCTGACATCTTCTGGGCCTCCCAGGAGAGCTCAGCATTCTTCCTCGTGGATGCTGAACCACCATCATGCAGTTTCCAACTTTCTAGTGCATCCCCAGTCTTCCCTTCTACTTTTTTCCTGTGACCCCTTGTTTTCTCAGACTAGTAAACCCAAACCAAGAAAAACAGCTGGTCCAGACTACGGGGATATGTCTGGCTCTGTTTGCTGGTTCCCCAGGTCAGCTGAGGGGTAGGATGTGGGTGGGGAAAGGCTAAGCAGGGGCCTACCAGGCTCACTCTTGCACCTGCTGGAGGGACCACCTGCTGGGTAGAGGGGCACTCTGCCCTGGGAGAGGAAGGACACCAAGGACAGAGAATGAGTGAGGGAAGGAGAGTGACATCCCCCTCAACATGTGTATTCCAGGGACAGGCAAAAGCCTGCATGCAGAGAAGAATAGCCGGGGAAAGCCAGAGAGATGTGTGGAGTCTCTGGAGCCAGCTCTGACCTTCACAAGACACCTGACAGACATGCCCTACAGGAGGCATTGAACCTTGCCTGTGCAGACATAACCTGGCAATCAACTGACAGAAGCTCAAAAATATAGAATCTGGAGAGAAAATGAAACATAAAATTTGAAATTCCTTAACCCCCGG
Organism: Mus minutoides; assembly: GCA_902729485.2. Classification (NCBI taxonomy): domain Eukaryota; kingdom Metazoa; phylum Chordata; class Mammalia; order Rodentia; family Muridae; genus Mus; species Mus minutoides. Next base: position 185,791 of record LR750219.1, on the reverse strand, counting down.
GCAAAAACCCAACAGTACCTCAGTAAGAGGGCAGGCCTTCCCATTGCCCGGGACTGTCACTTATCAGAGGACGAGAAGTTTCTTATTTCTCGCCAGCACCTCTCTCTCTGAATTTACAGGCCACCGCTGGTTATTAGGATGACAATAATCTAATAGAATGTTGGAAATAAACCAATGTTTTATTCATGAGACTGACTTAAGCATCTAATTTTTTAATTGAGCACAGACAGTCTCCTCTGTTGCCTGACTCAGACTGTCTTGATCTATTTAGCTGATGGTGTCTAAAACATTAGCACAATTCCACATCATATTGGCACAGGCCCGAAATGGTTAGGCTCCCTCTAGGCTCCAGTACAAAAGGCATAAACTGAGCCTATCCCTCTCCCCATACTATATCGCCATCTGGTGTCAGAGTCAGTAACTGCAGGTTGTAGAGGAAAAAGAGCAAAAACTTCTGTCTGTTGATTTCCTTGTGTCCTCTGTTTACCTCAAACCAACACAAACTGAATATATGAACTGTACAGTTTGTAATGGAGTTAAATTAATGGAGGAAGGCTGGAGAGATGATTTTGGAGTAAAGAGCACTGGTCGTTCCTCTAGAGAACCACAGTTCTATTTTCAGTCCCTATAAGGCAGCTCACAACAGTCTGTAACATCAGTCTCAGGGAATCTGACATCCTCTCCCAGACTCCAAGGGCACCAGACATGCATATGGTACATAGATATACATGAAGGCAAATCACCCATACACATAAAACAACAAAATTTTAAAAAGAGATTAACAGTGAAGCTGTTAGCTTGTTAGGCCAATTTCTTTTTAAAAACTACATCTCTGCACGCATGTGTGTGTGTGTGTGTGTGTGTGTGTGTGTGTTAAATGGCATGAGTGTAGGGGACATTGTTCTCTCTTTCCATGATATGTGTCCCAGGAATCAAACACAGTCCATCAGACTTGGCAAGAAGTACCTTTACTCTTTTTATTCTATACCTTAGTCATATGTGCCCATTGTGTGTGCCAAACACTGCAGGGCTCCTTGGGAATGGTAAGATGTAGGAGGATAGGAGAACATTTCAGGAGGGAAGGAAGTGACCAGTTATAAAACTCAAGGGTCTTGTGTACACTGGGGACAGTATGCAGCATGGCATGTGTGCTCAATTATTGATTGACTGACTGACTGACTGACTGACTGACTGACTGACTATGGATCCAGTGACCTAGCAGTGCATAGGGGGAACGCCTAGTCCAAGTTCAAAAGTGCTGGTTGGTACAAGATGTTTCAAATGTGGGTAGTGGAGGCATCGCAATGTTTGGGTCGGCTATAGATTACTAGGGAATGACTGTCCCGGAGCAGTTGGTGTCTGCGGTGACTAAGTGTCACACAATGACAGATCATCCACAGCAAGCACATCTGCATCACTAGGACATGTGACCAGACCTAGCGTATGTCCAGATGGAGATGATAAAGTGCTCATTTGGAGAAGGGATCTTCTGGAGCATAGATCTTGCCTCTTTCCATTTCTGATTTCTATCCACTGTCATATCTATCATAAATCCAGTTTTCTTGGAATATAAAGTAAGGAGACAGTTGTTTGCAAACGCCAGCCATGCAATGCCAAGTGCTTTAGGTGAGGCTAATGCTTCCAGGAATTCTGCATGGCTGGTTAACAGTGCGAAGTCATGCGACACCATTACCAAGTGAAGAGAACAGATACAGACCTTTCTCCTCTCGCTTGCCTTTGCTCCTCCCTTTTGTCTAGATATTCCCGGCTGGAGGAGAAGCACAAAACAAACAAAAAGAGAATAACAGTGTTAGTGCTCGTAAGGCTATCATCCTTAGTGAGGGAACCCAATCACAAAAGAAGTCACTAGATTTGCACTCACTGATTAGCGGATATTAGCACAGAATCTTAGAATACCCAAGATACAATTTGCAAAACACAAGAAAATCAAGAAGAAGGAAGACCAGCGTGTGGATACTTCATTCCACCTTAGAAAAGGGATCAAAATAGCCATGGAAGGAGTTACAAAGTTTGGAGCTAAGACAAAAGGATGGTCTATCCATCCATACCATAATCAGTCACCAAACTCAGACACTATTGCATAGGACAGCAAGAGTTTGCTGAAGGGACCCTGATATAACTGTCTCATATGAGGCTATGCCAGTGCCTGGAAAATACAGAAGTGGATGCTCATATTCATCTATAGGATGGAACACAGGGCCCCCAATGGAGAAGCTAGAGAAAGTACCCCAGGAGCTGAAGGGGTCTGCAACCGTATAAGAGGAACAATAATATGAACTAACCAGAACCCCCAGAGCTCGTGTCTCTAGCTGCATATGTAGCAGAAGATGGCCTAGTCGGCCATCATTGGGAAGAGAGGCCTTCCACACTAGAAACACAGGAAACTTAACACTGCATGCACAAATATCTGAAGTCAGAGGATAACTTTTTGATGTTGTGCAATAAGCACAAGGCGTGTGAACAATTTACTCAGTAAGACTGAGAGGTGGGCTACCAGAGTGATCCTCAACCCCCCCCCAGTCCCCACTCCCAGGGGAGGGAGGGGAGGGAGGGGAGGGACTGGCACTCAGCTTCCATGTCCCCCAATTTAACTCTCTTTGCAATCACTTTCTCAAATATGGAGCAGTAGTTGCTGTAACTAGCTGTCACCTGGTCAGTCTGCCCTGAGAGTATCATTATTCCTTTTGGACAAGAGGTCACTTTGCCTAGCTCTCTGTGTGTTCCTAAATGACACGTGACAGGCAATGGACACCATAGCAGATGGTGGTTGGCGATAAAGCACCCCTGAAGACAGGATGCTGGAGTCAGCTCCCAGTCTAAGTGCATGTAAACACGAGTATAACGTGACTCTGTTATTCCCAGCCTGTCTTCTATGTCACTGCGCTCCACTGACACGCGTGCCAGGGATTAGGGTTCTTCTAAGGCTGCCCTTTTCTCACACTTTGTTTCCAATGGGCTCTCTGGCTACCTCTCTTGTCCAGTGGATTCATTATTTTCCCCTGTACGTGTACTTGGCTTTTCTTTGTCCTCACAAAGGCTTGCCTTTCCAGTTGTTTCAGGTATAGTTTCTTTTATTCTTTTTTTATCAGTCCTACTAGTAAAAAGCTTTAACATTCCACTGTAATATGCGGAGAATAAATTCTAATATAGTTTATCATATATATCAATGATTTCCAAAGATAACTTGTAAGAGAGATTCATTTGCCTTTACTCTTGGAACACATCCACAATGGCTACTTTAAAGTCTGCCTGATAAGTTTTTGCAGATAATCAAGCAAGATGGGGTTCACCTGTGAGCTCTGACGCACCTGATGATGTTGGCTCCAGCATCAGCTCCAGAAAACTGTTTCTACTGGGCCACATCAGGCCTTGTGTGTACCATCCAGCAGCCATTCTGGGACTAGGCAGTGGTCTCCTCTCTAGGTAGTTCTCAAAGCAGAGCTTGCTATTTATGCTAGGAGCTCACACGTCCAAATCAAAGATGGACGGGGGATCAGTCTTGTGTTTCTTGTCTCTCTCTGTCTCTGTCTGTATGCTGTGCACACATGCGCACACGTGTGTATGTGTGTGTGTGTGTGTGTGTGTGTGTGTGTGTGTGTGTACCGTGTGTGTATGACAAAATTCACCTTGTTTGGCTTTGTGTGTGTGTGTGTGTGTGTGTGTGTGTGTGTGTNTGTGTGTGTGTACCGTGTGTGTATGACAAAATTCACCTTGTTTGGCTTTGTGTGTGTGTGTACAGAGCGGACAGTAGAAGATGTTGAGTACCTGTTTTAGCACTCTCCAACTTACTTCTTTAACACAGTGTCTCCTGTTGAACCTGGGGCAGACAGGTTCCTAGCAAACCTCATCTTCCCCAGCACCTGTCTTCCCCAGTACTCCTCATCCCACTACACAGGGTTACAGTCCTGCATGCTTCCATACTTAGCTTTTTACCTGAGTGTTGGGATCTGAAATCAAGTACTCACATGATGTAGCAAGTACCCATTTGCACTAAACAGTCTCTCCAGCCCCATCTCAGCCAGGACTGAGCCAGCCTTTTTGAGACAGAGTGACTCAGGCTCAAAACCCACCTGAGAAGGCCAGGATGGCTGGCCAGTGAGCCCCCTCACAGGGATCCCCCTGTCTCTGCCTCCCTGGATGCACAGCCACAACTTATAATGGGATTACAAGTGCATGCCACCCCAGACAGACTTGCCACACAGGTTCTAAGGGTTCAAGTTGGTTTTCATGCTCTCCTAGAAAGCACTTAATAGCCCCACACCCCCAGCTCTCTCTGGTGCTGGTGGTCTTGTTTTCTCTTGAGGCAAAGAAACAAGTACCCTACTTTAAGTGATTTTCAATGAGACATGGATATATAACTTCATCTCTGAATTTTCCTCATATTATGAGGCAAATTCCCAGTTGCTAATTGGTGGTAAAATATGAGATTGCTCAGAGATCCCATAAATCAGGAAGCATTTAACTTGTTCCAGAGGTTTTAACAAATGGATTTCTAAACAAGTTTCTGGAACTTCGACAGAAAGGTTGCAGACAGGTATGCCCCTGCAGCACTTGGTAGGATTATGACAGCTCAAGGGATTCCACACAAGTGTGGCAAGAAATGATGTTGGTTTACTTCATGCCATCTCTTCATCCTCTCTCAGCAAAGCTAGGCTTAGCACTCCACCCAGAGACCTAGGGGGCCTGCATGCCTAAGTGGCCACCAAAGCAGCTTTACAACGCTGCTCATATCTGGGTCATTTCTACCATGACAGATGCTCTTCCCGGCCTCTGGGGAAGCCAGAAGTTACCGGATCTGTAAGTTCTCACTGCTTGGAGCATTTGCCAAAGAAACTAAGCTGAGGAAGTGGGAAGCAGAGATGGGTAGAAACATTAAAGGGGGAAAACGGTGGTCCTGTGGGAGGGATAACGAGGAGGGGTAAGGATATGGAAGTGTGTGAAAAAGATGGAAAAGTGGGGGATGGAAAAGCAGAGAGGGAAAGAAGGACAGGGAAGAACCATGTAAGGAAAGACTGGGGCCTGTGCATCCTGCAAAGTAGAGCAGGCAGAATCCAGGGAGGGGACAGGAAGGAGCAGGGCCGGAGGATGGAGAGAGAATGGGTGAACGGGCAGAGGGGGACACAGAGGCACACTGGGCTCAGTGGAGACAGAGATGCTAGGACATGGAAACACCCATGGAGGCACAGAGAGCAGGAGAGCAGGGACAGCAGGCCGGGAGAAACTGGCACAGGAAAAAGCAATATATATTATATAAGATAAAGTTTATCACATATACATATATAATACATGCATATAATGACAATGCGGTTGCTTCAGGGAGCAAAAAAAAAAAATAAACCAGAAAGTAGGAAAATAGATTTTCTTTCTGACATCCAATAGGCTTTAAATAATCATGAGGATGTTCAGGGAGAAATGGCAAATTACATTGAGTCAACTGGGCTCTGTGTCCTGGGTAAGGCCACTTTAACTAATGGTAAACCAAGGATGTACGGTATCCTAATTGCATTTCGCTGTCTAAGCTTCCTGCCACATTGCTACAGGAAGCCAGAACACTTCCAAGTGGCTTGCTGCACATGAATCTTACTCCTCTTCAAAGAAGCAGACTGAGTCGGGAGCAAACAAGTTGTTCCCTGGACCACTTAGGAAGATGTAGGTCAAGTGCTTTAAGTTTCAAATCACAGTTGAAATAATCATAAAATCCTTACTTGAATTTGTTCCTTTCTTCCCGTTCTATCCTCTGCAGTCTTTCTTCTCTCTCTTGCCGCCTCCGCTCTCTCTCTGCTGCCAGTGACTCTTGGTGCTGCCTGAACGAGGATGTGAGAAGGCCACTTGGCGATGACCTGAAAACATAACCAGTCGCGTTTTAGTGGCCTGCCTGTGGATGGAGCATGGAGTGGGGCCCTGGGGAGATGGCTCAGTGGTTAAATCTCTCACCCTGTGAAAGAGAGGCCAGAGAGAGCTCAGGTGCCTACAACCCGTGTAAATGATGAGCTATGGTATGAGAGCCTACCTGTAAATTCCAGTCTAGGACAGTAGAGACAAGAAAGCCCCCAAAGGTCATCTAGTCATAGCTGCAAGCTTTGGGTTTGCTTCAGGAACCCTGCCTCAATGAGTAAAGGTAGGAGAGCCATAGAGGATAATTCCCAACATCAACTTGGGCTTCCACCAACATGCATGCACATATGTATATGTACTTCCCCAACATACATGTAGAAAAACATGCATGTACACACATGCATACTACATATACAAGTGGGTACCATGTGCGCGTGTGTGTGTGTGCGCACCCGCACACACACACACACACACACACACACACACACACACACACACACACACAATTCAGACAGTAAAAAGCAGGGAAGCAGGAATCTATCCCCAGCTTGGTCTGGAAGGAGGGTCCAGCACCCATGTAGTGCTTACATCACTAGGCATCTCAAGGCTTTTTACTTCAGAAGCCTTATGTTTAAATGGTGATAAGCAAACAGCTCTGCATGTTGGTAGGACTGGAAAGGGCAATGTATATATAAAACACCAAACACGCTTGGCTAATAAGTGATCATCAGTCACAGTCAAGGGAACCACTATAAATAGAAATCCAGGAAAAGACATAGCATGTATATACATATGTTTATACAATAGATAGATACCATTAGATTTAAAATTTGTTTATGTTAAGACTTTGATAAAATAGAATAGACTTCAGGCCTAAAACTATTCTGTTTATACATTTTTACCATATACTATCTTCTCTGTGTACATCCTGAAATAATGGTGTCATCTTGAAACATGGTGTTCAGAAGATAGACAGACAGAAAAGACATGACAGGGGCCTAAAAAAAAAAAAAAAAGAAAAAGAAAAAAACAAATCCAATTAAGGAGATTTTTTTGCAGTGTGAAGAATCATCCGAGGACATTCCACATGCCGAAGGCCAACTCTCACTCTTGGCCAGAGTTCATGTAAAAACTGGACCCTTCTCAGCTGAGTGGAGACCACCGTGGGGTGCCACTGCTACGGGGGTGTCACAGAAAATGTTAAGAAAGAGACGTGAGAAGACTGAGAAGAAAATGTTAAGAAAGGGACGTGAGAAGACTGGGTAACTAAAGGAAAGGTTTAAAAAGGGGAGAGCTGGGGAGTCAGCTGCATCTCTCGGAAAGAAAATATACTGTGAGTAACTTTTGCTTTTACGTGTCAACTGAACCCTCCTAATATAAGAGACAAGCACCTCTGAAATACAGTCTCTTAACCCAAGGATGCAGAGTGAACAAAAGCATATGTGAATTCGAGATAATATGCCTTCATGGTCAGGGACATGGAGCCCCTTAGTGCTGCGGAAAAATGGAATTCCAAGTCACATACTCTGCCAAGAGATCCAAGCCATCCTCACTAGTAAATGTGAGTTACCTAACATGGTGGGGAAATGGAGGAATACTAGCCTTCTAACCAAGGTCTGTCCTCCAGGCACACGAGGGAGGCACTAAGGCGTCCTCACATAGGAATAGACTGAATTTATTGAGTTTCACCCTGAGAAGTCCATGCTATGCTGTATGGATTCTGTATTCACTGAGCTGCTGATATTTTTGCAATGTTCAAAATGTTGTATGTAGGTAAATCTAATGCTCAAGAGAAAAAAGGTACCTTTAATCTCCTCCATGATTGATAGACATTAAGGATATTACTATAAGTAATAAATTTATATAATTCATCAATCTAATGCCCCCTTAGAGAAAACACATTTTTCCCACAGAGATCATCTAAAACCTGAAACCGTACCATTACAGTCATGAATGAATGGATGACCAGAATGAATGCCATGTGATCTCCCTTCCTGTCATAATGCAGTTAAGTTGAAAATAGTAAGGAAATAAATTTGAAAAAAATCTCATTAATTGTACAATTTGATATATTTTCAGCATCAAATTAATTCACAAAAGTATAAGATGGGCCAAGGTTTTAATTCTTTTAAGCTAATACATATCTCAATCACCACCTCTAAAGAACTTTTAGGGAACTTTATAAATGAGTCTATTAGTATTATTATTGTTGTTATTATTTTGAATAAGGACAAAGAAGAGCATTGTCTCATGAAATGTCAAAATCCATTTCCATATCCACAGCAACCAGGTGTGAACATGAGCTTGGAACACAATTGAGATGTAGACTGATGAAAGGATGTTTTCACCCAGGACACATAGTCATTCTCTCTCTCTCTCTCTCTCTCTCTCTCTCTCTCTCTCTCTCTCTCTCTCTCTCACACACACACACACACACACACACACACACACACACACACATCCCCTAAATATTTAAGAAGAAAACATATATAAAAGCAATCTGTGCTATAAAGTGACACACAATCTGCCTTCTCTTTGCTTCAGAACCCACGTGGCCTCTCAGTTCCTTCCAGGAACACAGGCAAGCATCTGATGACTCATGCCCTGGTCTTTACATGCATCCTCTGACCTGAGATAAATGCTCCCTTCTTCATATGCTGATGTCACTTATATTGCTGTTTGCCTGATGGCAATGGCATTTCACTGGGCTTCAGCCTCATCTAAGAATCCTGGTGCATTTCTTCTGAAAGTTTGCACTATTGCCAGGGATCCAGATATCTCCTACATGGTAATTAGCGATGAGCAGTATTTTTTTCTATTCTCCTCCTGATATTTGACCTTTGGCATTTGGTTTTGTTTGAGAGGGGAAAGAAACTTGAAGGACACTGTTTTTCTCATAGGAATTTAGCAATATTTCCATTATTCTAATGCTAGTAGTAAAGAATTGGTTCCAGAAAGAACTGAAATTATATAATTGATAGAGAGAATGATTTTCTTAGATTTGGAAGTGAGCAGGTCCTTTTGCTCCATGCCATGGGAATAGTCACCTTTTCCCAAGACTCGCCTGCTTTCCCATAGAAAAGCAGTCTACCCAATAAACTGAGGCAACTAGTCCAATCCAGTTTGAGCTGTCTCTTAGCTCCTAACAGAACCAACCAATGCCCTGGGCTGAGTGAATGAAAACAGATGATGAGATCTAAAGTGGGGGTGGGAGGGTTCTCATCAGCAGTCTTCCCCTTTGATGATGAGTTGGCACCATCTTGATCTAAGAATCTGCAGACAGACTAAACATGAATTTGGAAGTGTTTCTACAGACAAAGTGGAGACAAACAGGAGAGATGTGCGTTAGCTTCTGTTTTTAGAACAGTTGAGAAGCATTCAAGGCAGCCTCAGTCTGCCAGGGAGCCTGCCACTGCTGAGCCAAGTGATGCCTGGAGTACCAGGCAGAGCTCAGTCATGTTGGTTTATTGCATGGTAAGTTTGAATGGATGCACGGTATTTCTAGAAACAGACCTCTCACAGCAGTCCTTTGAGAGATAGCTCAGTTGATGAAGTTATGTCCTTGCAAGTAAAAGGACCTTAGTTAAGCCCCCAGAACCTACATTAAAAAAAAAGCCAGGCATGGTGGCCTGCTCTTGAAACCCCAGAACTCAGGAAGAATAAAGAAACAAATCTCTGGGTCTCACTGACCAGGCATCGCAGTCAACATGGTAAACACATAGATGCTCACTCTTCTGTTAGCCTTGGGGTCTCCCAAGTAGGACAGTGTAAGTAGGCCTCAGTGAGGCGGCTGCACAATCAGCCTTGTGCTGTGGTCTCCTGTCCACCCAGACAAGAGCCAGACAACTGCTCCATTTATATAGCCAGTAGTAAGCCCAGGGAGACCAGCTAATTGACAGCACCTGACTAAAACAAGCTGGAACCGGATTATCTATCAAAACGAGCATGGCCAATATTACCAGGGAGGAGAACCAGGAGGTAACACAAGGCTGTTACTTCTAACAACTACTTTTAGATGTTACTTACACACTCTAGGGCTGACCCAAACAGGATGGGTCATGGGAACATTCTTTCTATGTCTGGTCAGAAGGAGCTGGCAACTTCTTGTGGCCTCCAATGAAATCTAAATGTAGGAACAATAAAACTCACTCCACAATCTTACCTACTTGCTAAACTCATCCATCACCACACCCAATAGTCTGCTGCCAAGCAAGCCATTCAAGGTAGAGATTCACGTTCTAAGAGGTGTCGTGACTCAGTCAGGGAAAAATCTTATGCTCAATACAGCTGGGATTAAAAAAGCTAAAAGTGCAAGACCTCAGAAAAGTATATTATACAACTAAGCCCAAGAATGAAGGAATACTGTGTTCTACACGGTAAGATTTATGATGTATTGATTCAGAAATGCTGACGTAGGGAAAGAAGTATGTGTGTGTGTGTGTGTGTGTGTGTACACAGCCATTCTAACTAAAGCCTGTAGACTCAATGAGCTACACAATCAGTGAGCCCAGCTGAAAGTATAAAGTGGTATTGCAGGACACTGACTGGTGGACTTGAACAATGACATCCGTATTCAATAAACAACACATTTAAAAACCAAGGAAAAGGAGACTCCATAGAATTGCAGTGCAGCTTGGAAAGTCACTTGACATGTAACTAAAGCAATCATAAGGAGGAAAAGCTGAAGAAAAAAAGGATACCGAAAGTGCCCCCAAATAACAAGAATTAAAAAGCACCAGGCCCAAGGATTTCATTAACTCCCAAGTGCAAGGAACATCAAGAAAACCATATCAATACATATAAATTCCAATTGCTAAAAAAAAAAAATCAATGACAAAAGGGTAACCTTAAAGGCAGCCAGAGAAAACAGATTAATACACTGCAGAGAGCGATGGTGAAGCTGGCAAATCATTGTCAAAAATCAATGAGAGGCAGAAGACAGAGCAAAACCTAAGAGATGAAAACACACTGAGAGCGCCATCAATATCATTCTTTCGGGGTGGGGGGGGCAGGGTAAAGAGAGTTTATTTAAACTGGAAAATATATTTCCTTTAAATTGCACCAGGAACTATCTAGTTACATGGGTTTTGTAGAAGTGGAAAATTCCTTAAGATAACAGACACATAAAGTTGAAACAGCTACCTGGAAAGACGCATAATACACTAAAAAGAAGACTCACCCTCCTCACGCACTCTTGGTCCAGAAATCACAGTTCCAAATACACCCTGAGGAAGTTCCAAGGGGGTTTGTAAAGAGCAAACTGGCTATTCTTTTGACAGAGAGACTTACTGAAGCCTTGGAGCTGCTGCTGACACAGCCTGTAGAGTTACTGCTGTGCTTTTGTTACTGTTGACAGAAATGTAAACATTTTGTAATTGACCTTTTAGATTGCCCTCTGGATTAATTTATCCAGAATACTTTCCATGCAAAGATACACAATTTCCACGTGGCTGTTTTATTCCTTCCTTTATTAGATCTTTCAGTCATTTCATTGTACCATAATCAGATTATTGAATATGGCTTTAGACAAGGAATTGGTTAGCATTTTTTTTCTGTTTAACATGCCATGGCTTTCTGTAAATGCTTCCAAGACAAAGGAAAGTGGAGATTACATAATAGTTTTCACTGAGCTTTTATCAAATCTCTTGATTACAAACTCTTTCATTAGTTAAACTCTGAGAGATGTACAGTTATTGGTCTCCCTCAGGGTTTTAAATTTTATTTTGGGATAATTTTTCTTTTCTTTTTTCATACACTCTACCTTGATTATAGTTCATCTTCTCTCTATCCCTCACTACCTGCCTTTCCTTCTGATCCACTCTCCCTTTCGGTCTCTCATTAGAAAAGAACAGGCTTCCAAGAGACAGCAACCAAACATGACAAAATAAAATATAACAAGATGAAACAAAAACTATCATATTGAAGTTGGACTTGAGAACTCAATAGGAGGAAAAGTGTCCCAAGAGCAGGCACAAGTGTCAGAGACCCATTTGTTTTCATAGTAAGAGTCCCATAAAAATAATAGGCTAATAACTATAATATATATGCAGAAGACCTGGTGCAAACCCATGTATGCCCTGAGCTTGCTGCTTCAGTCTCTGTGAGTACATATGTGCCTTGCTTAGTTGAGTCAGAGGGCTTGTTCTCCTAGTGTCCTCCAGTCCCTCTATTGATAAGCTTCATTGTCAAATTGAAGGGTTTTTAGATGCACCATGGAAACAAACCTTTGGGGATGTCTAAGAGGAAAGACCCATTCTAACTATGGTCAGCTCCATTTCTGAGTTAGAAACTCCTATACAATATAAAAGAGAAAGTGGTCTGCGCACCAGCTTTCCTCGCTCTCTGCATTCTGACTGCAGGAAGAATGTGACCAGGTGCCTCCGGCTCTTGCTGCTATGACTACTCCCCAGCCCCCAGCTTCCATGATGGACTGAGAGCCCAAGCAATCCTTCCCTTCCTGGAGTTGTTTATGTCAATTACTTTGTTATAGCAATAAGAAAAGCAACCAACACATCCACCTAGACTGACTATCTATCTGACTATCTATCTATCTATCTATCTATCTATCTATCTATTGAAAGAAAAAGTCAAGGAAAAAGAAAAAAGACCTTTCTAGATATAAAACAAGAAGAATATAAAGTCTAGATTTACAGTACAAGAAAAGCTAGCAGAAGGTAAGTGATACACCTAGCAACTTTGATTCACATAAAAAAGAAAAAGAAAGAGGCAGATATTCTTTAAACATTATTCAAAGGTAGCAACCTATTTAAAACAGGCAGAACACCAATGCACTGTGGGACTACAACGCATATAAAAGTAAAAACAAAAGTATACTTATAGGATTGTGTGAATACAATTAGTTAGGATGAATATTGTAAATGTTGAAATGTCAACATAAAATAGTAGTGTTACTACAAATAAGTCAAGAAATGAAACACAGAGACTAATAAAAATAGACACTAAAAATTGGCAAAGGTAATTAAGTAGAAAAAGAACAGATTAAACAAATATAATAGCAATTATATAAACCTGAACTTAATTTAATCAATAATCACATTAAATATAAATGGTCTAAACACTCTATCCAGTAAGCAGATATTGTCAGATTAAACTTTTGAAAGTCAGTTAATTGCCTATACTAATCCTACTTAAATATAAAACATAACTTATGTTCAAATGAAAGTATGGAAAACATACATTCATGATTAAAATATTTTATCAGGGATAAAGTAGGCCATTTCAACACGATAAAAGACCACAGTTACCAGGAGAATGTAGTAATTATAAACATTTATGTACCAATAAATGAACTTTGACATAAAGAAGAAAATTAATCTGCAAGAGATAAGTAAATATAAAATTATAGGATAGGATCTTGTCACTATTTTCTTAGAAATTGATGAAACATATAGATGAAAAAATCAGTGAAAACATAGAACACTGAAACAATACCAGCACACCAACTGACACTTATTGGACATTCCACACAACATCAGGAAACACATTCTTTGCAGTTGATCACAGAAAATTTTCTATGAGAGAAGATAGCCTGAGCTATGAAGTGAAATTCAGCAAGTTTAAAAGAATTAAAGAAGATAAAAGTAAGTTATTTGACCAGAATTTCATTAACTTCAATATTATAACAGAATGAATATTTATAAATCTGTAAATATTCATAAGTCAAATAAACACTTTAAAAACAACATGTGGGTAATGAGAAAAATAAAAAAGAAATTTAGAAGCATTTTGAACAAATCAAAGACAATATAAGCAAAAACTTGAAAAATATAGCCAAAAGAGCATGCACAGGAAAATTTCCCATGCTAGATGCCTACATATTTTTAGGTCTTCAATCAAATGACCTTATTTCCTAACTTAAGAAAAAAAAAAGACCATATTTCATGTAAATTAATCAAAAGAAAGAAAAATAGACTAGAAATTAAGGGAAATATAGAAAAGAGAGAAAATGAATGGAAAGCTAAAACTGGAGATATTCCTGATGAACATAGATACAAAAAAAACATCAAGAAAATATTAGCAAAACTGGTACAAGCACCTATCAAGAATATCATTCACAGGCAAGTTGCCTTTATCCTAGAAATGAAGGGGTTCAATGTTCATGAGTAAATAAATATGATAAATCTTTTAAATGAACTTAAAGATAAAAATCAAATGATCATTTTAATATTTACAAAAAATCAACACACTTTTATGATAACGTCCAAGAAAGAGTTGGAGTTAACATACATAAAGTTAATAAGCAATATATATGGCAACCCCACATCCAATGTTATCCTAAATGAAGAAAAACTCAAAGCAGTCTGCAACTGTAGCTCTTTTGCTATTTTGTAGGTTCTTGTTTCCTCCACCTTTCTCCATGTTTACAACTCCCTAAGACCAGATAAGAGCAGGAAAAAAGCTAGAGGAGAAAGGGGGTGAGGTCATCATTAGACTACATCCTCCTAACTAGGGCTGTTTAGTTCCTTGGGGCAAGCTTCATCTTTCCAGTCAAGATATCTATTTTTTTTTTCTTATTTGTGCATTACTACTTAACAAAGCATGATCAACTGCAACCCACCAACAACCCACTCCACCTCTCTTCGACTCTAGCATTTACATATGCTCTGACAAATTCCCAGAATTCCAAATGTGGCACAATCACAGAAACTATCTGCTGCTGGCAAGCTCACCCCTTGCTAGAGCACAAGGTAAAACAGAGTCAGCTGCTGTGGGCAACCTGATGCAGCCTCATATTCCACACCTGGAATTAAAATGGAAACACAGTCTGATAATATTTCTGTGTTTTTTTTTTAAAAGAAACCAAAATGCCAAATTGTCACTACAGTAATCCTAATAAAATTAGTAATGAGACAAAGCTGCCCACTACCCTGATTCTTTTTTCAATATAGTGCCAAAAGCACTAGCTGGAGCAATAAGGCAAGAAAAAGAAATTAAAGAGATACAAACAGGACAGGATGTCAAATTATCCCATTTGCAGGTGATATTATACACAAGAGAATCCAAAAGTTGTACCAGAAAACTTCTAAAGACAATCAACAATCTCAACAAAGGGGCAGGGTACAAAGTCAACTTTAAAAATCAACACCCTTCCTATACAACAAGCACACTAACAAAGAGATCAGGGACAAACTCCTATTTGCAATAGCATCAAAGACAATAAAATACTTAGATTAAACCTTACCAGAGAGGTGAAAGACCTCTACAATGAAAAGTTCACATATCTGAAGAAAGAGATAGACACTAAAAAATGGAAAGGCATCCCTGCTCATGGATTGGGAGAAATAATGTGAAAATGACCTTCCTACCAGGAGCAATCATGACAGTCACCAGCACTGGGTATAATAGGGTACAGTGACTGATACATACATATTTTATTAGTGGCAACAAAAAGCTGTCTTATTGGACTTAAGTCCACTCAGCAAGAGGAAACACGTGTTGGGTACTGGAAACCTATCAGCTTCCCATGGCTAGGGAGGCCATGCAACTTAAAAAAGAATCTACTACTGCTAGTTTGCTAGACCTGCATAATTCCTTACTAGATGAGTGTAGCTACCACCCCTCATCAGAGCAGTGTCTCTTACACCAAATGGAGATCATCACAGAAAACCACAACTGGACACAATTCAGAGACCAATTGATCATATAATACACAGCCCCAGTAGATGCATCTGCACCATACCTCACAGCTTGTGTATCTGTGGCTCAGGGAACATCTCTGAAAAGGGAGATGGAAATACTGCAAGCACAAGGACAGCAGAAAGTCGGCTGTGAAACAGTGTCTCCTAGACACGGCCATGAAAGCAAGATGGGAACAATGACAATATAAACAGACATGTTAACATGGGAAGGGGAAAGCTTTTGGGGGGGGGCTACCCCTAAACAGACAACTACAGACAGCTAATGACTACTGGGAAATGCAGAATTAGCCTTTCCCAGGAATGAACCCCCTTGCTGGTTGCCAAATTCAGGGTGGTCAGCCTTGAAACCAACACACAGAACAACAAAAAATGGGCTCAGCAGGTTATATCTTTATGAAATTGTGCATACACACATGCACACATATATACATCTATATCTGCATACCTGTAAGCAATAATAAAAAAAAAAAAGAGGCTGAGAAGTGGGTATCATGGAAGTGGTTCAAAGGAAGATGGGGGCTGTAGGGAGGAAAGGAGAGAGGAAAAGTAGAGTACTTCTATTTCACTTCAAAGAAACAATTTAAAAGTTTTAAGGACAGAAAAAAATGTTTTTTGAGCTTGATAAAACATATAAGGCCCTTCCGGCCTGGGCTGGTACCCTGAGCAGACCTTGGGCGCAAACTCCACAGCCAGTCCCAAAACACCCAGGGGAAGCTCCACTCCCAGGTGCTCTAATACACCCAGGAACAAAGGATCAGACCTTGGACCACAGACCTTGGAGCACAGACCTTGGACCACAGGATCACAGGATCCCAGGAGCTTGGTCACACCAGGATCTCAGGGTCCCAGAGGCAGCTTGACTCCCAGGAGCTCTGACACACCCAAGATCTCAGGATCACAAGATCACAGAATCACAGAGGCAGCTGAACTCTGAGGAGTTCTAAGACAACCAGGATCATAGGATGGACAGACTCCAGTAAGATATAGTGAGGGTAACTAGCGTTAGTGATAATCAGATGGTGAGAGGCAAGCATAAGAACATAAGCAACCGAAACCAAGGTTACTTGGCATCATCAGAACCCAATTCTCCCACCATAGCAAGTCCTGGATACATCATCAAACCAGAAAAGCAAGATTCAGATTTAAAAATCACTTCTCATGATGATGATAGAGGACTTTAAGAAGGGCACAAACAACTCCCTTAAAGAAATACAGGAGAACATGGGTAAACAGGTAGAAGCCCTTAAAGAAGAAACACAAAAATCCCTTAAAGAATTACAGGAAAACACAATCAAACAAGTGAAGGAAATGAACAAAACCATTCAAGATCTAAAAATGGAAATAAAAACAATAAAGAAATCACGAAGGGAGACAACCCTGGAGTTAGAAAATCTAGGAAAGAGATCAGGAGTCAATGATCCAAGCATCAACAACAGAATGCAAGAGATAGAAGAGAGAATCTCAGGGAAAGAAGATACCATAGAAAACACTGACACAAAAGTCAAAGAAAATGCAAAAAGCTCCTAACCCCAAACATCCAGGAAATCCAAGACACAATGAGAAGACCAAACTTAAGGATAATAGATATAGAAGAGAGCAAAGATTCCCAACTTAAAGGGTTAGTAAATATCTTCAACAAAATTATAGAAGAAAACTTCCCTAACCTAAAGAAAGAGATGCCCATGAACATACAAAAAGCCCACAGAACTCCAAATAGACTGGATCAGAAAAGAAATTCCTCCCGACACATAATAATCAGAACAATAAATGCACTAAATAAAGATAGAATATTAAAAGCAGTAAGGGGAAAAGGTCAAGTAACATATAAAGGCAGGCCTATTAGAATTACACCAGACTTCTCACCAGAGTCTATGAAAGCCAGAAGATCCTGGGCAGATGTCATACAGACCCTAAGAGAACACAAATGCCAGCCCAGGCTACTACACCCAGCAAAGATCTCAATTACCAATACATGGAGAAACCAAGATGTTCCATGACAAAAACACATTCACACAATATCTTTCCATAAATCCAGCTCTACAAAAGAAAAGAGAGGGAAAACTCCAACACAAGGTGGGAAACTACACCCTAGAAAAAGCAAGAAAGTAATCTTCTTTCAACAAAACCAAAAGAAGATAGCTGCGCAAACATAATTCCACCTCTAACAACAAAAATAACAGGAAGCAACAATGACTTTTCCTTAATATCTCTTAACAACAATGGACTCAATTCCCCAAAAAAGACATAGACTAAGAGACTAGATACATAAATAGGACCTAGCATTTTGCTACATACAGGAAGTGTACCTCAGTGACAAAGACAGACACTAACTCAGAGTAAAAGGTTGGAAAAGAAATTTCCAAGCAAATGCTCTCGAGAAACAAGCTGGAGTAGCCATTCTAATATTGAATAAAATCAGCTTTCAACCAAAAATTATAAAAAAAGATAAGGAAGGACACTTCATCCTGGTCAAAGGAAAAATCTCTCCAAGATGAACTCTCAATTCTGAATATCTATGCTCCAAATGCATAAGAAACTTAAAACTTAAACTTACTAAAGTTCAAAGCACATATCACACCCGTACAATAATAGTAGGAGACTTGGGAGACTTCAACACCCCACTCTCAGCAATGGACAGATCATGGAAACAGAAACTAAACAGAGACACAGTGAAGTTAACAGAAGCTATGAACCAAATGTATCTAACATATTCATAGAACATTTCATCCTAAAGCAAAAGAATATACCTTCTTCTCAGTACTTTATGCTACATTCTCCAAAATTGACCATATAATTGGTCACAAATAAGATCTTAACAGATACAAGAAAATTGAAATACTCCCACGTACCTTATCAGATCACCACAGACTAAGGCTGGTCTTAAATACCAACAAAAACAATGGAAAGCACACATACACATGGAAGCTGAACAACTCTCTACTCAATGATAACTTGGTCAAGAAAGAAATAAAGAAATTGAAGGCTTTTTTAGAACTTATGAAGACATCATACCAAAATTTATGGGACACAACAAAAGCAGTGGTAAGAGGAAAACCCATAGCTCTAAGTGCCTCCAAAAAGAAACTGAAGAGAGCTTACACTAGTAGCTTGACAGCACACCTGAAAGCTTTAGAACAAAAAGAAGCAAATACACCCAAGAGGAGTAGATGGCAGGAAATAATCAAACTCAGGACTGAAATCAACCAATAGAAACAAAAGGAACTATACAAAGAATCAACAAAACCAGGAGCTGGTTCTTTGAGAAAATCCACAAGATAGAAAAACCCTTAGCCAGACTAACCAGAGGGCACAGAGACAGTATCCAAATTAATAAAATCAGAAATGAAAAGGAAGACATAACAACGAACTATATCTTAAAACAATTATTCTGTTTGTTGAATATTAACAGTTGAAAATATTAAAATCATGTTCTCCAAAAATCGTTAAACACTACTAAATGTTGTTCTAAAATTAAATTATTAATAAAAAAACCAAACAAAAAACCATATAAGCCCAGAATAATAACAACAAAGGACATAAATCGCCAGTACTAAGCACGGAGAGATGACATCACTGCAACAGGTACAGACATTGAGAGAACAGGAGGCAACTATAGACAACTGTGAGCAATTAAGTTGCTACATTACACTAAGTAGAAAAGGCCCCTAAAAGACAAAAATCACTGTAACACAATGAAAAAGAAAAGGAGGGCCTTATGGTTCACAGTGGGTGAGCATCCGTTAAAGAAACCAAATGCACGGGTACAAGCCTTCCCAGAAGAAAGTCCCCATCCAAGTTGTCTTCACCAGCAAATTCTAAAGACTATTTAAGGAAGGAGTAGTTCTGGGTCCAAAGTGCAGCTCTAGAAAGCTGAAGAAATCCATTTCATCACATTCTGTGAAGCTGGAACTACACCAGTGTGTAATCATTTTGGAAACAATTTAGTGATTTCTTAAAACACTACGCATGCCCTACTGTATGGATCAGTCATTCCAACCTCAGTCATTTACCCAAGAGAAATGAAAGCACATGCAGAGACGCTCACTGTCAAAATCACTGACAACCCAAAAGTCCACCAACAGGGAAGTCAGCAAGTGCTGATGGAATCCCACCCAGCAATGAAAGGGAATGTGTTGGTCAAGTGAATGCCTGTCAAGACAATTCTGCTAAACAAAATCACTCAGTCTCCCAGGGGACTATGGCATCATGTTAACAGAGACTCATTTAAACACGTGAATGAATCCATAATAATGGTGGCTACCTAGGGATGGGGAAAGACAACAGTAACTATACAGAGACATGAGAACATTACTGAAAGTGATAGATGTCACCATGTGTGTTACCTCAGTGGTGGGAATGGCTTTGCTGGGACATGCATGACAGAATTCCTATGGAATTTTTATTTGGCAATTTTACTGTGAAAATGGCTGAGAAAGTACCCTTTGGTTAGTAAAATAAATAAAATAAAATAATAAAACAAAATATTATTGGTAAAAGAAGCAAACATTTCCCACATAAAAATGTAATCTCTGATTAAATATTAACAAAAATCCAAGCAAAGTTTTTTTTACTATAATTACCACTTAATTCACATGGAAAATACAATAGAAGACTTAATACTCATGAAACAATAGAACGAAGATACTTATGTTGAACATGTCTAGCTCCCACCCCACCGTGAAACTGTCACATGACCTAAGGACTAAAGAATGATGCAGCTGAGGAAATTAACTTTCAGTGAAGAAACTGTCCTAGCTCACAGCTGTAGCACTGAGCCTTCAAGTGCCACTGTTTAGGGACATGGCACATTACGGAAAGATCAGATGGCAGGCCCAAACTGCTCACTTTACAAGTCCAGGAAGAGAGAAAGGCAGGAAGCAGGGATACAATCCTTATAGAGGACATGTCCCCAAGGACCTCAAGGCCTTTCTCTCTGCTCAACCTCCTAAAGACTCAACAACCTACTGAGAGAGAGTACCCACCTTTAACACTTGGTCCTTTGGTGGACACTCAACTTTCAAGTCATAGTACCCTACACTAGGAAATGTAAAACAAAAATAAACAGGTCTCAGAGCTAACTCCAAGAATGTGCAACTGTCCTCTGTCACCATGTAGCAACCCTGGGGACACCTGCTGTCCAGAGGTCTGTAACCTGCAGGCTCCCTTTGTTTTCTCATCTTCAGAGCTTGTACACTTTGTCTCTGCACAGCTCTGAGCTTCTAAGCCATGGGAGGGAGTCACAGGGTCCACACAGGGACCTAGGGGAGGTTGGTCCCCCAGGGAGTCTCACATTACCTGACTGGCTCATGAGCAGGCACAGAGCCATTCTTTCAGGCCCTGGCTGTCCTCAGGCATCAGCCATCTCCTGGCCGCGATTGCCGGCCATGACCTTGGCACTGAGTGAGTCTTGTCTGTTCTCTCCTTCCCTCTGAGTTTCCAGCCTTCTGTCCAAGACCATGAGTTCTCCAGCACAAAGGAGGCCAGTCCTCTCTTGTCACAGCTCCAGGTCCCCACGGCTTCACGTCTCCTCATTCTCCTGGCAGCTTCCAGAAGCACTGACTGCCACCAGCTGTCTGGCAGGTCTGGCTGACAGGCTGACAGGCTGACATCCATCCTGCCCATCTCTCTCTCCCACTTGGGGCCAATGCTTTCCCTGTTTGCATACTTGCCTCATCTCTGAACACCAGACTTACCCCACACCATCTTAAAGAAAGGCATACTCATTCTGTCTCCTCAGCTCCTCTTGACTGACTGTCTATACTCACAACCTTCATCAAGTAAATCTCACAGAAAATTGCAGTATGTCTTATGCTAGCAGCCCAGCTTCACATACTCCTTGAAGGGGTGTCCCACTGAAAGAAGGCACTTCCTTCTTGCATGGCCTCTCCTCCCCCCACCCTACTCCCACCTCTGGATGACTTGTCTTATCTTAACTCTTTTTTATGAAGGCTCACTTTCTTCAAGGTCATCACGACAATGGAAACTCTGTTTTTGTTTGCTCCCTTTTCTGCCATAAATATGTGATTCCTAAGAAGTTAAGGGCTGGGTATGATTGTAGCAATGCTGGAGTAACATTTCCAAGCACAGTGTACACACTCAGTAAGTAGCTGCTCTATGCAAAGCATGGTTTGCAAATATATACAAACCACTAGTCTGTAGGACTAGTGTCACCTGCACATGGCCTGTCCAAATCAAGCCGGAAGCATGGGGGCCTCCGTTATAAGACAACACTTATTTACTCCTAATTGCTAGGCCTGAAGGAAATGGTGGGGAAAGGGGAAAGTGCACAAGTACTCAAGAATTGGGGTGCATTTTCTGAGTGGGTGATTGTACTCAATCTCCTTTATAATCTGTAGTCTTTGTATAATGCCAGTGGAGAACAGGGGCAGCTGAGAATTATTTCTCCCGATCCAAAAGCATGCCAATAGGGGTAGTGTCACACAAGCTTTACTTCAAGCTCTTAGTAGGTAGGTACCTCTCAGTTCTCTGGGGACCTGATTCCATCTGTATTTTCAAATGATACTTGACTCTCCATTTTATAGACCTCATTTATGCCTCAATATTATAAAAAACCTGCTCTCATTTGCAAACAGCATTATAATAAGGATACTTAAGGTTACTGGCCACATTCTCTATGTAAATGAGAGAGAAGAACTATGCACATTCCACTGTCCAAAGGAACAAAACAGGAAGCAGAGGTTACAAGCTTTGGCAAAGGTGTAAGAAGAGGGTGAGTGAGCTGGTTGTTGGACTGTGAAGGCTGGGAAAGCAGAACTTCTGGCTAAAGCTCACCTAGCAGGAAGGACATGCAAGAGGCATAAATGCGCATTGCTGGAGTGTAGAACCCTGAAGGCAGAAGATGAAGAATGTAGAACAGCACCAAACACTCCCGTCAAATATATACTAAAACGATCTTGAAAAGTCACAGGTTCTCCAGGCTACAGTCCTGCTTACTATATGCTCCAAGTCCTTTATCAAAGTGACCAGTTGATGAAGATGAGCATTCTTCACTCAATGGTTTTGCAGGTTCAAGGTCTGAGACCACAGGAGGTAAGGGAGCACCCGTTTAGCCGCCTAGGGATAAATGTATAACTACAATTGCCAGATCCAGAGCAGAGGCACGGGAGTGTATATCCACAATGCATTCAGTGTGGACAAGTCAGGGACATTATATGGAACAAAAGCCATTTTCTTTGGTCTTAGCATATGAAGAGGAATCAAACAAGGTCCATGCAAAGCCCAGATATGAGAGCTGCCACTTGCAGGCTTAATCACATGGAGCCTACCACTAGACAGCAAAGAGGCAGTCAAGGTTCACAGAGCTGAATTTCAGAAAAGAAATGGGACATAGCCTATGGCAGTGTCCAATTCCAGGCTTGATCTCATTCTTGAACTCTAATGGTACTGGTGAGGAGTCAGATATCTAATACATATGTGGTGGCAAAAACCTCTAGCATGTATTGAAGGCAGGAGTTCTCGGGTAGGTCAGGTCTGATGCAGAGCCTAGGGTCCATAATGGACAAAATCACTATGTGGTGTCACCAGATGCTACATAAACTTGCTCCACCAATGCATTCCTACTCGTCTGCACTTTGGATGGAATGCAATGGATTAATTAGGACCACATTTTGCTTTCCAAAACCTCTTACTGCTTGTAATGAGATTGCTATCAAGACCTGGTGGCATGCAAGCAAAATCCCACAGCACGAAGAGCAGACAGCTTCTACAACTGGAGCTTCTTTTTGCCAGGGTGACATCAGGTGTCATCACGAAGAAACAGGATGCCCTTTCCACTGCATCCCACGCTATTTGAAGTTTTTTTCTCAGCAATGTTTTGTGTTATTTCTTTATCTAGGTTGATCAGCCAATTTACATTTTTAAATGCTCCATTGGACAGTGGAAATCTCAACTCCACTGACACAATTAAAAGCAACAACAACAAAAAGTTCTAAGCAGATCAAGTGATAGAACACAGCCAGCAAGTATTTGGGATCCAAAAAAGCCCAGAGATCACATCTCTGTCAAGGACAGTGACTTGAAACCCCAGACAAGGAGAACATTGAGGCCCATGTAGATTCTAGCAAGGTCAGCGCAAGAATTAAGCCAAAGCACACAGGGAAGGGAAGACACAAGCACGGGGCTCCTGCAGAACAAATGGTCCGTATGCAGAAAGCAATTAGGATGGGGAAGGCACCAATGCCAGCAAGCTACACACAGGGCAGAAGTCAAAGGTGTGGCTACTGGGTGCGCACAGGGAAAGCAGCAGCAACCAACACAGGAAGGAGACACATGAAAGTGGAGATGACTGGCCACACAGGACAGAGGAGTCACCATGTAAATGGAGCAGATGGGTTTTCGGGGGGGGGGGTGTCAAAGGAAATGGGAAATCAGTGAGGCGCTTCAGCTGGAAGCAGAAGCCACTGCTTTGGGGCAGCAGCCTGGTGCCTATACCCCCAAGTATTACTTTATTTCAGCATTGTGGATTATCACTCAGATTTCCACAATAGCACAGGATAAGAGCAACGCTAGTCACATGCTAGCTACAAGCACTGGGAGGAAGGGGACTCCAGCTAACCTAGAGTTGTTGATCCAAAGAGAGGGGCTGTGAGAAGAGATGGGAGCTGCTCCCCGGGAACTGGTCTGTACCCATCAACACATCAACAACCCTGCCTTCCTTCCTGTTGGTACGAGAAATATCCAGTATTGGAATGATGGAAAAACTGAGGTCGGGACCCTTCCTCCACCAAATTAATTTTCAGGCATATAAAATACACAGGTATGAAAACTTTAGAAAAAGTAACACTAGAAGGAAACACAAAATCCAGAACATGGAAAGGGTTACTGTTTAGCACATTTACCAGGTAGAGTTGAGATTTGCCTAACTGACAGAATCCAACACTGTCTATGAGATAAACCTATGGCCCTGCCTGTGAGAAAGTTTCTACATTAGGTTAATAAAGATGAGGAGAGCCACCCTAAGTACAGAAGGCACCATCTTGTGGGTGGGGTCCTAGACTAAGTGAAAAGGAGACTGTAAGCAGGTGACCTACATGCAGCAGTCTCTACTTTTTGACTACAGATGAAACATGGATGAGTGCTGCTTGCATATGCTGCCATGTCTTTCCCCAAATGATAGACTGTCTTCTTCAACTGGGACTCACAGTAAATATGCCCTTAAACTAATGCAACGTCACATAAATAGAATTTAAAGAATACGTTGTGGCTTAGGAAGTGCTTTGCAATGCGAAATGAGAAGAGCCCAGTGATGGTGAGCCAAGAGTAGGAAAGAAAACAGAACACATTCAACACAACACAAAGAAGAGAAATGCAAGTCGCAAAGAAGAGAAATGCAAGTTGCAAATTAGCTGATGCACAGTTACTCAAGCAGAGATTTACTACCTCTTGACAAAGATATGAGAAACTAGACTTTCACCAGTACACTGGAAATCAAAATCGATAGTCTTTATGGATCATACTTTAACAAAAATTCATCAACATTTAAAAAGCATAACCTTCTTTGAGACAGGATCTCACGTATCCCAAGATGGCATCAAATTTACTATGTAGCTAAGGATGATCTTTAATTCAAAATCCTCCTGCCTCTACCTCCCAAAGTGCTGAGACTATATCACTATTTTGATATACTAAGTCCATTTTTAGGAATTATATTAGAATCCCCTTCAGATAATCACACATGTACAAAATAACATGTTCTAAGAAGCACCCCCCCCCAACTATATCATATGTATTAGTAAAAGACAGGGGTGTATTAATATGGGTGGGCTGGTGGGAAACTGCATGCAGAGAAAAACAGTATGGTGACCAGTTAAAAAGGATGTTTCTGCTCCAAGCACTGCTAGGGAAGGTGCACCATGACAGGTTCATCAAGAGCACAGCAGGGCAAGACAAGACAAGAGAAAGGTTGGATGCCATGTAAATATCTGTGTAAATGATCCAGAATGTCATTGCCATTGTATAGATGTACACTGGACCCAGAAGAACACACACAGAATCACTAGGATTGTCCCTTCATAAGGACAGGAAGAAGTGCCACTACCACTGTCCTTCCTCCCGAACTTAACATTTTATACAGCACACATGGAACATACATAGAACATTCCATGGTTTCAAAATAGCTTAATTGGTGTTGTACTCTAGTTGTGGTACTCCTGGGGTCATATACTCAAAAAAGTTAAATTCAGGATCTTAAAAATATTCCTGCATGCTCATGCTCCCCCTGGCATCGCTGACGACAGTCAACATGTGTGCAAAAGTCATATGTTCATCAACAGAGGAGAGAATGAAGGGAATGCCATATGGAAATGTAATGGGGAAACATTTAAAAACAAGAAAATATTGCTTGTCTATCATTAGCATGAATGGGGTTTGTACTGTTTAACAAGTCATTCACAGAAAGACAACATGTAAAACACTACATGACTTTTACTATCTGTCCGTCCGTCTGTCTACCTACCTACCTACCTACCTACCTACCTACCTACCTACCTACCTGTTGTATAGTACTGGAGATTGAACCTAGGGCCTCTTATATAGTAGGTAAGCATTTTTATCACTGTGCTATATCCCCAAGTCTGTATAATCCTTCTTATAGGAGATATCTAAAATGTCAAAGATGTAGATGAAGAATATAGAACAGGAGTTAACAGGAGATTGTGGAAAGAAAAGATGGTAAATTACTGTTAAATGTATGTACAGTGACATCTATACAGGTAAGTGAGAGACATACTATAACAGCATGGTGGATGTAGCTAACATGTTACTGCCTAGAAGGGTGGATCTAGTGCTAACTTTCTGATCATACACACCACAAAACCTCACGTACCATGTGCCTTAGTATCCCTTCTCACTACCTAAAGGGATGTTATTACTGGGCTTATCCTCTCCCAGGAAGAAGGAAAAACCTTTGCAGGGACAACTGTATAAGCCAGGTCATTCTGAGCATCCAAGGTTTCTGGACATTATTCTGGAAAGCAGGCAGGCAACTCCTGCCTACAGCAAGCAGCGACACTATCTCAAGTAGGAAGACAGAGTTCATGCTAATGGTACACAAGGTCCCTTGGTGTTTGTCAATATGTCCGAAGGAAGTCCCTCTAAAATCTGGCCCCAAAGAACCTCCAAGATCCACATCCTAAGTAAACATTTAGTCTAAGCATAAGGACTGACTGCCCTGAGTTACCTTTAGCCCTTCATCTAGACTCACTCAACTTGCTTGGTCTAACCACTACCCAACAGGCTCCTGCTACCATTTCTAAGAAGACCCATGAGATGGGGACAGCATTGCACGGAGGGAATGAGAGTGTGTTCTGCCTCTCTGAGGGCCCACAGCCCCAGATTACTTGCATTGTGGTGGTAGTTTGTTTCCTTTGAATACTTGAAATGAATGGTTCAAATATTCCTTTAATTCTGTTGTCTTTCAGAAAGAAAATATTTGGAAATTCTCTGCTCAAAAGGCACATTTTCCAATTTGAGGCATTTTTAAAAGCCTGGTATCATTACACAGTTCCATCTCATAGCCTTGAGGATATTTGTAAGCAGTTCCAGTTTTCTTGTTTTGTTTTGGCACAATCTAAATTACAATTTTATGAAAATTAGTGTTGTGCTCTCCATTTCTAGAATGTTGCTTCAAATGACACTATCACAGAACTTGAGATGGATTTACCTTAATATCCTTCTATTAAATTAATTTTATAAAGTTTTTCTTCAGTATTTCCTTCCTAGATCAATACAACTGTGATGGCTAGTCTTGGCTGTCAACTTGACTGGAATTAACATCTGGATTACATCTGCATTACATCTGGAATTAACTAAAATGTAAGCATCTAGGCACACCTGCAAGGAGTTCTCATGATTGGTTTGTTTGAGGTGGGACAATAATGCACCCTAGATCCAGGTCATCTTTAGCCAGAAGAACCACTGTAATTCTGAGCCATACCTGGTGGCAGTCAGCATAAAAGAACATGGAAGAAGTACGCTTTTGCTTTTTGTCTGCTTAGCCCCACTCTTGCTGATAAGTCCATCTATCCTGCTGCTGAGGCATTCCTTGCTGGTATTAGAACCCACTTCTCTGGGATTCTGATGTAGACTGAAAACCAGCTGAGACATCCAACCTTACAGATTGAATATTTACCAGATTCCTGGCCTTCCAGTCAGGAGATAGCCATTGTCAGATTAACCAGTCCATAGCCTATATATATAGCCTATTCTCTCATAAAGCCCTTTCTAGTATATGGATTCATTCTACCAGTTTTGCTTCTCTAGAGAACCCTGAATAATATAATAGAATTCTAAGTTTTATTAACATACAACATATTAACATGCCTAAGCAAGCTTGAGGAACAGAAAACTTTAAGCTTGTGGTAATGCCCACTTATAAAGTGATCCAAGGTAACTAATGGGGTATTGTCACTGGCCTGATTTTCCTAAGATTTTGAAAATTCAACCTTATTTCCAAATCAATATTATGAGAGTTCTAATGGTCTAGACTTGAGCAGGACTCAGGCACTAATTTTACTAGTTTTGGGGGTGGTGATGATTGGTAGCCAAAAATGAGTTTTCTCCTTGCAAAACCATGCACTGTTCATAATGTTTCAGTGGATTTCCTGAGTTGTTTCTTTTCACTCTTGGTCATACATGGATATATAAAATCTCAGTAATAAATCTTACAGATTCTACTGAGTATGTATCTCAGTAAAAATATTTATGTGCCTCAATGGAGCAAAAAATACTGATAGATATGCAATTGCATTGTGAATAACATGTAAAGAACTCAGCTTTCAAACAATAAATTGCATAAAATGTCCATTATTGTGATTTTAGTCAATATAATATACTTAGACAACAGTGGGAAGTTAAACTTGGTGTCCAGTGTCCAATCATCCATCTAACTTCTGTCTATCTTGTTAGCATCTATTTACATCTATCTACCTATTGTTTATCCACCTGAATGCTATGCATCATCTGTCCATCCAACTCTCCTTATATTCCTATCATCTACCCATTTCTACCTACCTATCTGTCTCCAGTTATCTTTCATTTATCTATATCTAGATAGCACCCATCTATCTATTTATCTATTTATCATTTAATATATCTCTATTTATCTATTTAGTTTTCTATCACATATTATTCTACCAATTCATCTTTCATCTCTCCTATCTATCTATCTATCTATCTATCTATCTATCTATCTATCTATCTATCTATCTATCTATTTATCGTTATGGTCACAAAACAAGCTAGCAAGGGTAGGGTAAGAACTATTCAGGCTTAATGGATTCCTGAGACAATAAACATGCACACTTGTCATTTCAAGCCAGCATCACACAATTTAAAAATCCTCACACAGTGGTGTCCAGAAAGGAAATGCAGATATAAAGAAAGGAATAAGCTCTAGAAGGCTATGTTACTAGCCAGTGGGCAGTAGCAAAGGTGACCAAGTTCCTATGACAAAAGTGTTCCATGAAAGTGGATCCTGCCATTGTTGTCCCCTAGTGACCATATTTGAGTGTACAGGCTCTCTGGGAGTTTAATGTGAGTGGCTGCTTCAAGCTGAGAACTGTGGAGACCTCATTACCTAGAGACTGCTGGATGTTTCCCTGAGTGGCACACAGATGCCTCACATATTTTATGCCCCATCTTAAATTGCTTATGAAATTGCTACCTCTACTTTCTTTTCTTCTAGCATGTCTTAAGCTTTGTTTCAGAAAGACAGACCAGGGCAGGGGATACTCAAATGTGTGTTTTCAGAACCTGGAATACAGACCTTCCAGCCAAGTCATGACTGTGGGCTAGGATTTCCAAAGTTTGGGAAGTAGATCATCAAGTCCTGGGAATAACATCTCTAAAGCCTGAGATTTGGGCCCATGGACCTCCTGCCCTTATAACTTTCCTACTTGGTAGCACTCCCTGCCCCAAAGTGTTCTTGACTAGTGAGTGTGTAATGCACTGAATCCTCCATCCAGTGTCTATCATAGTTCTGCCATGGACATGCCCAGGTACTGTGGCGGACACAATGGCAGAACCTACTTTAGTCCCGAGGAACCTGTTTCCTAGCAAAGATGAGATTTCTAATGCCAATCAGGCATGCTCCAACATTCCTCACTGTGCATCCAAATACTGCATCTGATCTGACAAGGATCATCTCCATGGTAACTTCCCCAAGATTATATATAACATACCTTCAAGGGTATGTAACCTATGCTAAACTTCAAGGGTAATGTAACCTATGCTAAAAATACTATCATCAACTGATTTCCCTATCACCAAGTCCTGAATGTCCTTAAACATCCTCAATTCAGGGTTACCCTTGACTGTGAAATCTAAAAGTTTAGTATGGATTGATTAGTGTCATCTGCCAAGAGTCATCTGGCCCTTATTCCATGGTTAAGAGAATACATACATTTATTTTGTATGACATTCTGACACAAAGTTGCCAACTACAAAGTTCATGTACAAGAACAGGAATTGAGTTACAACACACATATATACCTACATCATACATACATACATACATACATACATACATACATACATACACTTCCTCACCCCACCCACCCCCACACAAATATCTCTTAATCTGTTAAATAAGTTTCCAGTTTTGTGTTAGGATGTAGTCATAGCTATCCTAGGCCATGAGGTGGGTACTCCTGAGAGGCAAGCTCCACTGGACACCTCTTCTTCATGGAATTATAAGAGTTTGTTTGTTCCACATCCCAGCCAAGCCTCCTCTGTTCAGTAAAACACTTCCACATACACAAAAGAGAATCTGAATGTGGAGTCCTGATCCCATTTTTTAAAAAATGGTAACTGAGGCAAGTGATCTCTGTAGTCCGTCATGTCTAGGTGCCCAGTGATGTACCACCGTCCTTTCCCTGAGCTCTCTCCCGGCTGAAGACAGACAGCTTCCTGCAGCACTCTTGTGTGGTCAGTTTCCTTACCTCACCACAATCACCCTCTAAAGGGTGGGTGTAATCAGCGTTTTACCCTCAGGGGTTAAGTAAGCTTCCCAGTGAGTGACTTGGAAATCTAAATCAATCTAAACCTCTTCTCTTCTCCAACTCCTGTACTCTTGCCATTAAGGGTAACTACTTTTAATTGTTCTGAAATTACAGGTCTTACCTTTCCCTTGTAAACACATCCTTGCATAATCACTGGCTTTCAGGAGGAATAACCAGAGAGTTTCTGGTGGTCTAGCATGCTTGCCAAGTTAAATTCCTTCCATGCACCCATAGGATTCTTCTGTCTTTTGGTAAGTCATAGACTAATTACCTAGCACCTCGGTGGGCCCACTTCCTTCTGATCTACGGAGATATAGTCATTCATAGGTGAAAGAAAAGTCTCTGAGACAAATTGCAGTGCTAATGTAACATCTAGAACTAGCTTTAAAGGGCGACTCAAGGCATCCATGCCTACATATTTTAGAAGAAATATTTATAATTATTCTTTGTTTTTATTTTTTATGTGTGTGAGTGTTTTGCCCGAATGCACATATATGTACCATATACATGCTTGGTGCCCACAGAGGGCAGAAGAGGGTGTTTGATCCCTGGAACTGGTGTTACAGACAATTATGAACCACCACGGTGGGTGCTAGGAATCAAAGCCAGCTCCTCTGGAAGAAAAGCCAGTGATCTTAACAGGTGAGCCATCTCTCCCATTCCCAAAGGAAATGTTTATGTTCTCTATGGAAAATATACAGAAGGTGGCATAATAATAAAAACAAATTATGAATATCAAATGAAATATCTGCTTATTAAATAGTGTTGTTGACAGAGAAACTGATCTTTAAAAGGAAAATTCTTTAGAATATGACTTTTACTTATACTTTTAACCATTTTTGCTTTTATTTATTTATTCATTTATTTATATTCTTAGTCCCCCTCCCCCCCAAGGCAGAGTTTCTCTATGAAGTCCTTGCTGTCTTGGAACTCAATCTGTAGACCATACTGGCCTTAAACTTAGAGATCTGCCTTGCCTCTGCCTCCTGAGTGTTGGGATTAAAGGCGTGTGCCACCACCACCTGGTTATTTGTTTGAGATAGAGTTTCAAATAGTCTAGGCTGTCCTCAAATCATAGCATGACCTTGAACTCCTGATTCCCCCTGCTTCAACATACCAAGTGCTAGGATTAGAGGCATACATGACCACAAGGGGCCTCCTTTGATTACTCTTAATATAACTGATTTTTGCACTTAAGTCAAGGGGGAATAACACCATGCCTCCAAGCTCACCTGGTATCCTGTGGGGATGAGAAGGACGATGCAGAAGATGGGGACCCACTAGGTCCAGGAGAGGGTCTGGAGGACTGGAAAGAGTTGCTGCTGAAGTTGCTGTATCTAAAAGGCACAGAGGTTGGGATTGGATACAAAAATAGAGACAAAATAAGTGAATAATAAATATAAATAAGACTTCACAAACCATTTAACTTTTTGCAAGAAAAATATTCCTCAAGATGCCACTACAAATAGTGATTATTTAAAGCTCTAGAGATTTATTGCCTTTTCATAAGTCTTCATTAAAGAAGTTTCCCAAACTTCAAAACTCACTGGGTAGTAGGACTCCTTGCAAAGTGTTTCTGAGTAGGCGTCACCTCTTCTATTATTTTATAAAAGTATATTAAAGTTAATTGTGACTATAAATCAAGAACCCAAACTGTGATCATCTGAACAACGAGGGTCTTCCTTGCTAATTGTGATGGCACATCATGAACGCCATCAGAGACCTTCGCTTGGCTAAAGAAACATCTTAGCATTGAAAATTCCACCGCAGGTCATTTTGAATCTATCATGCTCCTTTCCCATCATCCTATGGGGTGCTTGTTTATCTCCAGGTCTCTGGTGCTAGCCTACTGCCTAGAGATGAAGGAAACCATGGTTTCATCCTACCATTTATCCTGAAACTTGCAGTGGTTAGACTAAAATGAGCTTTGATCTTTTCCCAGACATCTCTATTAGTCAGATGTCAGGATTTTTAGTTTTCTGTTCTCAGGAATGATGTCTTTCAGCAGTTTCTTCGATGCAGATGCCACCACTCAAGGCAATGCCCAGGAAACAAGTCACAATATGAACCCTTATACAGATCTGACATTCATGTAAAACAGCTTCAATCCCATGAGATGTTAGCACCAAAAAAAAAAAAAAAAAAAAAAAAAAACCACTTTAACACTTCTAATGTTGACACAAGAAAATATTGCATATGAAAATGCTCAATGGCACATTATTTAGCTCGTGGTGATATATTCAACCAGTTACAAGGCAAGAATAGCCAAGGAAGCGTGGAGTCTTATTCATTGTTGAACTGTTCTGCAACCATAAATAAGTGACCCATTGTACAACTGGCATCATGGGAAATGCTGGTCAATGGGCCAAAGGGAAACACCAAGACATAGTTTGGTCTCACTGTGCAAAAATATTCTCAAAAATAAAAATCATTTTCTAAAAAAATTATGTTCATGGGTTATCTACTTTTAAAACAGTGGGAGATGGATACAAAATTTCAAGTTTTAGTAATGAATCACTACAATAGAAAATATTCATACCCCCCACACACACACTCTGTCTTGTGCTTCTAACTCTGGTACCTTAGTCATTGTTTGTTCTGTGTGCTATCATGTGTCAGGTGAATATTTAGAAACAGGCCCTTGCCATGGAGACTCAGATCGTAGGGTTGGCCAATGACCTTTTCGGAATATGCCACTTTCACAGTTCTTGGTTTCTGGTGACTGTTCTCCTTTCTCCTCCTCTTCTTCCTCCCTTATACCCATCTCAGGTCACACTGAGATCCAGCCTGGGGCTTTATGAATGGGAGGTGAATACTTCAACTACATCCTTCGACCTTTTATTCATTCTGATTTTGAGACAAGGTCTTAAATTTTCCAGGCTGGCCTTGAACCTGTGATTCTCGAGTAGCAGGGGTTGCAGGATTTTTCTCTTTAAAGAAAAAAAATCCCCATTCTTCATGTCTAGTAGGCGAATTGCTTTTTGAGTCAGCGATGGCTTAATTTTTCAGAAGGATTCACAAAGCACAGGCCTTGGAGAAGGCAGAGAACGGAGCTGAGGCCAGGGCACCAAATATGGCCCTTCCCACAGGAAGGGGAGAAAGTGGGCAATGGGAAGAACAGAGCTGAGGAGAGCCGGATGCTGCCACCACACAAGCTCCCAGTCTGGCTGTCCACCAGCTGCCTGGACACTGGCTTCTTACCCTGGCCACTAAAACTCGCCCTCCAACTGCATGCGGACATCCTGCTGAATGTTTTCACAGGATTGTGTTGCTGAAATTATGTTTAAATGACGTTATGGAAACAAACCATGCACACTGTGTTTTCCCCTCCTTTGGTTTTTCTAATGGCCAAGTAATTAATTCAAATGCCTCAGAGCCTGCCCAATTTTGCTTCTCAATTTCAGCCAAACTGACTGGATCATAATTCACTATTCAGCATTTTTGTGTGTGAGGAGGAGAGGATTCATTATAATGACTAATGGGTTGGTCACTATTACCATCACTTTAATTGCAGGCAGCTAGCTACCAAGTAGCCAGATCTGTTACCATACAGATCCACAAACCCCACAACAACAGGACACAAGAAAGCTCGACCCTCACCATCAATACCGAGAATCTTATCAAATGACTCACCATCAATACCGAGAATCTTATCAAACGACTAGCTTTGCTTAGTTAAACTAAGGCAATCTTCATTCATAAGCACATATGAGACTGTGTTTTACAACACACAAGTACAAATTTACAGGTTTCTATTGTTCTCATTCCCAAGGACTATATATACATACTAACGAAGCTTGGAAAGACCAAGAACCTTTCCAAGAATCTTCAGGTGCTAACATCGTTCCCAGAAAGTACAGGAGGTTGGCAATATCTTCTTCTGGGCCAAGCTTTGGCTAGCTCATAACTTGCACATAGATTCTGTCTGGGAAGGTGGGAGGCTCGTGCTTGACTCACTGGGTTAAAAATTGTGCAAGATCACAATAATGTCAGGATTTGGGGCTTGGGAGAGATCTACAGGGAGCCCAGAGTTTTAAGAAAGAATAACCAGGTCTTGGATGTCTTCTAAGTATGGCTTCGTTAGCTGGCTCCACCTGAGCAGCTCTGATGGGCCCTTTCTCTGGTCTGTCTCTCTTCCCACAATGGCCTCTCCTTTTAGGAAGGAGAAGAAACACCCTCAGTAGGCTAAATCTATGTGGGCCTGGCAAACTTTCAAGGTGACAATGAATGGAATTATCTGAAAAGGCATCAGTCCAGAGGGAATTACTGAAGGTACAAGAGGAGGAAGAAGAGAAAGAAGAGGAGCAGGTCCATTTAGAGAGTCTCTTTGCACCGCTCCTTTCTTACTCTTACTGTCCGTGAGAACTGGTGAGGGAGCCCGCTTCTTAGTGTGCTGTTGCTTTAAGAACCTGTTTCTTTTCTTTTTCTTGAAAAATTAATTTATTCATTCATCAAGATATTTAAACAACTTTGTGGGGAAGAACACCTTGGAAAGTTGGAGTTGTATACATTATTATTTTAGACAAAAAGAAAATATGTGAGATGAGGATCTGGATTGGTTTGGAAGTAGAAAGAGCAGAATTGTTGAGGAAAACTCTATCTGGTTGTCAATTTTCTTAACAATGCTTCATATCTAGTGGAGGGAAGCCTTAAATGAATACCTATTTCTTTTAACTAAGGGCAAAATGTGTGTGTTTGTGTGTGTTTGTGTTTGTGTGTGTGTGTGTGTGTGTGTGTGTGTGTGTGTGTGTGGGTGTGAAGAACCTGTTTCTTAAGGGCTAAGTGATACTTCTAAGTACCAACATCATGAAAAAATTGAGGTATTCTAAGTTAAAGCTAAGGCTCTAAACTTAATGTAAACACTTATACAATAGACAAATTATATTCTCTTATAACTAGTTCAATTTATGTTAAAAATAAAAACAACTTTAGACAAGCTACTTAAAACTTTGAGGGAAATTCCAAGGTTATTCTAGATTGTTTGTAACCCAAAGAGGTTGCCAGTCATGGGTGATTAACCCTTCGGTTATTAAGGGAGGACTGAAGACTCTGGAAGGCAGGTCATTTCATGGTGGTCAAGGTCTATAAGGCTTCATTAGAAACAAAGTTAAAATCCTTGCCAGTTACTGAGACTTGGAGGTTCATATCACAGGCGTTGGTGAATGCTTGACCTGTGTTGACAAGACTCTGTCTGAAAACTCCTGACAGGGGCATTGCAAGCTCAGGAGGATATCCATTAAGCTACGATGGGACAACTTGTTAAAGGAGAATCTGACTCTGGAACAGGCTACCTTGTACTAAAACTACCTCTCTACACACTAACAGATGGACTCGGGCCAAGTTACTGAGTCTCTCTGAGCTTTAGGTTCTTTACCATAAATAGGAGCTGGTGATAGAACCTGTCTCTTACAGACTAAGTGATACTTTGAAGCAGCAACTTCATGGGAAATAGAGAGCTTGACTCATAATAAATGCTCAACAAAGTCTGCTCTATCATTATTATTCTAAGAGGGAGAGCATTATAATCAATGATTATGGATACAGACTGTGGAAATAAAAGATTTTGGATACAGTAAGTTGAATGAAATATATTATTAGAATGGATTGACCTATTTATCTTACCACTTAAAAGGCCATCATTAGAGGCTGATGAGATGACTCCATGGGTAAAGGCACTTGCTGCCAAGCCTGATGGCGCAAGTTCAATCCCCTAGACTCACAGAGAAAATCTGATACCACTCTGATCAAGGTGAGAACTAATGCCCACAAGCTGCCCTTTGACTGTCCATGCATTCTCTACCCAATAAATAAATGTTATAAAAAA
The DNA here is from genome assembly GCA_902729485.2 of Mus minutoides. Taxonomy (NCBI): domain Eukaryota; kingdom Metazoa; phylum Chordata; class Mammalia; order Rodentia; family Muridae; genus Mus; species Mus minutoides. The sequence goes on along the minus strand of LR750219.1, from coordinate 149,435 downwards.
ATTTTAAATAGATACAGCCATTGTAAAGATAAAACTATGTACAAATATCCTGTACTTTCCACTCCAGCAGGCTACTCCTGAGTGGAGCGACAGTGAAGGCAGTTAGCTATATGACAGGCAAACAATGGCTACACTTCCCATCGGCCACCAGGATGACTTCTTATTACAATACCTGGATGTTCATAATTTGATAACGTGATCATCGTAAGGCTCCAGGAATTGTTCAAACTATAATTCTGTGACATTAATGGGCAGCCTTAGGAAACACAGAAACATATAAGAGAAAACAAAGCAAGTAGCTGCAGGAAAGATAAGAAAAGTACAGACGGGATGCCCACTTATTAGAAGAGAAAGATCAGAAGTTAGGCGCAGCAGCAGCAGCTCGGTGGGAGGGGTTAGGGAAACGTGGAAGGAGAGAGCAGCACACTGGCCATGCTGCAGGCAGAGGGTACCACACTCCCCTCACCTTGCAGGCCAGAAAGACCATGCTGGAGAATGGGGTGGACACACAGATCTCAATAGGTTGTAGTTATAAAAACCATATTAGTAGTTACATTAAAACCAAAGATCTCCTTCGCTCACACAGGTGACTCTTTTGCATCTCCCTGTCCCAATGAATTCAGTGGTCAAAGAGTTAGTTTAGCCAAAGTGGCTCTATATCTGAGTGAGTCCTTGCAACACAGCAAAAGAAAAGCCCTGGGGACACAGGCAATCGGTTGTGTCCTCCTCCCCGGGTTAATAACACACAGGTCTCACTGCAGGCCAGTCTACCTGTTTTCTGTCTGAGAGTCTCCTCCTTTATCCTTGGTGAGGAGGGGTGAATCTTCAAAGTCATAGGAGAAGAGGTGAAAGGGGCTGTGGGGCACATAAGGCAGCTTGTCTATGGTCGGAGACACCTTTGGTGCTGCGGAGGGCCGAGTGGACAAGCCAGGGCTGGGAGGTAGCAAGCGAGCAGCAGGCCGGCTGGCCTCAGGCCCAGAGGTCCCACCAAGCACAGGGCTCCGTGCTGCTGCACTGGCAGGAAGCCACCTTCCCTGTGAGGTGGGACTTGAGGTGGTGGTATGGAGTGCAGAACTCTCGGGAGCAGCATCCTTCCCAGGGGAGCTCTGCCTGGAGGCAGAGCTGGCCTTGCTGTTGGGCCAGGAAGGCCGAGCAGAGAGAGGAAAGAGGAACAGAGATTGGAGAGAGAGGGAGCAAAGGTTAGGAGAAAAGAGAGACTCGTTATCAACCCACACACTTTCAGCCCCGTGTTTCTTGAGACACAGCAAGAGTCCGTGAGCAGAGGCATCTGTGGGCCTGGTCGCTGCTGGCCTCCTCAGAGGTTACATCTTCAGAGAGCAAAGAAGCATCCAGACAGTATGGCCTCTGGACAGACAGAGGCTCTGGGAAGGGACTGACCATGCCCCAGGGCTCTTCTGGACCCACTTTCTGCATCCTTCCTATTTCCTCTACAGGGTACCCTGAAATTTCACAATTTAAATTTCATCTCTATGTTTTAGTCACAAAGATCTGTCCTTCTGCTGAAAAACACATACTTTAGTCTCAGCTTTCAGAGCCCCTTTCAATACAGATACAGATGGGAGAAAAGGGAGCCCGAGGGATGTACCACACCAAAGGCGGTTGGCCACAAACAGAGGACAAACTGCCCATTTCCCACAAACAGCGCCATCACAGGAAATGGTAGACACACTTAGTAACTTGATTGTGGCATGATGTAAGAGGTAGACACACAAAACTGTTCAATATGGTGTTTGTCAATGAAATCATTTTTTTAAATTAAAGGTGGGACTGTCAAACTTACCCTTTTCCCAGGTCTCCAACTGGCTCATCACTACCCACCAGTCTGGCACACCATGAGGCTATTTCTTGATGCTCTTCCTTCCTCTCTAATTTCACAGTGTGGATAGCTCTCTATCCTCAGCCTATCCCTACCTTCTCTCTATGCTGACATGTGTCTTTGCAGGCCTTCCCAAAGAGGGAAGAGCAAAGAAACCACCATTTGTCAATTTATAGAGGAGTCCATAGTACTTAGAAACAGGAGGGGTGACCTAGTATTAAGTGAAGTCTTTTATGTGCATGGAGAACAAGACAGATGCAGTGTCTTGCTAAGTATACCCTGAACCCTGAAGTTGTGCAAGAACTTAACTTAACTTACTGTAACTTAACAACACCTCCCCAAGTAAAAACACCCATCTGCAGTAACAATCAGTTAATGCAGAAAACTACTCAAGCACAAAAACATTTTTGAATAGTGGAAGATGAAGAGGGCATTCTTGCTTTATAAACAAATCATTTGGGAGAAATATCTATACAATTTAAGGCATCTGTTAGGTGTCCCATCTGCTAATACTGAACAAGGACAGAATAGGCTTTATTGAGGTGAGTGGATGACACCAAGCTCTCTGAAAGGCTGTACCTATGTTAGGTATCCTGGGTATAAATATGAATACTGGGTAAGTTTCTATGTTGTAAAGAATAAAAATTGTTCCCTTCTACTTGTATAAAATAATATTTGAATAATTACCAAGGCAGTTACCCACATATATGAATATTGTACTAGCAAGATCAGGAAAAAGGAAGAATGTAAAATTCTTACTGTGACCTTTCTGGAAAGTTTTTAACTCTCCTTAGTGGAAATAAGCCTTTCTAATCACTATTGATCTGGTTGAGCAAATGCCCTGGTGATGGAAAGGAGAGTGTTCAGAAAACCATGTGATCCCATACTCGTCCTCCTATGCCTCAGATTAAAGTGTGTTCGAGTATTTCGACAAAAGTGGTCATTCGGCAGTTTGTGCTCAGGAACATGAGGGATGCCCTTGTGAGCTGGTGAGGACAGGAGATCATGAACAAGTGATGGCGGCAAGTGGCCCGTGAGGAAGGTACCCCTGGCTTTTGGTATGAGCTTAGGTGGGTCCAACCTGCAGTACCTGTCCTTGCCCTGACACTGGGCATCGTCCTCTCTCTCCTCCTCTGAATTGGGCTCCGTGATCGGCTGTTCTTCTTCCTCCTCCTCCTCCTCATCCCTGAGACAAGACCAGGAAAAAAGAAACGCACAGAAACAAGATGGAGAAGCAAGATGGACATCACCACAGGACAACAAAGCACAAAGAAACCCAGCGGGATGACAGGAAAAGGGGTCTCTCAGTCTGATAGCTTGGATAGCCCAGGTAGTTCTAAGAAAAGGAACCTTCAGTGTGGGGAGAAGATGCCACAAGCCAGAAGAGGACTTCTTGTCCCCATGATTGAAGGCCAGTGCCCTGAGCCCTCTACATATGATTCTCACAGAAGCTTCCTGCATTGGAAGGACCCTCTTTGTGGCTTATCCCAACTCACTGAATCAACCAAAAAATGTTCTTGGTGATGGCCACCTCCTCCTGCAACCACAGAGTTTGCATGTCTTCATCACTGAGGGGCTGGCCAATCCTGTGTTGACTAATTGACTAACCCCCGTGGTGGCCCACAGGGCTAGAAGGATACTCTATCCATTTCAGTGGGAATTTCCAGGAACTAGACATATCCCCTACCTCAGGGGTGTGCTCAGCGTACCTCTGGGGCTTCTGCAAGTATTCATGCACTATGGGGATACTTTGAGTCTGGAGCTGTCTGTAACTTCTACTCTCCAACTCCCACCAAAAGGAACATCTATTTTCTGGTCACAGTGGCACATGCCTGTAATCCCAGAACTCAAGAGGCAAAGGCAAGTTCAAGGCTAACCTGGTCCATATAGTGAATTCCTCACTAGCTAGAGCTTATATTAAGACCCTGTCTCAAATAAAACAACCCTATCAAAATGCACACAGAAGCCAATTTTAACACCCGTATCCAGCAGTTCTCACTGATGGAAGATGCTGTGGCTTAAATATAAAATGAGTCCCAGCAGCGCCAGTTCTGAACTCTGGTTGCCCGGCTGATGTGCTCTCTGGGGAAGCTAGGTTTTCTTAGTAGGTGGATCACTAAGGGCGGGCCCTGAAAGGTGACTGCAGAGCCCGGGCACCAGTTCCTCCTATACTTCCTGTCCTGATCTGCAGTGGTGTGAAAAGCTCCCGTTTCTTATTGAACTTTTCCACACAATTTGAAATTATGATTATGATTATTAGTTCTTCCAGTATTTGTGCCATGAGAATCCTCTTTTTCCTCTCTGTATTGTTTTTAAATTTACTTTGTGAGGTTTGATTTTATGAATAAAATTCTTAATAAGCTCCACTTTGTCATCTAATGCTTTTTACATTTTATATATATTTATTTTTCTTGTATTCAGTCTTCATTCTGTCAAATAATTTTCATTCATTTGTTAAAATGATCATGATTTTTCCTCTTTTTCCAAACACACACACACACACACACACACACACATACACACACAAACTGCTAAGACTAGTATTTTCAAACTGTTAAGTCAACTTCTCGTTCCATAAATCTCACTCAGTTGTAATGTGTCTGTGACTCATCAGATATGGCAGGAAGAAAGACCAGAGAACTGACACAGTCACATTCATGGGGACGTGTCTCAGTGCCTGTGTTGGGTGCCTCTGTCAGAGACCGGTGGACATCAGGGCAGCAGCTTTCTTTCAGTGCCAGAGGCCCAGGCAAGCTCAGCCCATTGGCCCTGTCCCGCCACACTTGCACTGCCTGTACTCACACACCACCTCTCACCAGCGGTTCTGTTCTCCTTCCTTTGCTCCTAAAGCACCAAGCTCACTGTCCACAACCACTAGCGAGAGGTCATCTTCCCTCAGCTTGATCAACAGTTTGCTGGAGATGGGACTTGTGGTATAGCCTGAATTCCATCTATATTACCAACCAATGGGCTTCTTTGTAACTGCGTCTCTTCTCCAAAGTGACCAGATTCCTGGTACATTCACGGGTAGAGGCAGGGAGGTTCTGAAGCTGGGTTGCCTACATTTATTTTCTACCCCAATGACTCCTGAGCAATGTCACTGTGGGCCTCACTTTCCTTGTTCCAATATATGACAAAAGTAGCTGCCTCCTAAGAGAGTTGTGTTGTCGATGAAAAAGGCATTGAAATGCATTAAGTACAGTAAACAGGTTAGGACTATTAGCCACCATTGTCACCATCATCACTGGCCACTGTCACCATCTTCAGAAACATCTCTTCCTTCTCTGCCTCTCTTGCCCTCTTCCTCCTAGCCCTCTGAGGAAAACTCTAACCTCTCCTACTGATGAAGACTCAAAGCTGCTAGATTCCCAAAGGGGGAGGGAGCCCAGCAAAGCATTCTTCCCTCCTACTGGCAGCTAACCCTCATCTATGCTGGCTCTGTCCTTTGTCCCTTCTCTCCCTGACATTTGATGATGTCGATGACCCTGACATAAATGCCAAGCTGCATCCTTAAATCTCCCAGCCAATCGTCACACAGCACATGAGTGATGCCCCCTTTGCAATCACAGTGACAGGGCAGGACAAAAGGCAGGTGGCACACTGACACTCCAGGAGGCTCACTTCTACAGGAGAAGCACTGGCCTTGTCCTGTGATACCACATGGTGGCAAGGAATCATCTCTGCTGTGGCCTTGGACTACCTATGCTCATTTGATTTAGTTTCACTAAGCCTATGACAAAATAAGCAAACCAAATGACTTCCATGCTAATCCTATTAGAGACTGAAGAAGTGATTCAGACCACTTTGCTCTTTCAGGCTGGTATTTTTCATGAAGCATGACTATTCATGGTTGATCCTATTTTGCTAAGGAATTCTGGGTGTTTGGCCTCTAGCTTTTAAATGCTTCTATGGGGTTTTCCTTTAAAACAAGGCCAGTGTCACTCTATATTCCAGGATGGTCTTGAATTCACAAGACCTCCAGCCTCAGCTATCCAGGCACTGGGATCATAAACAGAAACCTCCACACACAGCTTGAATTTGCTTAGCTTCAATGGATAAGGAATTACTCATAGGCACAAGCTTGCCATGAATTTATAAGTATTTTCCTTTATGCAAAAAAATAATCCCAGATTTGTGCCCACCTCACCTACACTCATATTGGAAAAGCCAGAGACCTACAGCCTGTTCAGTTCTACAGGGAATAATTTCCATGAAGGACAATTTAACTTCCTGACATTTGCATCTCAGGGCAATGGTGTGTCTCTTAAGACTCCAAAAGAGCAAACAGAGAGCACAATGAATGTTGTCAAGCTGTTCTAAAAGCTCGGTGCAAACTTTTAGAATGAAGCTGAGCAAAAGCAGATTAAGTCATTTGTGAAGATATGTAACAGCTACGCATAAATGGCATAAGGAACCTTATTTTGCATGTCAACTAAAACAAAGATATACTAACTATACACCTAAAGGTACAAAGTATAACAATAAAAATAAGCAGAATTCTGCCCCTCTCCTGCTCTAGCACTTGGGAGAGTGGCCCTGCACCTCACCTGGGCAGCACAGGAAAGCTGGCCCAGTGGGGGCTGCAGGTGAGTCAGGCCCCAGGGCATCAGAGTGGGAGAGCCAGTGGACCAGCTTCAATTCCTCTCAGACCCAGATCCAGGGTCTTTACTTGGCCCATCCCAACATCTACTCCACTGATGGACTGCTGGAGTGCATGAAGGGGCCAGTCCTACAGATCCAAAGCTACAGGATCTCCATTTGTAAACACATTTGTTTACAGGATATCAAAAGTCTACACTACTGTACCTTAGGGGAGACATTCTGGACCAAGATGACCCCTCCCAACCCAAAGGACATGTCTCAATCTCTGGAGACATTTCTAGTTGTCCCATCTGTGTGGATGGCTAGATATTAGCATCTAGTGGGTAGAAGTAAAGGCTGCTGCCACAGTGCCCAGGACAGTCCCCAACAAGGAATGATTAGGTCCAAGAAGTCCACAGTGGGCCAGACTCTTCCCTCAGGATCCTCAAACTTTTGAACATGATGAAGAACCCAATAATGCTCTCAACAGCACTGTTTGTAATTGATCAGCTATGGAAATAACCAAAATGTCCACCAAGAAGAAAAAGAATGAATGTACTATGGTAAAGTCCATGTAGGGAGAATAGGAAGTACAGTTTCCCATGATAACAGACTCCATCAGGAGCATGCTGAGCTCCGAGGGAAACAAGTTGGAAGAATGTCACACAGCATGACAGATTTTTACCTAGTGAAAAACAAATAAATTTGAATAATACATTGCATAGTTACACACATGTTCATCATAATTTGTCATAATTGTGGGAATCAGAACGACCCACAAGACAATGACAAATGCATAGGTAAGCCTGTCACTCCAGACTCTAGGGCAAGGGGCACACAGATCAATGTCAGCTAGGTGTATGTGCCAGCATCAGGTGAGTTCCACTGCAGCTGGCAGGCCAAGTGCATCCCAGCAGGGATGGGTGCACAGTCCACCACATGTACAGATGGCAATGCCATGTCACAATGGCAAAGGTTGGGCATTCCTCTGCCAGATTTTCAGGTAGGTCACAGTCTTACCAATGATCTTTATGTTAATAAATACTATATTTAAAAAAACCCCACAGATAACAAAACCTCATGAACCAGGGATGACAACTATTCTAGTACCACACAGTTGGGACATCTTATATCATAATTAGGTAAAAAGCATTTCCAAGAAACACTTTGCTGAGTTTAAGACAAAAAGTACTCGCGCAGGCTCAGTTTGTATGGTTTCGCATTAGCAAATGCTTAAACTCCAGTTTCCACTTGGCCTCTGTGACTCATGCTTTCTGTTAATGTTAAGGTTGTTTCTAGGATACCCAGGGCCCAAGCCTGCAAATTTCCAATTAGTGTTCTTAATCGGTTACGACAAATATCCGACCAAGCGCACTGGTGATGTCATTTGAAAACAGAGTTTTGCCATCTGCCAAATGAAATAAAAGTTCCCTCAAAAGATCGGTACCAGCCAAATGACTGAAAGACATCTGACAGAGTCCAGCTGCTGCTCCAGCGTTTCCATGGTGACAACCCAAAGTTAGACGGAGAAAGTATTTATTGTCCCTGCAACATGCACCACTCGGAAAGAGCGTGGAGCACAGCTCAGGAATGCCAAATACACCCAAGAAGCTGGCCGGAGCACTGGCATCTCGAGGCAAGAACCTTTGTTTTGCTGTTTTGATTACAGTCAAACACTAATGTTTCCAGCACATTCCTGTTGAAAGAAACAGGGTCCTGTTATCTGGTGAAATTCAACCTACAGACTATAAATACCAACAGGAAGAAACACAGTAGCTGGGGCTGCAGATCTGCTCAGGTGTAGAGATTATTCCAGAGACAGCAACAGGCCAGGAGCCTCTTTCCTTTCCTTTCCTTTCCTTTCCTTTCCTTTCCTTTCCTTTCCTTTCCTTTCCTTTCCTTTCCTTTCCTTTCCTTTCCTTTCCTTTCCTTTCCTTTTTTTCCTTTCCTTTACTTTCCTTTCCTTTCCTTTCCTTTCCTTTCCTTTCCTTTCCTTTCCTTTTTTTCCTTTCCTTTCCTTTCCTTTCCTTTCCTTTCCTTTCCTTTCTTCTTTCTTTCTTTCTTTCTTTCTTTCTTTCTTTCTTTCTTTCCTTCTTTCCTTCCTTCCTTCTTTCCTTCCTTCCCTCCTTCTTTCCTTCCTTCCTTCCTTCCTTCCTTCCTTCCTTCCTTCCTTCCTTCCTTCCACATCTACCTTGGTTTTATGTTAACAAAGGATATTTTTCTCCACCATGGTTTCTAGTTCATTGCTTCAAATGTACCTGAAAGTTCTAAGAAAACAATGCAAAAGAAGGTTGCAGTTTCCCAAGCATCTCTGGAAGGCAGCAAGTACACTTCCAGGCTACTGGCCTCAGAGGACACGCTGCAGATATGGCTTCAATCTCTCTAAGATCTTCACTTGCCCAGGGCTTTCCCTCCTATTACAACTAAAAGAATGTGTTACAGCCAAATGGGAACCTCTACTTCTGGCCTGTGCCACTGAGGGGAGAAACGGCCATGATGCCTCCATCTACCACTGACATAACCACGCATGTGACTCATGCCTTCTCTGGGTAAGCCTCTTTTAAGTCAAACACAAGCGGAGCATCCTTCACCTGGAACCACTGAGACCCAAAAAACCTGAAACTTTATCTAAACACTGGCAACTCATTCTAAGTAAAAATACCACACCTGACTCACATGATAGATTTGCATCAGAACACAGACACTAAAATTGTCTCCAAGCAAGGTGTATGAGGTAGACACAAAACTTAAGTGAGCTTCATGCTTAGGCTTGGACCAGACACCTATGGCAGCTCACCATGTGTTCTCAAAGCATTTTGGGTAAAGATGGGCAGCCTCTTTAAAGGCACTCTCTTGTGAGTTCTACTGTCTCAAGTTTTGCACCAATGGGGAGTAGTATATCTAGGAGACTTATCATGCCTCCTAGACATGAACAAGACATGGAATTGTGTGTTTAGAAGCAGATGTCAAGTATAGCTACTACACAGAGTCCAAGATGCTTTGTAGCTTCAGTGCATGGTGAGAGCTGTTCAATTTGTGACCTCGTTTGATTCTACACTAATTGCCCTTTCACATGCTTCTCGAGTGCTGTGGATTTAACATTCCACAATCAACTTTTAATATGGTAATCATGTAGATTGGAGTGTAGAGATAAACCCCAAATCCTGCATTTCGGCTAGGCTTTTTCCCAGCAACCTCATTTCTGTTTTCTATTCTGTCTCCAGTCATGCCCACAAAATTGCCAGCAGTAACCACTGGGGTTGTGTAGCTCGCAGTTGCTTTCTCCATTATTGTCCATCTGCTGCTGGAGATACCGATGAGGAAGAATTGTCTATAAAGGAGGTAACAGGACAATTTTAAAAAGGGGGGTGGGGGTGGAGGAAGAGCCAGAACTATCAATGAAGATCATCACCTGTGAACTGAAGTTCCAAGGGGGATAGAAGGATGGGGAGAGAAGTGGAGGGGGAGACAGAAGTAGGGAGAAGGGGCATAGGAATGCAGAGGGAAAGGCAGAAACAGAAGCTACATCTGTGTTAAAGATGCTACAAGGCCAAATAAGTGAACTTCAAAATGATGTAGAGGTATAAAATGGGGTGAACCAGAGCCAAATTATCTTGGACTATTTTCAGTCCCTTTAAAAGGTATGTACTATTATTCGCCCTTGTGGCTGACCTGACATCCTGTGGCCACCAAAGTCTTACAATGTAGTCTTAGTAGATCCCTGAAATGTAATCACGACAAAGCTAACACTGTCACCAGATAGCATCCGAAGCCTATAGCAGAGTTTACCCTCTCCACCAAAGCATTTGATAGACATTTTGATTTATGACCTTCTCTGTTGTGTAACTAATAAAATCTCTCATGTGACCAGTTTCATGGAGGGCCATAGAATTTAAAGCCACAGTCATTCATATTTGGCTCTAGAATGAGTTATCATATTCTCTTTGCTTTGAGATGTGTTTGTTTGTTTGTTTGTTTTGTTTTGTTTTTATTGACATACTCCAGGAACTCTTGATAATTCATCTTGATTTTCAGCTTCATTAGAATGAGAAATGATGCTTCAGAAATTGGTGAGTCCCACCTTTGGTTGTGTGCGTTGAGAGTGTTTCCAGAGAGAAGTAGCTGAATGAGGGAAGACCTACCCTGATCATGGGTGGCACCATCCTCTAGGCTAGTCATTCAGATGGAGTAAAAAGTTGGAAATGAGAAAGTCCACCAAGGCAAGAATTTCCTCTTTGCTTCCTCATCATACATAGAACTTCCTCTTCTGTCCTGCTCTGTCATACCTCCAGACCATGAAGGACAGTCACCTCTGAAATCATGAGCCTAAATCTCTCTTCCCTTAAACGTTTTGGCTCAGATGTTTTGTCATAGATGAAAACCTAACACAGCCCCCACTGCATGTTACTGAGTCTCACTGCATCTTTTCACACCTATAGGTCCCACCATGACTCAAGCAGGACTAGGCTCACTCTCGTACTTAAGCAGCTCCTTGGTAGATCAAGTGACAAGGCTACTGACTCTTTTCCCAACACATGCCTCTAAATCCCCAAGACTCTCCATGGTCAATGGCCTAGTAAGTCACACCTTTGAGAGATGTTTGAAAACACAGATGCACAAGTCTTACTTTTCCTAATTGTGTCATAAGGCTGGGACTGAGTATAGAATATTAAAGGGTTCAGAGATACTACCCTAGGTCCAAACTACCCCTGTTTTTCCAGTGGTTTTCCCTCAGTAATTTTCACCTGGGCTCTCATTTCTATTTTTCCCCAACTGCAATCAGGTAGTTGGGCATTGTTTCAAATATGCATGGCTAGTATGGCTGAACTCACATGCCAAACAATTGCCAGACTTCATATTATGAGTTCCAATGCCTTGCATGGCCCAACCTGCTTATCACATGATCTCATTCCATCTCCCACCACCTCTATCTTCCTCCATGTTCCACAATCTTATCTCTCCAGCTACCTATAGGACCCTCAGGCACACTAAAACCTCTACCCCATTTCCCACTGAACAAGGTATTCCCATGGTCCAAAGCATTCTTCTCATTCTTACTCATCAAGACTCATCCCATCTTATCCTTTCTTGGTGTAGTCTTATCTCACAACTCTCTTTTCTAAAAGACTTTTTACATTAATATTTTTACAGGATTTGACAGTCTTTTGAGAGAGTATACTATTAGTTACAAAAGGCCAGTCCTCTTTTATTAGAAATACTGTTATGAATTTAGTTGAATAATTGAAGTTGGGTGTGGTGGTGCATACTTGTTGTTCTGGGAGGGTATTGGGAGAAAGAGGCAGAAAAATCAATAGTCAAAAATCAAGACTCAAAAGGCCAGTTTTGGCTATGTGTGACCTAGTTTCAAGCAAACAAAAACCAATGAAGCATAATCTATAAATGCTTTGCACTGGATGCCGGGCAAGTGTGCTGGTGTTTCTAGTGTCATTCACACCTCACAACTGGTAGCTACTCCCATCATGCACCACTTCTGTGTTGTACACAGGTTCCTTATAACAGTAGTTTTTTGCTGTTACAAACAACACTTCAATGGCTACCACTGTATACTTCTTCAAGTTCTCCCCAAGAGCTCAACCTTTTTTATGCCTTGCCTTCTTCCACACAGCTGGCTGCTCCCTTCTCAAAGCCACCCATGTGTACTGCCATCATATTCATTTGCACATTGTCTTATGAAACTGTGATCTTTGTAATGGCCATAGTTTTAAATGTTGGAATATGTAGGCATGAGAAAATATAGGTAGAATAGTAAGGGCATATGATTTGGGACTGTTGATAAAAGGTGCTAATGTTCCTAGCACACCAAACTAGGTCAGTCACTAAAAGCAAAACTCAGAACATGTGTCAGTATAAAATGTGTTACTACAAGACTGCTCTGGAAAAGCAGGCAGTTTGAGTTTCCCTAGTGAAGATGCCTTGCTGTGACAAAAGGTGCCTTGGTGACAGAAGCTCTCAGGGCTGTGGACAAGTCCAGACACAGACAACACTAGGTCAGAGGCAATTGAAAATTTTCTTCTTCTGATGTTACCATTTAAACTATTCTACCCTCAAATGAGAAGGCAAATTTGCAACGCTGGTCATAAATTTAAGAATTGTAGGGTCAGAAAATGGCTATCTTGAGTCTTGCAAGCATTTGCTTTCCATTCAGGAGGTCTGCCCTGGCATACAGCCATGACCCACTATCCACTCCCCAACCCCCGCCCTGCCCTGTCCACGGGTCTGTAAGGGAGAAATGCCAGCATGCAGCAGGCCTGAACTGGCCACTTCCTCCAGAGGGTCCATCTCTACTCACCTTTTAATCTCATGTCTATAAAACCAAAACCACATGGTAGGAGCAAAGCTCTCCAGAATGAAATTATGTCTCTGGGGTAATGGAGATTCTGTAACCAAGGCTTCCCAAAGTTCCTAGAATTGCCTTTGGCCCCTCTCTGAGTCACAGTGTCTTTGGAAAGCCTTTTTAGGATAATCAAAGGCATTCACCATCCAAAAGACAGCCAGGATCACTAAGCTTTGAAGGGCCTGGTCCACGAGGTACAAGGGCGGGTGGCCCTGCACTGTGCTTAGGTTTGCTCTGTTACATCTCTGAAGTTACTGATTCTTTTCATTTAGCCAGTATGCTAGCTGCTTTCATGTAAGATGGTTTACATAGCTCACCTCTTTCCTGATTGAGCTCCGGAACAGTTCTCCTGTTAGTGTCTCTATTCACAGAAGAACTAAGACAATGAGAGGTTAGGACAATCTCAGGGTCCCCTGGCATTAAACTGAGGTTAAATCCAGGGAGCCCAGCTTCAGCATCATGGGCCTAACGTTTATGAAATTCTATCTCTGTTTAGAATAACCATCTGGAGAAATGCCTCTTTAATAACTTGATGAAGTCATTTGTCCTTCTTTACTTCTTTCCTTCTTTCCCTTTCCCTTCCTCTCTCCCTCCCTCTCTCCCTCCTTCCCTCCCTCCCTCCCTCCCTCCCTCCCTCCCTTTCTTCCTTCCTTCCTTCCTTCCTTCCTTCCTTCCTTCCTTCCTTCCTTCCTTCCTTCCCACTGAATACTAGCAGCTCTTCTGCCCGCATTCACATGTATGCAGAGCCTACCATCTCACCTTTCCTGCCTGACACTCTCCATCTCCATCTCATTAACGTCCTGAAAACACTAGGAAGCAAAGAGATGCAATAGATATCCATGGCACCATGGGGTAGACACATATATATGGGTGTGGCCCCACGACAATTCAATCCTTAGAAGTCTCTCATAATAATGACCTCATTTCAAGTTAAAACAAAACCAAATCAAACCGCATGCTGACAGAAGGACACTTGACAAACGTGACTACCGGAATGCGACAAACCTCTCTCTGTACAGGAAAGAACAGCATCCGTTTCAGAAAGAGGCATCCCACTGAAGGTACAAGTAGTTCTTACCAGCTATTTAACAGATGCTTAGCACCCAGAACATTTGTTTCAGCATGAGTATGGTATTTCTGTCATTGCCACCATCTTTCTGATCCCAGAGTAACAGTGTGGCCCAAGGCCAGGTCTGTTCTCTTCAGTCCTCTGTGGGCCTTTGCCTAACACTTCATCACCATTGACTGTATTCAGTGACAGCTTCTCTTTCATTCTCATATTTAGCCTCTATCTTGAAAATTCAGGGTTATCTGTCATTAGTCGAGGATTACCACCAGTCTTTCTCCATTCAGCCCTTTTTCTCCCCTCCTTCTCTCCCTGGTCCTTCTCTTTATGGTACCTTGCTATGTAGTCCCAGCTGGCTGATCCTAAACTCTCAGAGATTCTCTTGTGTCTGCTTCTCATAGCTATGTACCACCATGCCTAGCCGAACCGTAGAACGTAGGAAGCAAAACTGATACTGTTCCACCCATGAGTGGATCTGGTCAATCAACAACTCTTGAAAAAGCCATGCTCTCCTCTCAAAGGCCTCTTGTGAACCACATATCCTCATGTCCATACCATCAAGGACCACCTCGGAAATCCAAGCTTAGCACCAAGGTTGTGAGCATGTGGATCCTGGATGGGAAGGTGTGTGTTATAGGAAACACAGGGTCTGTACAGGTCAACAGGGAGCAAACTCAGCCCTTCACCAACCAAATCAGTCAGGCCTTCCCTTTACCCAACGTGTGAATAGCCTAGTCTCCTTGTGAAATCTCACACCATAGGAGTCCACTAGCCTGAGAAGCACTCACACTTGAGGACGAGCACTTTCAAAGTCCCCTGACTGGGGAGTGGGTGGCGGTCTTCTGGGAATCATTTCATAAGATGATGATCCAGCACTCTCTTTCCCAGGCCTTTATCTCTGTTTCTCTGCCTCTTAGTTTACCTTTCCTGCTTTCCAGCCTGGGCTTCACCTCTCAGCTGTACATATTTGGTTCCTCCCAGTGCCTGTCCAAATGACTGGGGATTGCTATTTCTAGGTCTTTCAAACACACTACACCCAGAGGGTACTGAGTGAGCCAGCCCAGAATCCTACACTACTGGGTGCTTAGGAATCAGCTCAAACTCTGAATGTGACTGAGTCACTGTCCTGTAACCCACACTCTTCTGCATCTCACCACATTCCCCCACCCCCACTTTCTATCCTCTAGGTGTTTCCACTTCCAGGACTCATTCAAAGACCCACCCCAATGCACACGCGTGCGCGCACACACACACACACACACACACACACACACACACACACACACACTGGCTTTTCCATCTGAAACTAATTGCTGGCTCTATGTGGTTTTCAGGATCAGTGTCTACTAATTTCCTCAGAATCTAGAAAGATCCCCAAATATACCATGGCATCAGGAAAGATCAAACTCCCAAGAAATTGGCAATCTAGTCATGGTTTTTCCAAAAGTCAGAAACTTTAACATTTGATTTCTTCCTCCCAGCCCGAGTAGCTCCTTCCCTAAGCTACTTCTTCTGTAACCCAGTCTTTGTTTCCTCCAGCCCACCTTTTGCTAGACAGTGCTCCAGAAGGGCCTTGGACATCGCCACATCCCTGGCTGCCATCCAGTAATACTTCAGGAGGTCACAGGCCTTGTGAGTGCAGCCCACTCACAACAGATTACTTACCATCAGATAACCCTTCCCAAGTAGCTGCTTGCTGCCTATGGTACCAGTGCTTGTTAATCTGGTTGTTGTGAAATCCTCTAACAAGTTTACGCTAGATAATAAAATATTCTCTCCAGCTCATGTCCATATTATTTAACAATTACCTTCTATAAAAGAACATTAACTGGGGAAGCTTCAGGGTGTGAAGTGGCTAACATAACCCCCACCCCGCTTAAGTGCACATTTTTTGTTGTGTATCTTAACTGTCCTATCACCCTCTTAAGGAGGTCTATGGATGAACTCAAGCCTGAGGATCAATCAGACCTCTTCTCTTGACCACCAAATCTGCAGCTGGCCAAGCCTAGCTGTAGGAGCCAGCATTTAATAGGTCACCTGAGGCAAAGATTTTATGTTAATATTATG
The DNA here is from genome assembly GCA_902729485.2 of Mus minutoides. Taxonomy (NCBI): domain Eukaryota; kingdom Metazoa; phylum Chordata; class Mammalia; order Rodentia; family Muridae; genus Mus; species Mus minutoides. Next base: position 133,529 of record LR750219.1, on the reverse strand, counting down.
TCATGCCTACTTGCTTCATAGTACAATTTTCCCTTGTAAACAGATTGCTTATTGCCAACCCTTCCCAAGAGATGGGTCAACTTCATTACTCTGCTGCAGACCCCACAGGTAACCACTGGATGAATCCTGTAACCCTGGCAACAGAGCCCTGTGGACAAGTCCTGTCTTAAAATATAAGCAACCAAGTATGTCTCCTTCTTGTCAAAATATAGGAAGATGAGATCACTGGCCCACTGGGTTCTGTAATTAGGCTCTCCATTTGCCCACTGCTTCCTACGGCTGGTGGAGTCATGCCAATGCGCTTCCCCCACTTTATAGGAGCATAGCTAGTATCTCCAATCTCTCCCCTGTACTCCCACCCACAGGCTCACCTCATGACCTGGCTCCCCTCATCCCACCACCCACTAGGCCACTAATTGGGGTACTGACTTTTAGATGCTAAAACATTAGCTCCTGCTCCTCCTGCACCTAGAATCACTGAGAGTCAGCTAAGCTTCCTCTCAATAAGTGTCTGTTCTCTGCGCCCTCCTTTCTCCATTGCTGCTGGAATGGCTGCTTAGTCTCTGTCCATTGGGAAGCTTTGTTCCAGAATTAGCATTTTCAGAAGTCCTTTGCAGAAGTCATAGTAGTGCCCATTTATGAGAAAAGCAATCCAAATGATAACCAAAACCCAATCAAAACCAATAATCAATACAGATCTTTAAGACCATCAAGCTCAAGTAACCATTTCTTCTGAATGACATTTTTTCCCCTCAGGAAATCTAATTAGCCCCTCAAAGCTAAAACATTGCCCCTCTCAAACACATTCCAGCCCATCAGAGAGTCTTTCCAGTCAGTCATGTTCAGTTGGGTACAAGCTCTGAGCCATGACTGGTCACTGTTCAGCAGTACAATCGATGGCAAGTCCCCTGTCTATTAAATAAAAAAGACACTACAACTTTGTCCATGGAAATTACAACACACACACACACACACACACACACACACACACACACACACACACACACACATACACACATACACATACACAAATGTGTAGAACCCCAGACAGCACACAGCAAGTATGGTGGATGTGGAGGTTAACCTTGTAAAGGAAAGAGTGGGATGGAGAGCAAGGTACCACAGGCTCCTGAGACTCCTTGAAAAGTCCCGGTCTGCCATACAAGCCATTAGATCAAAGATGTATCCCAGAATACTCGTGAGACAACAAAAGGAACCGAGGCCAGGGTGGAGGCTGCTTCCCTGTCTTCACTAAAGTCCTAACCAGTGACGATGCTCCCCTCCATCCTTCCGAGTAACAGCACCATACAGAGCATTCACGGGGGCACAGCTACAGTAGAGTAAGATGGACGGCTGAGGACTTAGAGGCTTGGGGTTGGCTCAAACACTGTATATAAGCCTATTTGCTATACAATAAACTCAGATTTGCACCCTGATGCTGGTCTCCGGGGTATGACTCCCAGGACTCATCAAAGGACTCCACTGCTTCTCATCCCCCATCCTCAGTGCTGTTCCTACAAGCGAGTGCTTTGTGAGTGGTACCTCTACTGTTATTCACCTTCCCACGAAGGGAACTTTGGTCTTCCCAGCTCTACCACCAACTGGGTGGCATTCAGGATCTCTTTGGAGTTGAGCCTAAGACAGGCCTGAGAGAAATGTCCAAAGCCTGACTTTACTATCACAGCTTTCTAGCAACTTATACATGGCCATTGCTTTATAGTAGGGACAGATAACGTCACACTAATACTGACAGCGGCAATGATCAGAAAGCTTTATGGAGCACATAACCATCCACCAGGCAACTGGCAGCTAGTGGTTGCTGGGAGATCTTTGCTTCAGTGGTGTAGCTGCCCATAAGTTGCCCACACTCCTGTGAGTAACACCAGTTAAACTCGCTGGTACTTAGAGCTGCACTTGGGTTGAATTGTTTGTTTCTGTCATCAGTGCCCAACTGGGGCAGAGGGACCAGCAAAAGCTCACACAACCGCCTATGTTTTTATCCTAATGACTTTTCAATTCGTTAAAATGGATACTTCTGTTTCAAAGACAGCAAGCACCTCTTTATCATTCTTCTTTTTATAAGTTACATGGAAAACACAGCAATGATTGTATTTAGCCTTTTAACTTCTGTGCCAACCACTGACAACATCAGCAACCCAAGGAGAACTGTGAATCTGGCCTCCCAGCCACCTGCACATCTCTGGTTATACGAGCCTATGCTCCTACCCCAGCACAGGGTCACGAGGCCTGCCTCAGGCTAGCACACCTCTGTTATGTAAGTGTATGGCTGCCTTGCAAATTTGTTTCGTGAAGGTGTCACATTCCAAGATGTCAATTTTTTGGAATGTGATAGACTCAAGGCTGATTCGAACTGGCTGTGTTTGGTTGCTGATTGATTCATTTGTTTTAGTCAAGCCTGTTCCTAACTGAATTCAGTATTACTTGCTGAGAATCTGAAGAGTGAAAATTTGCTAAAACAAACACTAGAAAAGGGGTTCTGCCATAACTTACATAAACCAGAGTGACCAGGGTTAAGAAATTCCACAACTCCATTCTTGTTTAAAAAAAAAAATGCTGTCTCTGTGATAGCTGTAAAATGCCAACAAAAGCTTTATACCAGGAATATCATGTACAGACCAGAATTTTTAACAGATTCATGATATTTTCTGAATCAAGTTAATTTTGCTCCAGAGTTTGGTATGTGAACATTTGAGGCAGATACACGGAGTCCCATATTGTTCTATAAAATAAAATAAAATAAAATAAAATAAAATAAAATAAAATAAAACTACCTTGGCTACCTTGTCCAACAGCCATTCCCAATACTGTAAGTATCCCAAGAAGGAAGTGAAAACTCCAGCCAATTACCTGAGCCTACTAAGGTGTGGTTCCTGATGTATCACACACTCACACACTGCAGAAGAGCTAATTCTTCATGGAGGGGTGTCCTGTGCACAACAGGACAGCATTCCTGGACTCTTCCTACCATGAGTCCACGGGATTCCAGCACACCAGTAGTGATAACCAAAAGCCTAGCCAGGTGTCCCTTGAACGGTAAAGTCATTCCTGGTTGAGAACTACTTCCTTAGGGATCACTAGAACTGAGCTTATCTTGCTGTGACCCCCCTAACTCCATCTCCCCCGCATGTGTCATTAGTCCCTTTCCTCCCACCAAGCTCTCTACACCCTACCCCAGCTTATCACCCACCCTTCTCCAACTTCACCTGTATCCCAGGAATTTGTGATCAACAAGATCTTCTTAATCTCTTCATGGGATTTTCCTCCCAGGGTCTCATATACCATAAGCTGTCCTCAAACTTGCTATGTAGCTCAGGATGACCTTGAACTCTCAGTCTTCCTGTCTCCATTACCTGAGTGCCGGAGTTACACTCACGTGCCATCATATCTGGTTTATGTGGTAACAGGGATACAGCCTTGGGCTTGTGCATGCTGCCCACCAACTGAAGCATGTCATAGCTTCCTTTTCCTTCTTGTTCTAACTCTAACTATAGATTCCCCAGCCTCCCAGTGTGGTATAGTGGTTCCCCTGTCCTTCCTCACATTTTCCTCATTGGCAATTTTAGTCCATCCTCCCCCCAACCCCTAGATTCTCTAAAATTAGCTGGCTCCTGAAAACAATAGTTGGTAAAATACAACCAGAGAACTCAATTTGGCCTAAAACCTATTTTGGAGAGCCTAGACTTTAGTATATGTTTTGCATTTATAATGGTGTGGGGGGGGCGGGCATGGGAGATTAGTATTTCGTGAAAACCTAGGATTTACATGACAGCCAGCCGTCACTGCCCTTTGGTACACATGGGCAGAAGTCTAGGTCCTCCATTTCCCAGCCAGCTGTCACTGTGCACATCTTGCCAGGCACTCTTCCGTGGTCTGAACTACACACATGGCTGAGAGCTAGATGGGACCTCGCAGGCATCAGTTGACTTAGTGAGTTTCAAAATTACCTCTGGAGAGTGGAATGTTGTGTACAACTCAACAGGATGGGGAGTGGAGTTGCACGCAAGGACCTGTGCAGCGTTTCCTACCAGAAACACTGAAAGACAGAACAGAAGGAGACCTATTGTGTGCTGAAAGCAAGCACCTGGTTGAACAGGGGCATGCTTGGGTAGGTAAATTAAGGCCAGAGACTGTAATAACAAGCAGGAAATGTGTGGGTAGAATAGGGGTTCATGAAAGAAAGAGCCCGAGCCTGTGCGTGCACTCCACTGGGTTCCTGCTTTAGGCTAGACAAATGTCAAGAATGTTTTAGTCTTTCAGATGGCAATTTGAATGAAATAGTTTGCAGGGGTTTGGAAATTTTGATCATTTCTGCTAACTAGATGACCCCAAATAATTTTCTCAGTAGTAAATGAAAATGCTATGATCTTTCTGCTTATAATCAAATCTGCAAAAATAAAATACAGAAATGAAATTTGCTATGATATAAACATTACATTAAAAACGTCTCAGGTAATGGATGATTAATAAAGTCTAACTTATTTGGCCAATGCCCATTGTAGAAGTCATGACATGGTGATATGAGTTCAGGGTCACACTATCATTACTAAAATGATAGCAATAATCTTGGCAGGTTTATGTCTGTAAGGAAGTGGGATGTGGTGTCCTTTTTAATTCTTCTTGAATATTTGTATTTACCTCAGTGAAGACATGCCCATATGAAGACCAGTTCTTTTCCTAAGAGTCTGAAGGGTGTCTTGTCCAATGCGAACGTTTAATAGTGAGTTGGTGGGAAGTAGCTCTGAACACTGAGAGCCAAGAATTGAGCTTAACTCACAGTTCAGCCCATCCCCTACACTCCTGTATCCATTGCAAAGCCCACCATACCTGCTGTCTGGCACTTGTCCTGCCCTGTTCAAGGGGGTCTTTTTATTTTTGAGAACTAGACTCAAATGATGTGAGCAGAAAGTTCCACACACATTTCCAACACCGTGAATCTCCTCCTCACTGTCACAGTTCTGTCTTTTCCAATGCGCTGGCATCATTTGAGTCACAGAAGGATATAACCCAGCCTCCTATGTGGCATCTACAGGAACCTTACTAGAAAGAATCAAGTATGTACAGAGAGTTCACAGCCTTGCTTCCTGGGCCTCCAGGGTGGCTTGATTCTGAAGTCCTATGTTAAGTGCACAGAGGTTGAGCAGGTGCCTCTATACTAAGTACAGGGAGAACACTTCCCATTTTCTTTCTCACCATCCTTTCCTGAATTGCACCCTTGCTTTGAAGTGAATTGCACCATTGCCTACCACCCCAAATCTTCTTCAATAGGCTCTATGGACAAAGTTATTTCAAAGTTACCAGACTGTCCAATGTCTTCTCAGGTTCATACTTTTAATTTCCCTTCACTTCCTGTTTTGCAGTACTAAGGATCAAACTCAGGGCCTTGCATGTGTCTGGCAAGTGCTCTACACTGAGCGACACCCTAGCTCCTTTTGATGTCCTCTCATCTCTATAAGCTGGAAAGTACTTTTCCCAAATGCTACTAAATTCATATTAAATTAATAACATCAGCACAATGAAATATGCATACTTCTTGGAAAGCACAAGACAAGCAATGTTCAGAGGAGTATCTCTGTGACCTCCCTCTACCCCAGATTCAATTCCTGCTGAGCCTAGAACCTGGAGACTATGAGCTGCTCCCAGGACAATCCCCTGCGTTGCTGTCATCCTTGACAACTTACCAGAAGATACAGTCACTCAAACACACAACATATGAAACTTTGAAAGCAGAAGAGGAAGAAGTAGGCCAGAAACAAGCACAACATGAATCTGAGTGGAGAACCAGAGAGGCCAACAAGGCTAGCCCGTGCCTGCCTTCAGCATTTCCACTGGTTTAAATAAATGGTTTTGAGCTGCTGTGTACATTTTTCCCAACCTCCTCTGAGTCAATTGCCCAAACTGCCAGCACTTACTGAGGAAGTGCTTCAGGTGGGTTGTGGCTTGGCTCTGGATGACTTTCTTCAAGGTCCTGGGTCACAAAATGCAATGCTCATGGTAAATTTTCCTAACTTTAATCTGTTTAGAAGTTTGGGACATTCACCAGAGTAGATCTGGTCATACAACCTCAGAAACTGAACCACTGGGGCCATGACATAGAAAGGGACCATGCTTGCCACACATGCCTCTCAAACCAGGTCCTCCTCCTGCTTTCTGGTTAGCAGGCAAAGAGATGTGTGGCCTGCTGCATGTCCATGCAACCCCATGAGCCCCACACTGCTTGGTGATGGAGATGGTGGGCTAGTCCTTCTGCAGTGGGGGTTGGAAGGAACCCACTCATTCTTGATGATTGAAGTTCTAAAGGCTGTCCAATATTCTGAGTTATTTTTTCTTTCATCAGGCTGCTGGGTAAGCTAAATTTGACTCCCACACATATTTCCAGGATGAGAGAGAATGGTGGAGCCCTTGATAATGATATGAGCATGCCTAGCATCTGACATCAGCAGCAAATGAATAGGGTACCTCTGTGGCCCACTTGGGGCCTGAGAAGCCAGGCCACCCTTCTGATGTTTTCCCCAGAATTATTCCAGGCTCCCACAGGAACCATCAAGCTTCCTATTTTGAATCAATAATAAATTCTCATAGGTCTATGGGTCCCTCTCTCTCTACCTACATAGTTCTCTTTCTCCCAGCTTAGATATGAGGTTCATAAAGATAAAGATCATACATCTGTTGTGTACATGCATATGTAGCTTTATGCTTTTAAATGGTCCTGACCTATAATGGACATCCAATAAACATGTTTACTGAGTAAGTAGGTGCTGAAATGAGAATGTGCTGAATATAGAGAGATGTCTTTAAGTTTACACATGTTCATTCTACATATCCAAAACCAATCTGTGTGTTACATTATTACATTATCTCCAGAGCCACCAACCTTGCATATCTGTGTGGCATACTATTTATTTCTAGGCCATGGCTTTGGACTTGGATTTTGCTGTTTTGCAAAATACTAGATGGGTTTAGTAAGGTCAAATATTTTCTTGCCATCAGGAGAAGCTTAAACGGAAGCTCTCTGAGGGACGTATGGTAGAGGAGAGGCAGGAAGCAAGGCCAGGTGGCCCTACCATCTAGTGGGGAGGGAAATCATGGTGAGTACATGTGACCTTTCACCCACCACGAGGGTTAGGCTTACTTTTCACAGAGGTCTCGAACTTGGCTGGGTTTGAAGGCAGGAACAGTCTGGGAGCAGGGGCTGGTGGGAGCTGACAATGGGCTCTTGATATTCTGGATTGAGTGTCTCCGGCTCCTTCTGCGGTCAAGGCCCTGTTGCTCACCCACAGTGCCACCAGAACACATGCTGGCCCTCCTCCGGTCCCGGTGCCCACTGGGGGGTGGCTCAGCTGTCTCATCACCATCTTCATGCCTGAGTGCCACCTGGAAAAGCAGAGTGTATCAGGCAAGTCAAACTTGATAGCTTTCCTCAGGCCTTGATTGTGACTGTATGTCAACTCTAAATAGATTTAAAACTGCTTTTGGTTGTTAATCTCCCTACATGGCAGGCCACTGTTCCATCTCAAAATGACCCTCACAAGTGTTCAGAGGTCAAGCTCAATCTGCAATTGCACAGTGTCTGTCACTATGGATTCTGTGGACCAAATATGTAAAATTGTCAGAAATCTCAATGTTTTCCCCAGATTTTCATCACCATGACTAAATCTCTGAGAAAGTCAACTTAAAAAGGAAAGATTTGTTTAGGTTCATGGTGTTAAATGGTTTGGGCGTGTTTGGTTCTATAGGAAGACAGTGACATCACAGTGGAAGATCATGGTGGAAGAAAGCTGCTCACCACCTGGTACCCAAGAATCAGTGAACCAAATACCTGTTACAGGACACTTAGGAAACAGAGCCAAGCTGCTCACTCCATGGTAGCCAGGATGTAGATAGTGACACAGAGGAGAGTTTTGTCTTAAAAGGCCTCCCCTACAGGCCTACTTCTTTCACCTAGACTCTTCCTCCTTGTTACCACCACTTAATACTACAACCAAATTATGTGTCCATTAGCAGTTTAAATTATCCCTCATGGTAAAGACCAGACCAGCTCCTAGTTACTGGATCCAACCGAACCTCTGGAAGACACTTCCTATGCAAACCATAGCACTAATATGGACCTCACACCTACACTTCCAGTTGACTGGCCATCATTTTCTGTCCTGCCTTGGCTCTTCTCCATTCTGGGAGGCAGAGGTTTTCCTAAGGCCACCTAGATTCCATACCTGATCATTCCTGAGCTGCCTTTCCCAAAGAGGGTGCTCAGAGAGAGACAGAGCAGGTAAGAGCCGTGGGTTCCAGGAGAACAGGGGCTGGTTTCTCTGCTAGTCTTTCTGAAAGGCTTTCTACAGTGGTATGCACTGTATGATTCCAGAAGCCTATTTGACAACAGCTATGCTCTCAGGCAACCTTCAGTACCTAGGATGGAGCTTGCACATACTGCAATAAAGACATGTGACAGGTTGCTTTTTAAAAAATATCTTTGCCCAAGAGAAAGAGGCAGGTGGGTATCTGTGAAGTTGAGGCCAGCCTGGCCTACATAGTAAGTTCTAGGACAGCCGTGGGTCAAAGGGAGACCTTGTCTACACACACACACACACACACACACACACACACACACACACACACACACAGAAAGAGAGAGAGAGAGAGAGAGAGAGAGAGAGAGAGAGACAGTGAGAGAAAGAAAGAGAGAAGAGAGAAAGAGACACAGAGACAGAGACACAGAGAGAGCACGAGAGAGAGGAGAAGAGGGAGGGGAGAGGGAGGGGGAGAGCTTGATTCTCCAGGGCTGGTGAGATGGCTCAGTGAAGACACCTTGCACTAAGCCTGAGAATTTTCAATACCTTAGGAAGCATCAATACATTTTCCTTTTAAAAAAGTAATACAAATTTATACAGAGAACTTTCGGTTTTATAGGTGAAGCCTGGGCCACTTGGCCCCATATACTTCTCTGTCCGCCTTTTATCAAAGGTTACTTTACGAAGGTCCATGTGACTCCCTCTGCAGAGACGTTGCATATCCAGCTCTGATCAAGCTCTAGGCTAAATGATACTCTAAAGCAATGGTTCTCAGCCTTCCTAAGGCTCTAATGTGGCCTTTAATACACTTCCTCATGTGCTGACCTCCAACCATAAAGTATTTTCGTTGCTTCTTTATTACTATAATTTTGCTACTGTTATGAATCATAATGTAAATGTCTGTGTTTTTGGATGGTCTTAGGCAATCCCCATGACAGGGTCATTTGACCCCCAAGGGATCATGAGCCACAGAGGTTGAGATCTGTTGCTCTAAAGCTTTCCCACTCCATTTGACTCTGCTGTGTATTTCTTACCTCATCTTATTCAGGCTGCAAGCTCTGCCTCTCAGCCTCTCTAACTTGTCCCCACCATGGGCTTTGTACATCTGCATGCTATGTCATATCATATCATATCATATCATATCATATCATATCATATCATCTCTAGCTTGGTTTTCATGTGTATTGCCTGTAAATCTAGACAGCAGAAAGTGCATTTCCCTTAGCGTTGAGCAAAGTGTTGGGTACTCAACTCTGCCACTAATAAACTAGATGGGACCAGCAGCAAGTCACACTCTCTCTAGTCCCTTGGTGAGAGTAGCTGTACTTGTGAGGATATCAGAGGCAAGGGGTGTCTCTGTGGGTGGCACTCAAGCAATGATGCCATCTTCTGACCCAAGCACAGAGTCGTAGTCAGGAAGCTCCCATATTCTTCCATTACACAGAACCACTAGGTTAGGCAACATGCAGCCCAACTGGACCAGGCTCAACTAAGCCCAGCAGCTCGTTAGGCTGAGCAACTGTGGAGCACACGGTCCAAAATATGCCCAAATGTGTAAATTTCCTTGTTTTGAAGATGTTTACAACTTCATCTGGCCCATCGAGAGGAAGGAGGAATAGCGATGATAGAGAATTGGGAATTTTACATGGTTTCACATCCCCAGGACAGCAAAGTGGACTTCTGCAAAAGCAATGGTCTGATATTTTTCACACCTATGTTCCCCTGACAGGGGGAGCCTGGCTAGGGTCAGCGGCTCAGCCACTCCTGTCAAAGTTCAGGGGATTCTATCAGTACTGAAGACACACAGCTGATGAATAGCAGGTCATCTACCTCCACCCTTCACCCCCTATTTCTTCCAACCACAACTTTTAGATAAGATGGACTTAGTGTAACCCTGCGACTCATTCTCAGACATAGTATTAAAAGGGTAAGACCTGATGAGTTCACCTAAGGCTCATCCCTTGTAAAATCTCACTGGAAATTCCCATCTTAGGAATCCCATCTAGAAGCACAAACATTAAAAATGAAGGTCAATATGTGATAAGTCACAGTTGTCATCTCAGCTTTAAACTCTAAGTGGCACTGTGTGGGCAAGCTTGAGAATGACAGCACCTCGCCAGTGGTGGTGTTCCTGAGTGTTTCTAGTCTATTTCCCCCATTTCTGACAGAATGCTCTTAGGCCATCTGAACTCCCCCTGACCTAAGTGTTCACTCTGTTTCTTATTAAGCATTTGCAGCGATATGAGAGTGTGTAAAGCACAGCTCAGATATTTCTAATTCTTCGTCTAACCTCAAAGGTCCAAAGATCAAGTGACATTCCACTCACTGTGCCTCCCTGAGAAGCAGTGTGCAGGAGTCACTTTCATTGCCCCATGTCGAGGAAAGGGGAGATGAACAGAAAGTTCATGTAAAGTGAAGAATCTCAGGAAGTAATTCAGGCAATGCCGTGATGTACAAGTCACTAGGAGAACTGCTCAAACTCAGATCCACGACAAGACACTGGTCAAAGGAGGAAGAGAGAGGAAAGGAGGAAGAGAAGGTGGTGGTGGTGATGATGGAGTTGTATAGACAGGTATGGTGGTACAGCCTATAATCCCAGCAACTTGGAAGCCGAGGCAGGAGTATTCTGAGCACAAGGCCAGCCTGGACTGTATAGAAGCCCCTGCTGTAAGTAGAAACAAGAAGAGGGGCTATAGTGAATTATGCACAATTGCTCTAAAACCTCTGAAACCTTTGATTCTAGTTCTTATTAGTAAATACCCAGAGGTGGATGGTTTCAATGCTAGTCTTGGCATAGTGTTTTAAACCCCCTTTACTGTGGAAATTTCAGACAGACACAAGAGACAGGGATGAGTGGGGACGGTGGGACATGCACACTACCCACAGCAGTGCACCAGCTGCCAACACAGAGTCAACATTCCCCATTTATATATTACTTTTGCCTTCAATCCCATGACCAATTTTTCAAAGCGATATCTAAGATTATAGCATTATCATCTGTAAATATTTTAATATGTATCCCCAAAATGATTGCTAGAACCATAGTCACTATATTATTGTCCCACTTTAACATAACTTCTTAATATTATCAAATATTAATTTTGGCTGGAAGGCTCTATGGAGAGACCACTGGGCCTGTGCATGCTAAACACATTCTCCACCCATGAGCTACACTGATGACTGTATAGTATTAGGTCTCTAGTGACTTATACACCACCCAGTGTCATCCCCTTCCACCTAGACTTAGTTGTGTAACTTGCTTTGAGCTATTCGAACATTTTTAATGGAGCTCAAAACCAGTACCATTCCTCTGAGTTGCTATCATTATGTGGCTGTGACCCATGCCAGGCAGCTGTCTTAATAACACATGTGACCCTTTTCAAGCTGATCTCTCACACCTATACAATTCAATTCAGCTGTTAGGTGGGGTGCATGTCAGTGCCATGTGAAGAGGCTGTGGCCACTACACAGAGTTATAGACACCCACACCTTGCTTCCTTATCTGTGTCATTCCCTACACGGAGGCTAGGCTTGGCCACATGGCTTGCTTTGCTCAATAGACCACCAGTAAACATGGCACCAAGCCTGTTAGTATTTTTGCTAGTCTCGCTTTTCACAAATGCTGCTGTCCTGTGAAGAAGTGGGATCATCCATGGCCTAGACAAGTCAAGGCAGATGATCAAGGCTTCTTGGAACCTCCCAGGTTCAATAAGGCCACCAGGTAGCTGAACCAAATGACAATATCTTAGTTAAGCCAAGCCAAATTCCTGATTCTAAGAATATAGATCAGTGGCTTTTGCTTTAGAGCTGTCAATTATGGTATGTTTGTTATACATTAGGAGATTACTGATATACATACATACATACATACATACATACATACTTATCAATCACACACACACACACACACACACACACACACACACACACACACACTTGAATGCAAAGCTCTCAGGAAAGGAGAATCATTTGTTACCAAGTTCTAAAAATAAAAGCTATTTCTCAGCCTAAAGTTTCCAGCCTTAAGATGTCTTTCTCCTTACAGAAAGAACAATTTTAAAAGCTAACACATATGATCTCACAAAAGATGTTTTATCTTGGCCATTTATACATTTGAAAAAAATCACATGTGGCTATAAATTTTCAATAAATTTAATTAAACATGGATCAAATCACCTTTCTGAAATGGAATTAAATTACACAAAACTAGGCCTGTCCCAGAAAGCCCAAGACATGTGGCCACCAGACATCCTGCCTCAGTAGAAAGCACTCTAGAAGTCTACCCAAGATCTCTGCAGGCACTTGAGAAATTCAGTCTTTTTGAGGAAAGTATTGGCTCTGTATGTAGATTCTTCTTGCTTTCCTTGCACATATTTAAAGTTGGCTGCCTAGGACAGCAAATGTTTTCTAAAAATGCATTAACTTTCAGATAGGAATGAGGACCCAGACTCTGTCTGCTACCTAAAATATTTGGTTGTCACCCTGAGTTAAGACTTGGGCATCAGCATAAGCCATGCCCTTCCTGAGCCCCACCTCTGGCAATACACATGTGTGGTGTTTGCAGGAGATGGTCATCCAAGCACTTAAGAAACTTTAGCTGTGTTGGGCCCTTGCATTCAAATGAGGCATGGGGCACATAGGATTTAGGGTTGCTCAAAGTGACAGACAGACAGGATTGTCACGAGAACTTTTAGACAGAGGCATGGATACCAGAAACGTTTGCTTTTGGACAGTGGAGGACTGGGAACACAGAAGCTCCTTGCCAACAAGGCTTCATGGAGATGACACTTCAGAGAGATTGCCAGTGGGAGAACAGAGAAAAAGGAGGCAGAAGGAAGGAGAGGAAGGTAAAGGCTTCCCAAATGACCCAGTTTCCCAGTTTTAACAAGAAGTTCAGTGTAGTTGAACCTCCAAAGGCACTGATGGAGACTGGGGCATGCAAAAGCCTACCCATAGGCAGACCATGAAATGGGGAGCCAGCAAGCCCCACCACTGAGCAACCCTGAGAGCTTTGCTTCCATGGGAACCTCATCTGCAGATGGACACAGAGAAGAAAACACTCTCATGTCCTTCCAAAGATGCTACCTTCCCATATTAGCCAACCACTTATGCTGAATAACACAGAACAACAGGGACAGACAAGAAGCCCAGTGTTTCTTTGACATCTAGCCCTGTATAACTGACCAGAAAGCTGATTACGGAATGCTGGTAGAATGCATACAAATCCAGAGACAGAGCAAAATGAAACAAGGATTCTAACAGTGTCTTTCTCCTGTCAAGATAGGACTGACAATGTAAACAGCAGCTTCCAAATATGAACTGGGAAATTTTGCCAACTCTCCTACAATTTGAATACTGTCATATTTGTATTTTAAATGCTTTCACATAGTATAAAGATAACCAAGAATGTTTAATGTTAAATTTTTTTTCAACTTTTATTAGATATTTTCTTCATTTACATTTCAAGTGTTATCCAGAAAGTTCCCTATATCCTCCCCCCTCCCGGCCCTGCTCCCCTACCCACCCTCTCCCACCCCTTGGCCCCGGCGTTCCCCTGTATTGGGGCCTATAAAGTCTGCATAACCAAGGGGCCTCTCTTCACATTGATGGCCAACTAGGCCATCCTCTTCTATATATGCAGCTAGAGACACGAGCCCAGGGGGTACTAGTTAGTTCATGGTTATTCTTCCACCTATAGGGTTGAAGACCCCTTCAGCTCCTTGGGTACTTTCCCTAGCTCCTTCTTCCTTGGGAACCCTGTGTTCCATCTAATAGCTGACCGTGAGCTTCCCCCTCCATGTTTGCCAGGCATTGGTATATTTTCCCCCCCGAGACCGCTATATCCGGGCCCTTTCAGCACCATCTTGCTGGCATATGCTATAGTGTCTATGTTTGGTGACTGATTGTGGGATGGATCCCTGGCAGCCGCAGTCGTTGGGTCCATCCTTTGGATTGAGCTGCACAAATGCTCCCTTTATAATGTTAAATTTTGATATTTTTCCTTGTGATATACAGTCATAGACAGAAAAGCACTGTAATAAGGTAAGAGAACACACAGAAGAAAGCAAATGTTGTGAAACATGTTTAAAGTACTGTTTTCTGTTGTTGGGATGGTGGCCTGCACCTATAATCCCAGCACATAGGAGGTAGAGCCAGGATGATTTGGTATTGAAGGTCACCCTTGACTACATGGGGACTCTGAGGCTAGCCTGGGCTACATAAGACTCTGACTTTAAAATGGAGGGTTAGTTTTTTTTACAAAAATACTCATAAATTTCTACTTCACAGGACATATTTAGCTGATTAGCTCTCCCTCCCTCTCCCTCTTCCTACCCCACTCCTCCCTCTCCCCATATACCTGCCCCTCCTTCCACCTTCTTCACCCTACCTCACTACCTGCTTTCTCCTTGAGTAGAGGTGCTGTCAACATAGTACATGTTCTTCAATACAGAACAGTTCTCAGCTTCCTCTGTGTCAAAGGTTCTTAAGCCCGACCACATATTGGGGTATCCTGGAACGCTTGTGGGGACAAGACTGCTAGCCCCATTCTCAAGAGTTTCTGATCCAGGAGATCTGGGTGGGACCCAAAAAGCTTACATTTCTAGAAAATTCCCCATGGTGTAGGAGCCTCTGTACCACACTTAGAACCCTAGTTTGGAGGACATGAGATTCACCCTTTGACCTTTGCTGATGTTGTGAATGACTTAGAACATTCTATTACCTCATAGATATTAAACTGCTCCAGCAAGTCCAGGTCCGTCCCTTTCTTGTTCAAGTGCCTTTGGGACACAGCGGCGATGCCCAGCTCCTCCAGGCAGTCTACTACGTCATAGAAGGTGTCTTGATCTGGCAGTCCTGCCAGTGTCTACAAGAGAAGAACCAGATGCAAACGTATCGTAGAGAAACACCACAAGGCAATGAAGACATGTTTATGTGGTAGTTGGTGGTCTCAGTTATAAAAACCCACAATAGTACAAGGAACAAGACAAATTCATTTAATGAGGAAATCTCCTGAGTGGGAGCAGCATGAACTCAGGACTCTTGCCCCTGAGGAACAGTACTGTAGGAGCATTTGCAATCCAGTGGGGGCTGAGTACTCCTGTTGGTGAGTTATTACACTCATGATTAGGCTAGCTAGGGGAAAGGATTTTGCAGGTATCATCAAGGTTCCAAATCAGATGGTCTTCCATAGTAAGTGGGTACATCCTTTAAAAGAGGGCATAAGTCTCTCCTGAGCTCAGACTGGTTTGGAAGAAAGAGCAAGACACAAGGAGTTGAAATACAGTATAGAAAAGGATTTAGCAGACATCCACAAAAGGCTGCCAGACTCTGCCCTAGTTAGCAGCTTGATTACAGCCTTGTGAGCCTCTGAGTAGCCAACCCAGTAAGGACTAGTCTGGACTCATACCCCCTGGGAACTGTGAGATGATAAATGTGCATTGCTCCAAGCAGTTAAGCTTGTGGGAACTGTCATATGCCAATGGAAATTTAATATACTTCTAGATTTGAAATTCCTGTTAGAATCAATATAATAGTGAGAGTTTAAATTTAATGATTCTCTTCCATTAAAGTTCAGAAGAGCCTCCCTTTGGTCCTTGAAACTTTGTGAAACAAGGGATTTCAAAGCAGCTACCAAGGGCCAAGAAGACAGGTTAACTAGGCTAGGTAGGGTAACCAGACTTCGCTCTGAGTTCTACATCTCTTAAAAGGGAGGATGCTCTTTCAGCCTGCTCAGAACAGAAGAGGCCTTGAGAATTACTGCAAACTCCTCACCTTACATGTGAGGAAGATGAAGGCTCAGAGATGGGAGAAATTTCACAGATGACCAGAAATTACTGAAGACTGGAGTGAAGGCCCACTCAGAGCCCAGATAAGTCTCCACGTACTCCTGCATTCCTCACAGCTTATTCCAGCCAGGACTCCCAGACACTGCTCTAAGTCCCTACTTATTCCACTGCCTTTGTATTTCTTTTCTTTTCTTTTTTTTTTTTTTTTTTTTTTTTTGGTTTTTCGAGACAGGGTTTTTCTGTGTAGCCCTGGCTGTCCTGGAACTCACTTTGTAGGCCAGGCTGGCCTGGAACTCAGAAATCCGCCTGCCTCTGCCTCCTGAGTGCTGGGATCAAAGGTGTGCGCCACCACGCTGCCTTTGTATTTCTAAGACCACTTATATTTCAAATTTATTTTCAACATGTTCGCTTGCCATATTGCCATGGATCAACTCTTGCATAGGGATCACCTCACAACCCTGTTTTCTCTGACAACTTCTATCAACAGTAGAAATAATGCCTTTATATGTTAAATAGAGGCCTTTAGCCTTTTTATGCTGATAAAAGTAGCCTGGATTCATGTGGCTGAGGTCAGAGACATGATCATCTCCATCACTCAGCAGACCCCCAAAAGGATACCTCAAGAGAGGTCATGACTTGGAAGCTACAGGAGGCAGTCACACATGTAGATAGACGTGGCAGCACACCCTGTGCCTGTCACGGAGGCAATCAACTGGGCTTTACCTGAGAACTACCAATAACTAAGAAACTGCCACCACTATTACCAGCACCACACCCTCCCTACCTGGCATGCCCTCCCAGACTCTATTACCACCACAATCTCACCCTTTGGGCTATAAAAGCTCTAACATTTAGTAAAGGTCAGAGAGGGGGTGGAATTTCAAAGCAGCTACCAAGAGCCAAGAAGACAGGTTAACTAGGGTAACCAGATTTCGCTCTGAGTTCTACATTTCTTAAAGGGAGGATGCTCTCTCAGCCATGTTCTGCTCAGAACAGAAGAGGCAGGAACCTGGAAGACACACTCAAAATGCCTGCTGACTATGGAGGAGGCAACTCGAAGGAGGCAGGCTAGTTGGACTTAAAACCTCCTGCACAGAGGTGCGGGCCTGCCCACGCATGACGCAAAGCATCTCCAATCTCCTTGACTCCACTCTCCCTGCTCTCTCTCCTTCCCTTCCTCACCCAGATCATATACCTAGAGTCAACAGGGAGTGTGTCTGTCTGTCTGTGTCTATGTAGGCCAGAGGATTTTTGTTCTGATGCCTTCCTCAATGTCTTTCCCACTTAACCTTTGAGATAGGGTCTCTCACTGAGCTTGGGGGCTCACTAATTCAGCTAGGCTAGCTGGCCAATGAACTTCAAGGATCGACCTCTCTTATCATCATCAGCCTGGCTCTACATGGGTGCTAAGGATCCCACAAGTCCTCCTGCCCTTGTGGCAGACGCATTACTTACTGACAGAGCCATCTCCCCAGCCCTACAAAGTTCTCTTCTTACACAAAACCCCAGGGGGCTAAGCTAGAACTCTACGGCTCATTCCCTTGTCTCACAATGTCAGTGGTGAAATAACCAAAGAGCCAGCTCTCCACAATTAGCAGATTTGAAGGCCTTTGTCAAGTAACAGGCCCCAAACTGAAGTTGCAAGTAGCCATTTTTAGTTCTACCATGAAAAACTTGAGTTTGAGTTGAGCCTGTGGACCTCTGGTATTCATGCAGGCTGCGGAAGGACTGTGGCATTTCCCCCTGTGCAGACACATAGTCACCTTTTCCAGACGGTTGCTCTAATATGCTCAGCTACCTCCACCTCATCCGCACCCGGGTGTCTCCCAGTTTCAGTGCCATGCTCATGGCTAAGACACCTACAGCTGGCGCAGACCACAGCATTGCCAGTAGGTCCCGTTGGCAAGAGTCTCCTGAGGCTGTTGGTGCCCCACAGCTGCCTTACATCTGGCAGTCCTCACCTTTGTTTTCTTTTAGACTTTGTCTTGCCAGGATCTGTCACTAACAATTCTTTACTGGCATTCATCAGAGACCAAACTCGGTCTTCAAGAAAAACTGTCTCTCCTTAGGTTTTCAGAGATAACCTGAGGGTAAAACCATCATGCAGGATAAAGGCAGTGCGGTAAAGCACGTGTTCCCAATGTCACCTGCCCCTAATGTCAGCTGTGGAAGTCAAGAGCCACGACCCTCAACTCTTTCCATGGGCAAATGGATAAGCTAGAGATCCACAGTCTCCCTCAAAAGATATATGAGTGAGTATATTGGGAGGTACGTGTGCAGTACAATCAATCATATATACCCCCAAAAGGGGGTGAGTTATTAACAGACAAAGCAACACATCTGAGTCTCACAAGTCTTTCAGATAGAAGGACTCGAGGAGGAGGAGGAGGACTGCAAATGTTACAAACAGGTGTTATGGCCACATTGTCATCTTAACATTCAGGAAAGAGGCAGGAGCACCACTGTGAGTTCAAGTACTGCCTGCTCTACACATTGAGTTCTAGCCAGGACTACATAGAGGAGACCCTGTTCGGTATTTTTGCTTTGTTAGGAGAAACAAGTCTTCAGTTATATTCCAGCAAAGGATTCTGGAACCTTCCAAGGCCTTTCTCCTCACCACTGCAGTTGCTCCTTTAGACCCACAGTTAACAGTCTAAAGACAATGTAGGCTGTGGGAGTCTGAACAAAGAGCATTAGGACCAAGACAGCCTGTTCAAGGTCACCATGGGAACCAATGTGCCCACTTCTAGGGACAACCTCAAAGGATTGTGGCTGCCCTACAAGATGATGTCCAGAGAGGGATGTGATAGCAGCAACAAGAACACAGATGTCAGGCATGACAACATAAAGGAGATGGGCTCTGCCTCTGGAGTTTCCAGAGTCCTCACCTCAGCCCAGGACTCAGAGTTAACAAGCAAGAAACCATGCATCTTCCTGACCTGTGGATCATTTCTTCCAAGTCAAGGTGCTAATTCTAAAGGGGAAATGTCACTACAGGCGAGTCCTGGTATGAAATGTCCTCCTATGAATCTTCTATTGCCTTTTAGCCACCAAGCAGGGACCACATGGTGTGGCTCACCACGAACAATTTACATTCTCACATGGTATCAGTTTCCATAGCTGCTGTAACTAGCTACCATGAGTAAGGGGCCTTAACAAGTCAGAACTTTACCATCTGAAAGTAAGGTGTCAGCAGGGCTATGTTCTCTGTTCCCGCTTTACAGAGTGATCCTTCATTGGCTAGCTGGTTATTAGCCAACTTTGGTCCTTGCTGGCCCACAGAGCACCATTTTAACCTCTGCCTCTGTCTTCATGTGGTTATTTTCCCTGGCTGTGTTCACACTGTCTCCCGCCCCCTTTTTTCTCTTTTCCTCTTGTTATATCATCAATCATATCTGATTTGTTTGTCCTAATGACCGAGTTACACCTGTAAAGACCCTCTTCCTATGTACTGAGGTTTAAGGCTTCAAGCCCTATTGTTTTGGTGGTGAGGGCACCATCTAGAACACACATTAACCAACCTTGTTCACTAGAGTCATTGCATAAACCAATAGCTCCGTGTCAACTCCATCTTTTTCCTCCAAGATTTCCATGATGTTGGACCAGGGTTTGACACCTACAGGTAAAGCAGAGATCATTAGGAACAGTAATTCAACGACACACATTATTCCAGTCACACTGAAGTTTCACCGAGGATTCCTGCCTGGGGATGGAGATTGTCTTTTAGTCACTGTATGTGTAAGTGTGGTCACATCGGTAAGCTGGACTTGTGCCATCTTCCAATCAATATACTGTCCTGTCTGATGTTCATTCTTAGTATCCATAACCATTTGCCTGAGAAGTCTCCTTAATATTAAATATATAATTAAGTCTGTTTATGTGCACACTTTTGGGAGGAAGATTTCACTGGCTGGAAAACCTTTAGGACAGAGCTAGAAAACATCTCACATTCAAGACCACCAAGTGAAGCGGAAGCTCACAGAGGAGGAAACAATCTCTGGCCCAGCTCCATGCCTGAGATAAATATTAGGAGTGATGGAAGCCCTGACTTACCTTGGGTTGATGGGCTGGAATGGGAACCTTTCTCTGTGTGATTCCTCTATAAATTATCTCAAAAGGATATTACTTATTTTGCACTTGACAAAGTAAATTAAAAAAGAACCTAAACACAGCAGTTTCCAAATGCTGGTCCTTGGATGGATTGTGATAGAGCTGATCTTGGCCTTGAGATAAACATTTTACAAAGGCAGAGTCAGTATCACTCGTGTTCATCTCTGTACTATCAGTGCAATGCCTGTGCTATAGCACAGGGCCAATAAAATGCCTAAGAACAGTAATGATTTCTGAGAGAGCATTTAGTATGTGAAGATGGAACTGCTTTACAAGAGTGAGAAGAGAAAGAGGTCAGAAGGACTGAAGAGTAGGCTTCCTATAAGACATGACACACAGAGATTAATCCCACACACAGAAATGGCATCTCTCCCAGGGAGTGAACCTGGTCTTATCTTTAGCTGAGTGATCCAGCCAGTTAGAACCACGTGATCTCCCGCCTGTCTCTAACTCTGAGCACACAGACATACTCTCCCTCCTACTACCTACTGAATTGTCTCCTGATATTTATCATCAAACTCCTTTGCAGTAAAGCACCAGGGTATAGTTGCTCTTCAAGCAACCAACAATGACAGCCAACCAGTAGATCCTTGGTCTCACTGTCCCAAGGAGTTCAGGAAATATCTGCTTGTGTTTCTAATGGGGCACCAATCTCAGGGCCTATAGAATTCCCAGCAGATAGCTAAAAAAAAAAAAGAACCATGCTAAGGAGAATTCACTGAAGCATTGTGTCTGGGAGAAAGCACTGCAGCTGATAGCTTCTAATTTTTCTGGTGTTTCCAGACTCAGGACTACTTCCTCATTATTTACTTTGAATCCAACATGACTTTTGAGGCCTGAGTAAGGCAAAGCCAAGCAATAGTCAGGTAGAACAGAGAGAAGGAAAGAACTTCACTCTATACACATGTACGCGAGCACGCATGCACACACACAACACACAACTTTTTTATTCTAGCCTCCAAAGTAAAAGTATAGTAGACTAGGCCAAATGAGGCATTTAAAATGTTTACATATTCATATCCATCAATATTAACTACGACCTACGATGCAGTTTTTGTTTGTATGTTTTGCAGTAATGTTTTTTGTATGGACTGACCTTAGGGCCTCAGCATACCGACCAGTCTGACACTGAGCTACACTACTGGGACCTTGGTGATAGACTTTGCTTTCTTTCTAGGCTCTCTAAGTGTCCCACTCTAGGCCCATGTCACAAAATGAGCCCTCTGGTTACCTCATAGGTGGCCATGCATACTTTATAAACAAGGGAACCTGTTCTTCAACTGCTTTAGGTGGTAATGATTTTTTGAGGGCTTTTAATTTATTTTCCTAGTTTTAGTTGCTGATTACTCAATTTTGAGGTTCTCCTATTGAAGAAAAAAAGAAAGAAAGACAATTGTCCCCACTTTCTCGTGCCTGTTGCTCCTGCCAAGGAATGAGACTGAAGCTTCCCCGTGGAGCAGAATTTATGGGTTCTTTGCACATGTGCCCAAGTGGACACGCTCAGCTCCCCTTCAGTCATCCCTGGCACATAGGCTGTGCTCCAGCCCAGTTGAGAGGAAGCTGGAGACTGCTCTTAAACCTGCTGCTGGAAGCACCTGGAATTCATGTTGCTCTCTGCAAATAACTCTATGACACATTTGTATGTTTAATTCCATCACAGAATCCTACGACAACTTTACTAGCAGTAAACCAAGATGACGTTATATGTATGCATTACAAAAATCACAGCCAAGACCACACATGTCCGTGAAGGAGCATGGTACTGAGCCACACATGATGAGGTTTCTCTGAGCTTTTCATTAGTGATATGCCTTTGTTTGCAGCTCTTCCTGTTTAGTGGCAGGCAGATGACAGTACTTGCCAAAGGTTGAAGAAATTTTATAGGCAAGATTTACCAAGCTGAGAAAACAATCTATAGGGATTTTTTTTAACTAATTGAGAAAAGATGGCCATCATTTTGTCTTGTTGGACAGACTTGGGATAGCAGAGGCCTCAGGCTGGGACTGTGGAATGAAGCTTGGATGTGGGAAATAAAGCCCTGGGTTCATCTGAGGGTTATTCCCACTCCACAACATGCCCTGGATGCAGTAGGAACTCCAGAGATGCTAGAAGACCCTATTCAACAAGGCCAAAAAAAAAAAAAAAAAAAACCCTCAAAGCCATGGCAACGATATCCCTGTATCATGGTCACATGGCAAGGACCCTTAAATTACCCAACATTTAAGAGATGCTAACAAAAAGCCCACCCATTGTCCTAGAGTAACTCCACAGCTGGGGGATGGAACACACATCAAGCAATAATAAATCAAGGGAATCGCCATGTCTCCAAATACCCACCATTTGCTTCAGGTTCTAACCACCTGGTTCTGAGGAAGCCAAGCATAGTTTCTTAGCCACCGGTTGTCCTTATGCAGGGCTGTTAGTTGGCTCTGCAATCTGCTCATAGTTCCTATCTGGTAGCAGATGGCACCATGCTATGGTAGAGGGGAAGTGGGTGTGGTCTGGGACCCACTTTCCAGACTCCAACTTCTGCCCCTGCCTGAAGCTCTGCTATCTTAATGTACTGAATGGGCATCAGAAGGGAGTCATGAACAATGCTGAGTCAGATATAACTAGCTGGAATAAAGAGTGCAACCATTATTAGGGCTTCTCTTTGCCCTAACAGCTATACCTAAGTAGCTTTGTCCAAAAGTGCACATGGGTTGGGAGGTAATACACCAACGTGTTGTGTAGCGCACCTGCCTGTTGACAGCAAAAGTGATGTGGGATCATCTGTAGACTGGGTTTTCAAACCATTACAGTCATGGAAAGAAAAAAATATTATTCGAAATTTTCTTACTTATTCGAGTTTTTGTTTGGATGGTAATGAAGGTAACCAAGTCCTCTTAGGAAGGAGAATGAGCAAGAGATGAAACAGGCACCCCAGCATTTCAGCTAAAGGCTTCACACCACTACAGACCACAGCATGGTTCAGCTACAGCCCCTGCTTTCTTCTTCTTCTTCTTCTTCTTCTTCTTCTTCTTCTTCTTCTTCTTCTTCTTCTTCTTCTTCTTCTTCTTCTTCTTCTCCTTCTCCTTCTCCTCCTCCTCCTCCTCCTCCTCCTCCTCCTCCTCCTCCTCCTCCTCCTTCTTCTCCTTCTCCTTCTCCTTCTTCTCCTTTTTCTTTTCAAGAGAGGTTCTTTCCAGGTAGTTGTGATGGTTTGTATTTGGTCAGTCCAGGGAGTGGCACTATTAAGCCCTGTTGGAGTAGGTTTGTCACTGTGGGTGTGGGCTATTAAGACTCTCATCATAGCTGCCTGGAAGCAAGTATTCTGCTAGCAGCCTTCAGATGACGATGTAGAATTCTCAGCTCCTCTGGCACCATGCCTGCCTAGATGCTGCCATGTTCCTGCCTTGATTCTAATGGACTGAACCTCTGAACCTGTAAGCCAGCCCCAATTAAATGTTGTCCTTATAAGAGTTGTCTTGGTCATGGTGTTTGTTCACAGCAGTAAAACCCTAAGACCATAGCCTAGGCTAACTTCAAACTCATGGTGGTCTTGCTTCAGCCTCCTCAGTGCTGAGATTATGTGTAGTACAGGCCACTCTACTTTTTTCTACCTATGTGTAGCATGCCTATCTGCTTAGGACAGCTGAGCACTGGAACAATAAGATGGAGACAGAGCCTATGAGTGGGACATACTCAAGTCAACAGATGACAGCATAGTAGAAAAAAAGGTTGTTTGGGAGCTCTGTGAACTCATGAGATAGGAAGGGGTGTTACAGAGCAGGAGGGAGATGGCATGGCAGGTGGTCCCTTACACAGAAAGGCTCAGAGGTTTTCATGCTGTAGGCACTAGGGACCTACTGATAGAATGATGAAGAATTGAACTTCAGGGAGGTGGGTGATAGCAGGTCAAGAGATGCTTAGACTCCTGAGTAAGCCACTGCATGAGCAGAGGGAAGGAGGGCAGAATGCTCAAGGAATATCTATAGGTCAGTGTGACACAGTGATAAGAAGAGAAGACAAGACACAAGGTGACTTGAACTGGATTGGGAGAATAGATGCTCTGTGTGGTTTCAGTGATAGAGGCAAAAGACGATGGTCTGACATGTTCTGGCTAACTCCACACATGTGTGTTCTTCATTGTCATGTCCTATGCCAGTCATAATCTCTATAGCTACCACTCTAGATTCTTCACAGAGATGTCTCCACACAGAGGATGTTCCGAATAACTCACCAGAAGATGGAAAGCCTCCCTATCTAAAACACTGGGACCCTGGTGCCCCAGAGAGCAGGGACTACTCACCTCTTTTGGTGTCGACAGCAGAAACGGCCTGAATGAGAAGAGGTGCATTGGACTCAGAATACTCCACAAAGACCAGCAGAAGCTTCAGGGCCGTCTTCACCACCAGGCGGAACTGGAAAAGAGACAAAACATCACACAGAAGCATAGGCAGCCCCGCCCACCTAAGTGCATTATCCCCTTCACCCATAGCCAGCACCCAGTGATCCCGCAAACCTGGAGCTCCTCTCAGGGGTCACCCAGACTTCTTCACTAGTTCCTCACTTACCCTTTACTAGATACTGCAGCATACAGATATAAGTGCTCCTCAACTGAGAAGACTCTGAGGCAGAGCACACTGTCCATGTTCACACAGCTAGTGATCAGTGGAAACAAAAATTCAAACCCAAGGTATCTGACCCCAGAATTCATACTCAGCTTGCAACAAAGGAATACAGTACATGCTGAGCTGGGGACTTCATTTGATCCCGATGACAGCAGTCACAGTTTTAATTTTTCCAGTGAGGAAGCAGGCACAACATGTCAAATGATTGTTCTAGGCCACAAGTGCTAGCAAGCTTGGATAAGCAAGAACCCGAGCCAACTCCCCAGTACTTAAAGCCAGGCATAGCAGGCTGCCTGGGGCCTTGGAACTCACAGATCCAGGACCCACAGCTCAGCATTTGTGAGGAGCTGCAGCCAGCTCAGAATCTTTCTTTCCCACAGTAGAACTCACCCTCACTCAATGGAAGCTAGCATGCCTTCCTAGCTCCAGTGTCTTCAGTCCTAAAGGATGCTGGGTCAATTATCCAACCTCCCAGTTGCTGCTACAATCTCTCCCTCAAAACCTCCCTTCCCTTTATGTCATTGTCTTCTAATAATCTCTTCCTCAAGAAACACACACACACACACACACACACACAGCTACTCGGAGCTGTACAGTGCTTTTCAAGCCGTTGCTGCCTCTGTACAGCTCACAGGAGCAACAGTCAATCTTCATCATTATCTTGACTTATATGATTTCAACTCACTTGGGAGACCAAAGGAAAGTTCTGGGTTTATCTGTGAGGGGGTTGCAGAGAGAATTAACTTTTGGGGAAAGGACCCACCCTGAATATGGATAGAGCCATCCCATGGGCTGGTGGACTGGGTGGAAGAAAAGAGGGAGAAAGAAGAAAGCAAGCTGAGGGTTAGCATTCCCTCTCTGCTTCCTGGTCCATGGGGATGTAGAGAAACTATTTGTAGCTCCAACTTTGGTCAGCACAGACCATAATGGTCCTACCTGCCATATTTTGGATTCTCTAAGACAGGAATCAAAACCAATCTTCCTTCCCCCAAACTACCCCTGCTGAGTATTTACTTTGTCACAGCTCTTTCTCTCATGCCACTCTTTACCTAGATTATTATCTGTCTTGTCCTTGGTCCCACTCTTCATGGAGCAAAAACTCTCCCAAGACTTACTACAACCTTAGCTCCACTTCCT
This sequence comes from Mus minutoides, assembly GCA_902729485.2. NCBI lineage: Eukaryota > Metazoa > Chordata > Mammalia > Rodentia > Muridae > Mus > Mus minutoides. The sequence continues at coordinate 107,579 of LR750219.1, read as the reverse complement.
CTCTTCCCAGGACTCCCTGTGATCATCAATCCAGATGCCAATCTCACAGGATTCAAAATCTCTACTGAGACAAACTTCCCAGCACATCTGTGAGGGATTTTCTAGCCTGGGTCACCTCCCTGCCATGATGGACAATATCTTAAAAGTGTGAGCCAGAAGAAACCCTTCCTCCCCAAGTTCATGAGATGCGAGTAATTTGTTCCACTAACTAAACAAGAAATTATTGCACTTTCCATCCAACACAGCGTGAATGTGACTTTATCTCCACCATTCAACTCAGCTATCTAGGTCCATGGTGGCCTGTGTGCTATCAAATCTAATGGTCACTCCATGGATTTCACTCAACCCTCAATAGCGCATGACAGCCAAATTGCTCTCTCTCAGAACAGGGTGGCTAGTCTCCTAACCTGAGCAGTGACAACTTCTCTTGCACCTTTCAGGGTACTCAGTATGGCTTTGTGAAGACCTAAAACCTTCTGCCTGGGCAATCATTCTCCCTCTTTCCACACACCCTCTAAACAAGTTTATCTGATTCCTGGGTTTTAAAGTCCATCAAAGATTGAATATTGTCTGTTGTTTTTCAGGTCCTGGGCCAGGCTGTCTTGCAGCCTTGGTATCTCTCAGATGCTACCCCTTAGGTATTTAAAATGCTACTACCAGCCAGGGCCGTTCCTGGCATGGTCCCCACACTGTGACAGGCAATTAGTGGAGTTGCATGTGAGGTAGAGCTTTCCTCAAGACATGCCCATCTCCCTCTCCACCCAGGGCCATCGCAATAGCATCCAAGGTTGTATCCCTGACATGCACTCTGTAGCTTACTTGGAAATTTCTCTCCAGCCCTTCCCCTCCCTGGGACCAGCACTACAGGCCTGGACTTCCCTTTTGTAGGCCTTAGAAATGCTACTTGTGAAAACCAGTGTAGTGAGAAGGAGCCCCTTGTCAATGACCACATCAAAGAGCTGCTTTGCATCCTGCTCATGAGTGAACTAGCTTCAGAGGCACCTCCCCTAGCCATGGGAAATTGGAGCCCATGAATGAGTGACAGGAAACCATGTAGCATATGTACATATCCATAACCATCCTCCCCACGATTGAGTACCAGGAGCCACCCCTAGATGCTTTTTAGCACCACTGAGTGCCAATGCTGAAGGAGCAGCTGTTTTGTGGCATTGTTTGGGAAAGAGTGACAAGGAAGAGCACCTGCATGCTCAGCAAAGACACCATTTAAAGCTGAGTCTTTCAGTCATGATTTGTGGGCTTTTCTATGAGGCTCCTACAGACATAGAGACCGGACATTCTGTGCCTAAGAATGCAAGCTACCCATCACAATTCCTCCGACACAGGAGGAGCCACGGAGCCAGTTGTGCACGTGAAGGTGGCATATCTTCACTGAGCTTCTTCCAGCCCATAAGTCATAGCCCCAAGCCAAGCTAAGCCAGGCAGAGGTCAGACAGAGGTCAAGCAGCCCCTAGGTGACCCCCTTCTCTCCAAACACTTGAGAGTTCCTAACTCCTAATTCTAGTCTATTAGACAGTCCTACTATCTCCTCCTTCCTTCCTTCCTGTCTAGGAAGAGGTTAAATTCCACTGCATTTTCTCAACAAGTACAAGGTTTTTTTGGGGGGCGGGGGCAGTCTAGAAGAATGAACTGTGTTTTGTATGTTTAAAGCTGAAGAAATGCCTTCCAAGTAAATACAAACCCAGCAAGTCCAGGCTTGGTGGCTTCCTCTGGAGGGAGACTATCATTATGTGGTTTCTGGGAACGAACCTGGCAGCTGCCCAGTGTGTGCTCCCACGAGGCTGGTTCTAGCAGGGTCTGCTTTGTCAGTTCCATAGAATCCTTCTGAGCCTCTGTGCAGTCATAGTCCTTGACTTTCATGGTCCCTGGCACCCACAGTCCCTAAGCAACGTCCCCTCCTGATGGGGATCCCTCCTTTCTAGGGAAGCAAGTCTTCCTTTGCATGCTGTCTTTCCCGGTGCTGGAAAGCCTCTGTTTGGAGTTCTTTGGGCACCATTTTATTTTTTAAAAAAAATTCCTAAACATGGTTTCTATGTTTAGGAGCTCTATGACTTTAGCTTCCACTGAGTTTATGTTTGGTGCTTTCAGAACCTTTACTATGCCAATGAATAGCAAGCACATTAGATAATTAAAGTGCTTTAGAGGCGAGAGCACTGGAACATTCATTTGGGGCAAATTCCTGATACTAATTGAAAGCATGTCACAACTCATCCTCAGATGCATCCAGGGCTCCTACTCAGAAATGCCACATTAGCAGTATTGTGAAGACTTGGAGGAGGGGGGGCACTACTTCTAAATAACTCCATAGCAGCCTTCACTTACCTAATAGTCACTCTGTGAGTTAAGCAGCCTGCACGGGGGCCACATACATACCTCCTCCTCTAAGTCCAGCACACTGCCTTTTCCAAAGCTCTTGAAATCCCATTCTCGCTGCTGAGAGGCTAGCTCAGTGTTTTCATAGCATGCATGGAATGTTTGGTTTGATTCCCAACTTCACAAAACCCAACCTCATCTTAGACGTATTTGCCTAGGAACTGCAGGTAAGAGTCCTAGGATACTGGGACTGGGCAAACAAGGGAGGCAGGCTTAAGGTGGATAAAGGAAGGAGCATCCCAAACAGGGAGGGGTGAGAACAAGTGGCAAGGATGCCAGAGCATCCACCGCTGCATAGCTCAGACCCTGATGGCTTCTCACCGCTGCATAGCTCAGACCCTGATGGCTTCTCACCGCTGCACAGCTCAGACCCTGATGGCTTCTCACTGCTGCACAGCTCAGACCCTGATGGCTTCTCACCGCTGCATAGCTCAGACCCTGATGGCTTCTCACCTTTGCATAGCTCAGACCCTGATGGCTGGCTTCTCACCCTCACACATCACACCCTTAAAGTATCCTTCCAGCTTCAAAGGTCTGACTTTCAGCTCAGTCTGAAGCCCCTAACCTAACACGTACAGTTTCCCTACTGCTACATCCACTCCAGTAGTGACCCGCCTGACAGGCTGAAAAGTCTAGGCGTGGTCCTGAGGCAAAGCAATCACAGAAACTTAGTCTCCTGGAATCGAGGCATCCTGTATAAAGAATGCTCCAATGTCCCTGCTTCAGTTGGTAAACAGATCTGTGTGCTTTCCCTTAATATTGCTTCATTATAAGTGCTCCTGAGGATTCATATTTTGACAAATAGCTAGGTTAGATTCTAGGCAGTCCTTGATCCAACCTTAGCAAAATATAGCTAAGTCACACAGGAATTCGCCACTATCTAGGAGGAATAAGGAAGTTTGTGGCCTGAGAAGGCACCAGACTAGATACTTAGAACTATAGCTAGCTGAGTTACACCCAGATACAAGTATTTACAATGGCCTAGGGGGAAGGTGGACTATGGCAAGGGCACGAAGCCCTTGCCCCTGGCTTCTAAGTTTAAGCTGACCTTAGGTGGAATTGTTTTTGATCCCAGTTGTTAACCTTGAATCTTATCCCAGTTGGTTCCTGCCAGTCCTTCCCCGTTGGCATTACTGTTTTGTTACCTTGCTGGTGTGTCACCTAACTTTCCTATTTTCTTCTGTATAAAAGTCTGATGCTCGATTTGACAAATGACATTCAGATCCATACTCTCTTGTGTCGTGTCTGTTTGTCACTCGCTGAATCCTTGCCTCACTCACACCAGAGAACTCGTGCCACGCAGACGAGGGGCCTGAGAGGGTCTCTGGCTCCTACAGTGAGTGCATCACGCACCCGGCAACCTGACTAGCCCCAAGAGACCAATCAGAAAGTCCTCATGAAGCAGGTGTGTGACACCATGGGATGGTGGGTTCAGCCATCATGAAGCAGACAGGCAGGAGATGTAGCAGCAAGGAGGGAGCTTCAGTGGCTCAAAATCAAAGGAGCTGAGGAGGACAGGAACCCCACTGCAGGAGGTCTTGCTACCTGAGGCGAGACCTTTAGAGAAAGAACTATAACCCTGGATGGGTGGAGTGGCTGGCCACGTCTAACTCCTTGCCAATACACAAGTCTTTGCTTCTACTTCCAACGGTGTGGAGAGTCCCTCTGGGTCCCTGAGCACCCTTTGAGACTCTGAGAGTATAACACTGGCCTGGCCATCCTTCAAGGACACGGCCCACTGTACACTAAGAAAGAACTCATTCCACCCCTCCCTACACAGAGAGCATCACCCACATGAGGGACAATGAGTGTTCTCAGAGGGGCAGCTCTAGCACTGTGATGACAATCAGGCAAGCTCAGAGCTGGTCCCAGCTAGTCCAGCTCCTCTCATCCCCAGTGGAGCAGCAGAGCTGTGGAAAGGCTGGGCGGTCCCTGTCACATCAACCCTGCCACCGGACAAAGCACCCCAGGCTACAGGCACTGCTGTTGGGCTTTGTTATCTATACTTTATTTACATTTTAAGCATTCTAGTTGCACTCTGTTCACTGGAACAAAGAAAATTATGAGAGCCTTCGCTGCTTCTTTTTAAATAGCATCTTATGAATCCTGGGCTGGCCTTAAATTCCCTATAGGGATAAGGACCTGTGTTGAACCTCTAACCCTCCTGCTCCCACCTGCTGGGATTATAGGTGCATTTCACCTCACTTGAATTTTTTATAACATTAATTTTTTATTTTATTTTAAATGTTTTTCTCTTCTTCCTTTTCCTCCCACCAATTCCGCCATGCACCCTGACTTTGCTCTTTCTCAAATTCACGGCTTTTTTTACATTAATTGTTGTCACATGGTTGTGCGTGCATGCGTGTTACATTCCTAACACACACACACACACACACACACACACACACACACAGACGAATAAAACCTCCCCCATCCATATAACGTTACTTGTATGAAGATGATTTCAGGGCTGATAACTTGGTATTGGATTACCAACTGGGGGTTCTTCCCTGGGGAAGACTATTCGGCCTGCTTGCTTTCAACATTTTTCAGTAGCTTGCAGTTCTTTGTGAAGGGCTGAGGCTCCGTGAGATCTTCCCTTCCATATTAACATGCCTTTTAGTGTTCAGGTCTTCTTTAGGCAACAATGTACCAGAGGAATAGGGAATTTGCTATCAAATTTTGTCTCCTAAAAAAAAAAAAAAAGGCCAGAGAAGCTACACCCAGTCACACTCAGGTTTATGTGGTGCTGGGGCTCGAACTCAGAGCTTTACAAGTACTACAGGGACTAGGCAAACACTCTATCAACTGAGCTACAATTCCCAGCCCTAGAAAATGATGTTAATATTGTTTATGTTATTCTAAAACATGTATCTAAGCAGGACATGGTGATAGCACCTTTGCATGAGAAGCATGCAGAGCATGCAGAGGCCGGGGACACGCAGCCACCATACTCCATGAACACAGAGCACATCTGCAGTGTAGCTGGACAGAGCGCTACTCCAGTGCGCTACTCCAGTGCACTACTCCAGTATGCTACTCCAGTGCACTCCATAGTTTGCACTCTGTGTTCCTAGTCAGCATAAAACAGACTCGGATGAGCCTTCATCAAAGCCAGCGTGCCCATTAAATAGCCAAAGACCGAGCCTCCACACCGTACACATATGCTGGATGCCAGTGTTTGTTTCAGAGAGGACTGAGAGGGCTTAGCAGGTTGCTATCTCCATTGTGCTTTACTGGGCTTTCATGTTCCCAGTGAGCTTGCAGGGGGTGTCTAAGTTTTAGATAGAGTGTGGCTGCCAGAAGCCTGAAAGGAAAACAAGGCAGTTTCTTAAGACGTTTAAACTGGAACTTCATGTGCATTTCACTGGACTTAAGGAAATAGAAACAATGCAGTGGACAGGTTAAATATGCCGCTCAGCAAGTACAAATCCAAGTATCCCAAAAAGCTGTCAAATCGCCAAGTCCTCTCTTAAAAACTCAGCAACCATAAAGAGAGAACAAGCTCCCAACCTTTGGACTTAAGTCACAGAAAGGATTAGGAAAACACACAGGATTTTGTTTCATTTCCCATAAAAGTAGCATAGGTATGTGCTATAAAAATAGATGTTCATCTTTTAAACTAGATTAGAAACCGTAAGACAGCCTGATTTATATGGCTTTACCATATTGTTTATACATTTGCCTATACTTTAGAACAGACGAGGTATCTGACAAAATCAAACCAGACATGTTGGCTCATGCTTGTAATATCACCACTAGAGGCTGAGGCAGGAGGATCTCTGCAAAGTTTGAGGCCAGCCTGGGCTATAAAATCAGCTCCAGCTCAACCTAGTCTGTAGAGTGAGGCCTTGTCTCCTATCCCACAGAAAATTCCACTCATCTTTAAAACCCCTTATTTAACATTTTGTTCAAATGACACACACTCAAGTTGAAACTTTTGAATAAGCAGTTCAAATTAAGGCCTAAGGGTCTTCATAATTATTAAATAGTTCAACAAAAAACTTAGGCTCCAAAATCTTTCCCTTCTCGACCTCTAATAGACTGCCTGCAACATGATATGGGTAATTATCAGAAATAAAGCACAGGCCCAAACATAGTACCTCAAGCACAGAATTCTGGGCCCTGGTCCACAAGAATTCATAGGGAATGAAAAGATCAGGGTTGGCACATGAGCCAGGACAGGAAGTCCCCTGCACCAAGTCCCTGAGCTATGGCCTCAGAGACTGACAGCTGCCTGCTTCTGACAGTGCAGTCTGCAGAAAGGAAGGCAACTCTGTATCAGTGAAACCCAGGGCTGGGGTGGGGGACTGGAAAGGCCTTAAGGAATTAATCAGTAGATAAGACATTCTATGCACTATAAAACAGAGCAAGCTGTCCAGAAATGAAGATTACTAACAAAATGAAGAGGTACGAATCTTTATGATTAATTTAGGTGTTTACCTGGAGCTTTGTTTGTGTAAGCAGTAGAAAATATCCACTTTGCTAAAATTTCCAGATATTTAACATCATTAAAAAGAGTCATTTGAAGGCCTGAGAGATGGCTCAACTACCCAACATGATGACCTGGGTTTGACCCCTGGGACCCGAATAATGGAAGGAAAGAACTGACATGTATAAGTTGTCCTCTGACCTGTACACATGAACATGTGTGTGGTACAAACATATCCACATACTCACACACATTCATGCAAAATAAATAAAATGTAAAAAAATGAAAAAGGGCCAATTAATAAAAATAATATTAACTTGTTCCTTTACCGATGAGAAAGGGATTCCAAAGCCTGGCAGGAACATGCCAGTTAAGGGGCATCTTGTTACTGCTTGCAGAATGGGATACTGGAAACCAACAAACTTGGATGCTTTTACAGGAAGCAGCATGCCCAGTTTGGGGTACAAAACCCCACATTCTAGGAGGCTAAAATAACTTGTTACCTGGCCAATTTCTAGATGAGACCAAAGGAAACTGGTCAACCTGATTCTTGTCCTTACCCAGGAAAGAGCCCCCTACCCCCACCAATTTTTCTAATGGCTCAAAACATAAGCTTTATGGAAATATGACAGATAATATTTCCCAAGGAAAAGAACTTTTCTTCTACAAACAAGTGGTCCTGGATGCATGCCAGCAGACAGCAGGTAAGCCTGGCACAGTGAGTGCTGTCGGGAGAGCTTGGCTGCCAGGAGCCTCCAGGAAGTGAGTGCACTTGCCAGGCAGAGACAGAGCCCCAGGGGAAGGGAGCTAAGAGCATTGACAAAGGGAACTCCAGCCTGCAGGACTCCTCCTGGGATGGCTCCCAGGACTCCCAGCCTCTGCTGTCCTGAGGAACATCTACCATCCTAGAAGATGGAAACAGTATTTTTCACTGGAGAAAGGGTACACTGGTTACTTGAATTTCTGCATTCTTTCAAATGTGTTCCCAGGTTTGAATCCCCAGCGGTGGGTCGTGCTCTAGCTGCTGGGGCATGGCTGTGATCTCTGGCTACCTGAGCAGAAGCATCAAGGTTCCATTCTTGCTTTTACCCCTTGATTTTACATGAAAAATACATTTGCTAACAGCAAAGCAGCAAGGCCAGTGTATAGTAACGCTGTTTTGAGAACAGAGGGAACCTAAATAATGCTCCCTGGAGACACACAATGGACTAAAGAAGTGATACTTCTCTCAGCGAAGCCTCTGCTGGCTGTCCCTCTAAGGCCTGGCCTTATCCTCCAGTCTCACTCTGATATCTTCCAAAAGCAAGGGCTTGTGAAGTCAAACATGTAATGGGGCTGAGGGAGGGGATCAGGTTGGAAAGTACTTGCAGTTCAGACATAAGGACCTGAGCTCAATACCAAAATGTATGAAATAAAAGAGAGGTTGGGGTGTGGGTGGGTGGGTAGGGGTGACTTGCTTACAATCCTAGTATTAAGGAGGCAAGAGGATCCATCTCCCCACTCCTGGACAGTTAGTCTAGCCTCCTTGGTGAAAGACCCTGTCTAAAAAGATACAACGTGTCTAAGGTATAACATCAGAGGTTGACCTCTGACCTCCAAACACCAGCACACACATGTGCATGCACACAGAAAAGACATTACATACACTGGACTTAGTACTCTGGGTGTGCACAGGCAGAGGAGCCAGGACTGCACTCTACAGGGACACTGACTGTAACCACAGGGTCATCCTGCCAATAACACATGACTACACGTGGGTGACACAGGGAGCTTTAGAAATCCTACCTACCTAATGGAATGTGGATAAATGCAAAGTTCAAATGCAACTTCACCCACTAAATAGGTTTTAATGATATTAAAATAGCTTTAAATAGAGCATCCAATCAGAAGCCACTTGATTGACATGAGAAACATGAAATAAACTTCCATGAGTCACAGCTCAGACATGCCAGAGACCATTATATGGGCATTAAACTTTAAATATTACAGTGACACAGAAAATGTTTGGAATACATTTAGGGCTTACTATATAAGAAAACTTTAAAAAATAAATAGAAAGAAAGGTTTCAAAGTGAATCACCATGATGAACTCTGGTACAACTTCTGAGTAGTATTTTTGCTTGTTTTTACTTTTAAAAATTTCTACAGTTTAATACAAAGAGAACATTTTGCTCTTATAATCACAGAAAAGCTTAAATGTTAGTTTTTATAATATCACGATGTTGAGAACATCTATAAACTTGTATTTTTTTCCTTTGATCTGTTGTCATTAACTTCACTATGAAAATTAACATTAGCCCAACTTCTATTAATGAAACACTTATTAATTCAAGTCATTTTAAAGTCAGTAAAAAACATAAGCTCCAAATGTTGTACTGATTTAAGACAATGGTACACATCAAGGAACTGACTGGTATTCTGAGAATGTCTTTGGCAAGGCCATGTAGAATTCAATGACTGAGCAGATTTCATGGCGTTCAATATGTTTATAATGTATTTTTAAACATAAAATTTATAATCAGGTATTTTCCTACTTAGCTGCAGAGTTATCATTCTTAAATTGGAAGCAAGAAAATTGCCAAAGTGAAGGCTGGGGAGATGGCTCAGCAGGCAAGATGTTTGCCACATAGCATGAGAACTAGACTTTGCAGCCTCACCCCATGTAAAGGCCGAGTGGGCATGATGGTTTGTCTGGAGTCCCGGCATACAGGAGACAGACACCAGATAACCCCAAAGAAAGCTGGCTATCTAGGCTAGACAAGTTGATAAGTTCAGGTAGGAGATTTCCTCAATAATACGAAGAAGAAAACAACCAAGGAAGACACCCCAAATCATCCTCTCACCTCCCATTCTGGCATGCCCACACATATGTGTGCACACCCATGTGAACAAGAATACACACAGATAAATGTAAAAAAGAAAAAGGCACGTGATCATGAAAACTGTCACTGATATTGAGCCTGTCGTGGAACTGGGGGTGGAGAAGAAAGAACATGGCTTGAACAGCAGAGGGGAGAACGATTTCCTCTACAGAGAGGAAAAGGTGTCTGCAGTGGCCTAGCTGAGGACACAGGGGTAGAGCCACCTTACCAAGTAGCAAAACGTGCTCAGGTGTGATGTTTCCATGAGTTTTTTTTTTAAGCCAAATGTACCATCACAGCATGCAAGCCCTAGAAACTACGGGCACAAAGACCAGCTGGAGGAGACTCTCTAGGAAACTGCTGTGGGCTCCTGGGGCAGGTCAGGAGCCAAGGTAGGTCCAGCAGAGGTCTCTCGAAGTGTCAAACCAGACACAACAGCAACAGCCAAAAAGGAGATTGGTGCATATGAACTCCGAAAAAAGCATCCTGTAGCTTTCTGAACTCACCACTGATCCCTCCCCAAAATGTCCCAGGAAATTTTTAGATGGATGCTTCAAGACAGAAGAGAGCACCAGGCCCAGCAGTCTCGAAGGAGCACATCTCTAAACTAGGATGTTGAGTGAATTCTCACAAAAGGAGCTATTAACAAATGATACTGGGCACAGGGCCAGGAGCAGTGCTCAGAATTTTACACATTTGTATCTGCTCAGCTTGCCTACTATTTCCATTTTATAGATGAAAGATGACCCACATGAAGGCTGTGTTAGACCCCCAAACCCCAGCATGTGCTGGGAGATGCAGTATATCTTGATTTTAGAAAGGCCTGTGAAGACATTGGCAACAATGGGTTAACAGTCAGCGAGGCAGCGAGGCACTCACTCCACAGTGGCCCTAAAGCACTCCAGTCATTTGGGCTGTCACAGAGCCTGTGCTGGTGGGTCCACATTCTCTCTCCTCCCTCAGCATTCTGGTCTATAATAAAGAGGCATAGCTTATTAAATTTATGTTATATAAAACTGGCACTAGCCATTAAGATGATAAATGGCCAAGGCAGAATTCACAATTATCTTGAGGCTGGAACTGTGGTCTGATCAACGAGGAAAATTGCAATGGCTTGCATTTAGATACACAACCATCAGTCACGGACATGTAGAAAGAAGAACTGGCAGGCATGGTGTGTGAGAAAAAGCCAGGGACGTTTAATGGACTGCCAGGCCAATTTCAGCCAGCACCCAGGGCTGATGCTAAAAGGGCCACTAAAGCAGAGATAGAATTTATGGAAGAAAATATATCCCAAGGAGGCTGTTATATACCTTCTACCAGCTGTGAAAAAAAAAAGCCAGTGACCATTAGAATGAGGGACTAGTTATCAGGTCCCTCTAATATCTAGAGCAAAACATACACTGTAGCTTTGACAGGCTTATAGAACAGTCATCTTTACAATTTTTATTTCAAAATGTGCATGTGTGTGCATAGTGACATGTATATGACCACACGTAGTCAGGAGGACAACCTCACCTCTCACTATGCAGAAACCACACACCTTTACTTTTATTTTTTCCCTTTATTTTGCAAGAAGTTCTCTTATTGGCCTAAAACTGATGAGGTCATCTAGGGTGGCTGTCCAATGAGCCTAAAGGATCTCCCTATCTCTGTCTCCCCGGTGCTGGAATTATAAGCACATCACCATACCCACCATGTTGTTGTTATTGTTGTTGTTGTTGTTGTTGTTGTTGTTGTTGTTTAATATGGGTCCTGGAAACCAACCTCAGGTCCTTGTGCTTACACAGAAGTTCATTGATGATTGTATGTGTCTGTGTCTGTGTCTGTATGTATACATACATATCCTCAGTCCCACACAATGACCTTTAAATGCTCAGAGCACCTCCACAGGGAATTCAGAATGCCTAACAAACAGTAGACCCAGTGTTTGGTAATGGTGTAGATAAAGATGCCTTCCCTGTAAGAATAGCTTCCCAGCAACTCTGGTGTCCCGAAGGTTGAGCCACATGGAAGGGCCAACTTCCTTTTCTTTTCTAGAATTAAGAATGTGACTCGTGATGTCATGACCATCTTAAACATAGATCAGCATTTGCCACAGCTAGGGTTCTATAACTGTATGTAACTAAGAACATTCTTCATATTTCAGCCTCCATGTGGGTCCCTGGAATGATCACATATCAGTGACACTTGCAACTACAGGACCAAAGGGCTGCTCACTCTCATCTCCTCGGCAACCAGCACTGTGTCCTGACACAGGCAGGGAGCACTGGGACCTGGGATCACTTGCTTAGTTCTCCTTTCCAAGTTTAATACCAACTTCCATGTTCCTGCCAGAGGCACTAGCCCACTCCAAGTTGTGACTCACTTCTTATTCCTGCTTCATGTTTTCTAAATCCAGAAATCTAGGCCTCAGTAGCTGCTCTTTCAGATGTCTCCACATTGCCCTCTTTCTCATTCTTAACTGCAGCCCTTTCTCAGACCCCACCACTTCATAGTAACTGTTGCCATCCCTGCCATCTTCCCCTTCCTCTATCCCTATGCTCCACATGCCATGGAAGCTGCCGTCCTAATGAGGCTTCATGTGAAGAGCCTGAATATGAATATGTGTGAGAGAAGGTGGTATGGTCCTTTCTACTTCTCCCTAAACTAGTGTAGCGGGGGTTATATAAGAGCAGCGTGCACATCTTCACACAGATGCAAAGGAAATCCACTGCTGTCTGGTCAGCAGTCTGGCACATGGCTGGGAGAATGAGATGCGGTGAGGCTGGCAGAAATGGAAGGCAGGGTGAGCAAAGGTAGATGGGAATACAGAAAGGATGGTTTCCATGGCAACATCATGAGCCTCTCTGATGAGGAGATGAGAGTCTCTCCAGGGCCAGAATGGAAAACAGAGAAGGTTTTCTATATGAGGGTGATAGAAGGCCAAACTATAGAAACAGGATTATCCTATCTCAATTAATTAGAATTCCAGGTGCATAAAGAGAAAAACTACATACCCTTTACAAGTCATTGTGGGGGCACCCACCTCTTACCTCTGACTGAGGAGTTTAGAGATGGGCTCATGTAAACAGAAAGACTATATTGAAAACATTTTGTGCTTTCTCTTTTAAAAGCCATTATTTGGCTGCAAATACATCATTTTCTTCTCTGGAGTTTCAAGTAACTACAAATGTGAATTGCATAATATCCCTCTGGCAGCAGCAAAGTCACATCGTGTTGCCTTTCATGGGAGGAAAGTCAAGCATTATGAAAACAGAACAACAGGATTCTTTTTTTAACCAGCACTTCCTTTATCAGTGTTGTGCCTGTATAAGGCAAAGCCAGCAGGCTGTCAAGGCAAACCTTTCAGGTTTAAAAGCCACGAATCTGTCAACAAGAAAGACTAAAGCATAGCTTCCCTTGCCTCTACCCCTGAGCTGGGAAAGCCTAGGTGGCTGAATTGTTTAATCTGTGTGCTAAGGGCAGAACTGAGGCTTCATTCTCCAAACCTAAAGGTCCTGGTTGAGACACCTATTCTTCCAGATCCTTCACTATCCAGATGAAAGAGAGGGACAGAGTATCAGCAAGTTTGGTAGAGTAAAGGGCATCTCAGGAGAACTGTGCTGGAAAAAAAAAATACTTGCCAGTGGCTGCTGTTTTTGCATTCAGCTGCTGACCTGAAACTGAGTACACCCAGTAGGGTGATTCAAGATCTTGTCTGACATCACCATGAATGAGTCACAAGCTTCAGGTGTCATCAGTAGTCACCCCTCTACCCTCGCTTTTTCTTTTTTTAAGCAGGACCATAGGCACCAAGGCACAAGCTCATGAGACTCTTTGTGCCTAGCCTCACAATGCCTGAAAGTCAGCAAGTGCTGAACAATGGCTCTTGGGGAAAATGAACAGTGAAGAGAAAATGCATACATTCTACAGAGTCTAGTGCTAATAATGTCAGTGGGTGGAGAAGAGACAACTGGTCAACCCAAGACAGCGCCTGAGGAGGGACCACAGAGCAAGCAAGGACTCTGAGGACCAGCCAGTCAGGGAAAACATAGTTCCTCTGCTGATTTCTGATTTTATGATTCTCTATGTTATCTTTTAAATGCAGTGCAGATTTTCCCTTGTTCTCCTGTTCAGTTCATTTTCCCTACAGAGTGAGTCCAAAGAAAACAATCAACATGGCTGTGGTGACACAGGCCAATGGCTGTGATTTGAGTCTGCTAGTTCCTGTATGTCCCATCTCTTCTTTATACTTTTCCTTTTCGGGTTTTGAGTCAGGATCTCAAACTCTAGCCTAGGCTGGCCTTGAACCTGTGGTGATTCTCTGTCTCACCCTCCCAGGCACTGGAATTTTAGATATGAGCCCCTTCTCCTTATTCCTGTTTCTAGTTCTTTCTAATCCTTCCTCTTCTCTAGGACTTTCTATTAGTGTTGCTATCCCAAAATACCTGAGGCTAGTTGTTTGTTTGTTTGTTTTAGAAGAGAATAGAACTATAATTCTGTGTGTGTTGACAAGCAGAGGGACACATGTAAGGTCACCATAACACAAGTGAGAAAGAGTCAGACCCTCTACTTCCAAGATGGCAACTGGTTGCTGCATGACATAGGTCATGTCCTGACATAAGAGAAAAGCAGAGAAGAAACCTACTCTCTCAGGCCATTGCTTCAACGGCAACAATCCACTACCAAGGAGGTCCTCATTGCCTTCCTCACGCAAGGCCTCACCTTCTCCACTATGCTATATGAGCCTCCCTAGCACATAGGTTCAGGGGACACACTCAGACCACAGCACCCCTTTCTACATGTGCCCCTCCGTGCTTTCCCCTGCCCCTATGCTACCATATCAGTCTTGTCAAGACCATGAAAGAGCCACAAAGATTTCTTAATCCAGTTGGAACATGTATTTAAAAGTCCCTTTTTATTTCAAAGAAATCTCCCCCATCTCTCCAGATTTTAAGGTCATAGACATTAGTCAAAGAGCTATGGAGAGACCTGCTTCCAGACAGACATGCTGGCCAGGGAGGCCTCCAAGCAAATGTAAGGAAGACAGAAAACACCAACCCAGGAGACCAGATACAAATCTCCCTCTAGCCTAGCTAAGTCAACCTCATAGACCCAGCATTCCACCTCATTTCCAAGGCCACTTCCCCTAGCTTCAAAATAGAGTTGTTCCTATTTTCCATGGAAAACAAAGCCAAAAGATATGGGAAAAAACATTTTCAGTTGCCCAAGGAAAAATAGTTTCTCTACTATGAAATGGGGGAAATTTTTCCTCATCACAACACTGGGAAAGGAAATCCAAGGGCCAGGAATGGCACTGGACTCTCTTGCCTAGTATCTATGATCTATACTAGTGGCATCCTACCACTTGAGGTCATAGACTATAAGGGGGCACACAGGTACTTTATCTATAGCATAATATTTTAATTAAACATTAGAAACCAAAAGTGTCAAAGGCATTTGATTACAGCTTAAGAGAATAAAATTTCATAAGCTATCTGTCATTAAACCGAGCTTGAAAAAAAATCTACAAAGGATGAATCATCCTTTATACCAAGACAGGACTTGAGCAGAGCTGAATAGGATTGCTCTTTGCAAAACCATTTCAAAAAGGATTCTAACAAAGAACCAATGGCTTGCAAGCTGAGCAAGGTGTTCCAAAAGGAAAGAAAACCAAAAACAAACAAACAAACAAAAAAACCCAAGACAAAAAACAAAACCTTGGTCTTACCTTTGACCCAACGAGAGTGTAAAGCCACTGGATGGTCTCGCTGTGGTTGATGACACCATTCATCCCATCCACATACAACATAATCTGACCCAGTGCTGCAGACAGGGGAAAGAAACAAGGAGATGTTACGGGTTTATGTCTAAGTGCAGCCTTTAATGGTCACGAGGTCAACTGAGATTTTCATCACATGAAGGGTACTGTTTATTGGTAAGGGCACCAACTCTGAAGCTAAGTGTGGAGCTCTGAAATCTCATTTCAGAGGCTATTCCTGGCATCTGGAGGATCTAACTACGGCACTGATATCAGTCATCGCTGGGTTTGTGCATCTCGATGTATACATGCATGCTTCTCTATCCTGATGTGTACGCTGTTCAATACAGGGCCAAGCTGAATGTGAGGTGGCATCTGGAACCAAGAGGGCACATAATGGTTCCCAAGACAACCAGGGTCCCTGGCTGCAGTTCCTTGTCTCGTCAAAACTTTCAGAGGGATGCAATTTTAGCTTGTTAGAGAAAGGACAGCCCTGCATTTAAGTGCTGCTTTGAATTTTCATAAACTCAAAAATTTTATGATGGAAAATGTCAGACTTTAAAAAAAAATGTCTCCTGGCTAAGCTTGGTGGCACCGACTTGTAATGCCAGCTACTCTGAAAGGCAGGGTAGGAAGATCACAAGTTCAAGGCCAGCCTGCCCAACTTAGTGAGGGGGAGTCTCAAAGTTTTAAAAATGCAAAGAGGGCTGAGGTTGTAGCTCATTGACAGAGCACTTACCTAGTGTGTACATACATGGCCTCGGGGAGCCCCCAAAATAATCTGTCACACGCCAAAGCTTAAATTCTTAGTTTAAGGAAGCATAATCGCTCTTCTATTACCATTCTCCAAGAAGGAAGTGCAATGTATTATTTTAAAACAGCTTCATTAACATCAAAATAATTTTGGCTGCAGACACTGCGCAGAGATCGATAGTGAATATCCACATTAAGCAGGTTTCCTCGAGTCATGTCCACCACCCTAACCACCTTCGAGTCTCAGTTGGAAAATTGGAAATTACAGAAGAGTAAATGAAATGATTCCTCAATCCCTTAGCTTAAGGATAACCATCTGAATGGACTGGTAGGTTTTAGGAAATAATCTACATGAAATGGCACTGATTGAAAAAGAAACACAACACAAAATAGGTTCTGTTCTGCCATCTAGGTAGACAAATGTATGGTGACACTACAAACCTCACCATGCCTCACCAAACAAAGGAGCAGGCAGCCAAACACAGACATTCTAAGGAAAACTGTGTCTGAATACATAAAGCTTAAACGAGAGAAATATCTTGGGTACATACTCAACACACTAAACATCACATAACATATTCTAGCTAGTAACCAAACCCTGGAGAAATTCTTATTAAGAGCAGGATTTAAGACTTTTTCACCTGTTGATGTATGGGAATGTAAGTGCACACATCCCATGGTATCAGGTGGAAGTCAGGGGGAAATTTTCAAGAACTGGTTCTCCTCTTCCACTATGTGTGTTCTAGGGATTGAACTCTGGTCATCAAACTCGGCAGCAGGTGTTTTCACCTCCTGAGCCATCTCAGTAGCCCCAGCGATAGTTTCAAAATGATACTTGCACAATCACTCTATGCTGCCATAGAATTTTAGGCAATTTTAATATGGCATGAAAACCAAAGAGAGGTAAAGGGTTGTATAATACTGTTACATTGTATAATGTATAATATTGTTGCTTTTCCATACTATATTACAAACTCATAACACTTAGAACAAAGGATAAGATTATAACAGCATGAAGATTGTTCTCCCTATAACAAAACAAATGCAAATTAAACACTAGGCACGTAGCATTATCCCTTCAATCAGCAAGGGTGTTTAAAACATCACTCAGCAGTGAAATACTAAGCAGGTCAAAAAAGTGACTTCACATGTCACTGAGTTACAACACAGCAGTTTGGAAGAAACCCTGTAATAAGGCCATTCTGTGCTACAAATGTTTGAAAAATTGCTATCATTCATTTCACCCTTACTGGGACAGGATGTTTGTTATCTATATGTCAGGCCCATAAGGCAGCCACTGCTCTATTTAACAGGCAAATAAACAGGCGCTGAGAACTGAAGGACTAAGCCCCAAACTCCTACTCCTACTACGCGGCAGAAGCCATCTCTGCAGTCGGGATGGCTGGCATTCCAGGAGCCTGCACAAAGAGACTTGGTTCTCTTTACATGTCTTTTCATGTGATTTGGAGAGCCTGTCTTAATAAGGGGCCTCTACATTAAAAAAAAACAAAACAAAAAGCATAAATAAGGAAGTAAAGATGTTCCCCCAAAGTGCTATTTCCACAAGTTAAACCTTACACCTGCCACAATCTGGTGCACACAGCAAGCCAAATCCACATCCGATTGGAAAATGTTTCTGTGCAAAGATTTACAAGGCTAGCATAAAAGTTTAAGCCTCTCTTAATTCAACAAAACACTCCAGTCAGCATTTATAACAGGCGAGTTTACTTCGAATGGCCTGTGGTACAGTGGGAGGGGCCTCGCTTAGGTTTGAGCTCTGTGGCACTGCAGAAGGGGAGGAAGAGGAGGGGCTGACACCGGAAGCATTAGGACTGAGTGCCTGTTCCTTTTCTTCCCCTATTTTCCCACTGTGCACCCCACACCATGTTACTTCTGCAATAGAAAAGCCAGCAATAAAAGTAAAAAAACCAAAACAAATGAAATATGTGATGGTTTTCATGGTTTATGAATCTTTTACTAGCCCATCACTTCCTCAGAGAGGCCAGTCTTCACTTCTGCAAAGCTCTGAAAATAACTCAGCACATTCAGCCTCTGTCTTTCCCTTTTCCAGTCCTTTATCCCTCTTAGCCTGTCTGCTAAATCAGCCTAGGGGCGCAAGGATGTTAACTGGACCCTATAACCTCCTGAGAAGCCCACTCTGTGAGGTTCACCCTCCCTTCACATGACCCAGAACACTGGAATGATGGTTTTTACACAAACTGCTCAGGGGCCACTGTTAACAAGACAATAAATGTGAGAAGCTGGGTTACTGCTAGAAAGAGGGACAAGGGAAGAAGTTGATTCTGTCAGCTTCTCAGATTGGAAGTAGAGATTTGTGTTTAATGCCTTGGCCTAACACCGGGATAATCCAAAACTCGACCTTCTAAATAGATCTTGGCATCCCAACACCAAAGTGGAAACTTTCTTCCTGCAAAACACACTCTAGACACAAGGTGGCGCGAAAGAGACTTGACTGACCTCATCCTGCAAAAGGAATTAATAGCAAAGACCCACCAAGCAGAAAGTGGGCCTGAGAATAAAATCACAGAAGTAAAAAGTAGGTGTCGTGGTAACACACCCATGTCTGGATCATAGAGAGCCATGGAATGTGTTGATCTGTGTTTTCAAATACACAAAAGGCAGAGGAGGGTGGTGGTGGAACCTTAGTCCCCCCCAAAAAAGATCCCTTGGGATCCTTCCTTGTTTGGTCATAGATGAAACCTACTGATTTTTCTGTGTTTCCATGTATCTAAAAAGTGAGAAAGTATCAATAAGATGCCCTCTTTGCAGGGGCACTGGGAGGGACAGAGTTAGAATGGTGCCTGGGCATGGGTGCCCCTCAGTGTGTTCCCACACCAGTCACACCCTGACTTGAAGCGTGACAAACCTCAGCTTTCCAAGGCTGGAAGCCCTGACTGCTCACCTCTCTCAGATGCAGGGCTTGGGAACTTAAGGGGCCTCTCCTGCCCAACCCAGTGTCTCCATGACTTCCTCTTTATACAAATGCTTCACTTCTTATATTTAGCTGTATAATCCATTTTGAGACAAATGTATACAAAACTTAAAGTTCTACTTTGTCATTTAACTGTCCACTTGCCTTAAGGCCATTTGTTAAGAGACTTTCTCTATTGATTTCAAGGCTTTTGCAAATTAGAGAAGTCCACAGCCTGTGTTTGTGTAGGTCAATTTCTGTCCTTTGATCTATTTGTCGATATCAGATTACCTCAGTCCCAGCTTCCTGCTAAATCTTCCCATTTGTATACTCTGGGTCCTCCTATGTCATTTTTCTCCCCCAACATTATTTTGGCTATTTATGTTCCTTTTCAGGTAAGTTTGTATAGAGGTTGGAAGCACTTTGTTTACATCACTTTCATGGCTAAACTGTTTGTCACACAAACCTGGGGACTAGGTTTAGATCCCTGGGGACTAGATTTGCCACCTTCCTAATGCTGCGACCCTTCGATACAGTTGCTCATGCTGTGGTGACTCCAACCATAAAGTAATGTGCTGCTACTTCATAACTGTAATTTTGCTATTGTCATGAACTGCACTGTAAATATCTGATCCACAGACGGTCTTAGGTGACCCCTGTAAGAGGGTCATTTGGGGCCCTCCATGGGGTCATGACCCACAGGTTGAGAACCAGTGCTTTAGATTCCCCCACCCACGCCCACTCCGCCACTATGATCTCTCGGAAGTGCCTGGAAATCCACCTGCATCTCCAGCTCAGTGAAGGGCAAACTGGCTAGACAGACTCGCCATACAGGTAAGCTCTGGGTTTGATTGAAGAGCCCTGCCTGGATGAATGAAGAGCAACCTAGGATGACCCCTGTCAGCAACCTTCAGCATGTGCACTGGCACATGCATGCTCACACAGACACACACATGCACACGCAGAGACACAGGCAGATAGACAGACACACATGGAGATGGATACGTTTTGAGACATCACCTTTAGCATGTAAGCTTCTAAGTCATAAATCCACTAGAGCTAACTGAGGTGGATTTCCTCAAGTACGTTCATCTGTGCTCAGTTTCCAGCTATAGAGCTTGTCTATGTTTTAAGGTTTTAGTTTCCTAACTTTGCAAGTCGTTCCCATCCTTTGGAGCTATTGTACATACCTTGTTTGTTTTTAATTTTTCCATTCCCCATTGTTGATTAGTAACAGGAACAAGGGCATTCCTGTTGTTCTTGAATCCTATACTATGATAAATGTGTTCATTGCAGGAAGCTTTGACTTTGTTTTGTGTCTGTAGGTTCACTAGCATTGCCTACACAGGCAATAATGTTATCTGTGAAACAAAACAAAACCAAAGAACCAATTTTGTTTCCTCCTTACAAAACTGTAACTGGGCCTTTCTTCCTATGCTAGTTAAGATGTTGCCTTAATTGTCAACAGGAGTGGAAAATGTGGAGCCTATGCCCTGTTGCCAGCACCCAGAGGAAGCACAGTTAGATCTTTACCATTAATTATAATGCTGGAAGCAGACTTTATGACTTTCTGGGGAGACTACGATGAGGTTTTGTGATCATGAACAGATGACGTGTGCCAGGTGCCTTTTGACATTAACTGACATGAATTTCATTGACATGAACGTGGCTTTTCCACAAAGAGCTGCTATGGTGGGTTACGCTGCCCGGAGCTCAGGCATCAAATGAGCCTTGCATCCCACTTGGCCATGGTGGATTAGTCTTGTTATTTATTGCTGGATTTGATTTGCTAACATCTTATTAAGGAGTTTCACATCTTTGCCGGGGCTACAGATTGGTCTGTACCATCTGTCTGCCTGCTTTTCGCATCATAGGGACTCTGGCTTCATGACATGACTTGGGAAGTGTTTCTCTGCCTTTTTTTTTTTTCTGGATGAGATTTTATAACATCGGTTTTGTTTTGTCTTGAAGTGTTTGGTAGAACTTGCCAGGGAGCCATCTGGGCCTGGGGATTCCTTTTTCCGAAGTTGACTGCGAGTTATTTTCTTCAGAAGTTATCCCCAGCAGTAGTTCTGCAGCCCTAGCTCACCTCCATCGAGGGTTGGATGGTTTGTGGTCAGCAAGGAATGGGTCCATTTTCCTAAGCTGCTAATTTTTGAATCAGAGTCATTAGTGACCTGACTCTGCTGGTCACCTAGAAACTGCAGGTCTTGTCTTTCTCCCACATCCACATTATTCTTGATTTCTTTAAAAAAAAAACTTTTTAGAAAAATAACCAGCTTCTTTGTCTTTTGATTTTTCTTATTTTTCAATTTCTATACTTTTCTATTTCTGTTTCCTTCTTCTACCTTTCAGGTTATTTTTATGTTTATTATTTTTTAAAATTTGGGTGTTTACATGAATTTCTTCTTTTCTAGTCTAAGCCTGTGGTGTTATACTTTCCCTCCATGCATCACATTCCACAAAATTTAATACATTGTCTTTTCATTTGGTACAAACTATTTTCTAATTTCCTCTGAGAATTTCTCCTTGACACGTGGGTGATTCTGAAGTGTGTTAATTCCAAGAGTCTGGACATGTTCCTATTATCTTTCTGTTAGTGATTTAGTTTAATTCCATTACAAGCAGAAAACACATCATCTGATTCCAATCCTTTAAAATTTGTTATGGTTTATTTCACGACTGGGGATATGGCCTATCCTGGTGACCGTTCTGCCTCTCTGTGAAAATGCATATACTCTGCTGTAGCCGGGTGGAATGCTCTGGAAATGTCTGTTAGGACCAGCTGGCTGACAGTGCTGTTCAGTTCCTCAATAGCCTTGCTGATTTTCATTCTATCAGGTCTGTTGATCATAAAGAGAGGAAAGTGAAGTCTCCAGAAAAAATGGGATTTTTTTCTATTTCTTACCAATTCTTTCCACCTGGGCTCCACATATGTCAAAGCTCTGGTCATCTGAAAGAACGAGCCCTTAGCCATGGTGATATGCTCTTCACCACTCTTAGCTCTCAACTCTACATTCTTGTAATGATGTTGCTACATTTTGTTTTCGTCTTTGCACTTTTTGGGTCTATATGGCTTTGCTCTTGAACTACGTATACTAAGATAACTTGTAACATTTCGCTGGGTCATCTTTTGTTTTCCTGTTCTGTTAAGCCTTGCCTTCACTTGCTGTGAAGAGGCTAGATACATATCACAAAATTATTGGTGTGTTTTAATTTAATCTTTCTTCCAATAAGAATATCTTGCTAAGTTCCTAATTCTATTTATTATATGCTTCATCGCTAATTCTTTCAATCTTTTACTTTGCATGGACTTTGTATATTTCTATTTATCTTCTACCTGAAATACTTTTATAAAACTATTTTAAGCCTTTCGCAAACCCAATGTCTGGATCACCTTGGCACTGGAATCTACTGGTTTCTCCTTTCCCAACAAGATGAAACTTTCCAAACTTTTCCAGTGTTGCTTGACAAGTAACACTGGCTTAGATCCTAGATAATTTGAAAATGATGTAAAGAAATGTTGGCTTTTGTTTAAGTATCACAGAAAACATCACTGTTTTTGTTTAAGCAGGCAGCAACCTGACTCAGTTTGAGCTCTGAGTTCTGTCTGACCTTCCTTCCAAAATGATGTAGCCCCAGAACCAGCAGTTTTTGGGCCTTTGCAGTGTGTGTATTTGGACTGGTCCTGCCACAGTGGCCAGGATGGGACCTGGGCTTGGTGTATTTTGTTTATCCAAGTCTGGTCTTGTTCGATGGCAGCCTGGACTCTCTTTAACCTTGCTTGGATTTCTAAGTCTCAAGTGCATTCTCTAAGGCGTGCATTCAAACACAGTTTTTGATGAGCACACACTCAGGCACCCATGCACACATGCATACACTAACACACACACACACACACACACACACACACACACACACACATCTTCTCTAGTATCTCCTTGATATCTCAAGGTCATCTGAGGTTCCCCTTCTGGTTTTCCAGCCAAAGCGCTGGGCATATTTAACCTGTTCTGCCTCTTGCCTCCTGCAATAGTTTGCGCACCAGACAATTACTGGCCTTATCCTCTTGAGTGTCTCCTAAACAGACTATCAGGCATCCCCAGATTCCTGCTCTCTCCCAGCGTCCCCACAGCTGGTCTCACCTAGGAATTATTTGGGCACAGTGGAATGGTAATACAGAGAAAAGAGTGCAGGCATGAAGTGTTTAATAAACACACCATGTCTTTGATGCCATTTCACATTCAAGACTTCATCCCCAGTTTGCTGCTAATATTTATTTTCAAGCCTTCAAATATTTGCTCAGAGTCTCTGCCATCAGCTTAGTAATTGCCTTCATCCAGGAGATGGGCTGTGTGTGTTTACTGCATCTTCCCCATGGCCAGGCCAACTCCTGTTCTGCTCTTAGAGGAAGCACCCCAGCAGCACTTGTAGGCAGCAAATGAGCCCTCAGTTGGGGTCCGCATCGGCTAAGCCTGTGATTCACTACCATCCCTCCTCTCTCCTTCCTTCCCCTCTATCTCCCCTTCTTTCTCCTTCCCCTTCTGAAGCTTACGGCCTTCTTGTCTGAGGAAAAAGCAAGCTTGGCCCAGACCATGGTCATCCCTCAGGGCTCTGCTGGAAGCAGTGCTCAGAGGCTCTGATGGTCCTCCACCTTTACTCTACACACTCCTCAACCTTCCTCCCTCTGGAGTCCTCCAGGGCCCTGTTCCAGCATGCAGCCCTCAACCACCCGGGCTCCAGCTGGAGCCCATTCTACACTTGTGATTTCAGACAGTACTAATGAGTTGTGAAATCGATTTTGTGAGCGAGTCTTAACCATCAGCTTATTGTTTTCAGTAAATAAAATGGTGGGAAATAGATGAGTTTGTGCTTAGGAAGGTGAGGGTTGTTTTCGTTTTCATTCTATTTTATATGCATATGTTTATCCTGCAGGTCTTCAGCTAATGGTGTTTGGAGTTGGCTGTGCCAGACTCAGGCTCTGTCCTCACCCTCCACCTCTACTGAGTCTCACCATTCCCTCCTCAATGTTTCCTCTAGCAGGCTGTATGTCCAACCTCTAGGCACTGCTACAGATGTGGCCATCCATAAAACCCTCTGAATAATTGAGACACACACACACATCTCATGAGGTTTAAGGTTTTAAGTAAGTTTCTGGTTTTGTGTTGGGCCACACTCATTACTGTCCCAGGGCACATTTAGTACACAGGCCATGGGTTAGACACACTTTCTCTGTATAAAAGGAACTGCTGGTCACAGCTAGTCTCCTAACTCTGGCTTGCCACCCCCTTCCCAATATACACTAGGTGCTGTGTTGCACATGTTAGCTGGAGCTGACAAGGTTGGATTTCACTCTGGCCCAGGGACAGAGTCCCTGACTCCACACAGCCTTACACCCCACAACTCTGCTGGCTTTCCTTGCATCTAGATCAGACCATCGGGATTCCTGACTCCGAGCCTCGATCTACTATCTCAGCATTTTAATTCCAAGTCTGCTAACACTAGTCAAGATGCATATGCCTTATGCTTATGTTAAGTACTTAGAAAACACATATTCACTTAACAAACCAGAAATAGATCTGATTTTTATTAATTTTTTGTACATCTGTATATATGTACACAGACACAAATTCACTTGTATACACTTAGAGGCCAGCAATAAGTGTCAGGGCATCTGCAATCATGTTCTACCTTATTTTATGAGACAGTCTCTCACTGGAGCTGGATCTCAACAATTAGGCTAGACTAGCTGGCCAGTCTAGACATCCTCCTGACATCCCCCCTTCTTCTGCCTACCCAATACCCAAATTATAGGCATGCACCTAGATTCTTACAGGGGAATTGAATTCCAGGCCTTATTCTTTTTGTAGCAAGCACTCTGCCCCACTGAACCATTTCCCCAGCCTGTGGTTTCCTTTCTAAACTTATAAACTTTTGCAAGAGTAGGTATCAACCCAAGGGCCTTGCACATGCTAGCAAGAGCACTCCCACGGAGCTACAGTCTCAGTCCTGATTCTTTCTTTAAAAAAAAAAATCAGTGTGCATGCATTGGACACACGGGTGAGTACAATCCTAAATTAGCTGCTTGCCTGCTGGTTCATGTCCTTTACTTCAGCCAAAGATACCAAAAGTGCCATGGCCCAGTGACGAGGAAATCCCTTCTTGGCAGAGGCACCTCACATTCTCAACAAAGAACTCTTCGTACATACTGCTGCCTGAAGTCATTTTTAACTAACCCCTCCCTCCATTCTTTTGCTTTTTGTAAAAAAAAATTTTTTTCCGTTTTCTTTTTTAATTTTGTACATTGTTGGTATCTGTAGGCATGGGAGTGCAGGTGCCTATGGAATCCAGAAGGGGGCATCAGATTCCCTGGAGACAGGAAGAGGTAGCCATGAGCCATCTGACATGGATGATGGGAACCAAACTCAGGTTTGTTCTCTTGATGGCCGAGCCATCTCCCCAGCTCCTCTTTTGCTCTTTATGGCACAGACCTAACAGCAGTGGTTGTCTTGTTGAATTTCAGGAACTTGGAAGCTAACATTTGCTGATTTCAAATTGGCTGAAGCCCTCCAACCCTTCCCTTGGGCCTGTGCAAGTGTCCCGTGGGTAACTTTTGCCATCAGAAGGACAAAGCTCTGCCAGCATTGGCTTTTTTCTTTTTCTTTCTCTTTGTTGTTGTTGTTTGTTTGTTTGTTTTTGAAGAGCTGTCCCATACCTTTGATTACACACATGCTGTGCACTCACTGCCTGTGTCCCTTTGCCTAACCCCAGTCATTTCTCACACACCAAATCACCTTCTTTCTCTATCTGAAACAGTTTTTGCCCCATCCTAAAGGAGGAGGTTAGAGACTTGGAGATTTCACTTTCTCACATCTGGCCACCTTATTAATAAATTCAGTTTCTGGCATAACGCACAAAATTGGCCTACATCAGTAACGGAATGATTTAGAACTACCCTATAAGACATTTCACCACTTGATAATGTAGTTTGAATAACTCCTATGTATTTCTATCAAAATTATAAAAACAAAAGCAAATTCCATGAAAAAAAAGTTAAAATTCCCTTCCCACAAACGATAGTGAGCTACCTGGTGAATGTGGATGGGACAACATGTGACTTGCTCGTTAGAAATGGGGGTGAGGGGTGCTGTCATGGGACCGAACACAGACATTATGAAATGGCATACAGTGTAACCATGAAGACTGGCTAGGCTTTCTTCAACTGGAATAGAGTAGGACTCTGACCACCAGCAATGACTTTTCAAGTTAGCTTCAGAGAGAAATGAGTGTGCAAATGTGCATGGATACAACCCCCCCCACACACACACACACGAATACACACGTGCGCACACACACACACACACACACACACGCACACACACACACAGACACATGCATGAATACACATACACACGCACGAATACACATACACACACACACACACACACACACGAATACACATACACATGCACACACACACATACACACGAATACACATACACACACGCACACGCACACACACATACACACACACATACACGCACCATGACTAGTACTCAATTCTGACTTCTGGGAAGGCTTCTAACTTAAAGATGGGCTTCCAACTTGCTTGTGTCAGACCTTCAAATTCCCTCTGAACGCTGAAGTGGATTTGGTCATTTCTAATTTCCATTATTCTTCAGCCTCCCCGCCCCTATAAATATTGAAAGAGGCGGCTGGTAATGTAGCCACTCTCAGAGTGAAATGGAGACCTACAGTTCATGTTATTATTATTATTATTATTATTATTATTATTATTATTATTATTTTCTTCCACTTGATTATCTGGCCTAAATAACAAGCCTCACCCAGTTTTCCCCAAGGGCAACTGTCAAAGAAATGCTCTTTCAACACCCATTACTCCATGAAAATTAAGTAGAATAAGCTGCCAATTTTGGCCTAGAGACAGAAATTTAATCAGCACAAAGAGCTCTGATGAGGTGTCACAGTCCTGAATTCCCTGCTAGCACTGAACAGAATTTACAATGCAAATTTTCCAATTTTAATAAATAGTACCAACCTTTCCCCACCCTGAAATGTTTATGTCTTTAAAAAAAAAAAAGAAACACCAAGATAAAACTGAAGTTACAAAACAGCAGGCTGAAGATCTTCTCAGAACACTCACATGCTAATTAGTACTGTGTGAAGAGTCCTTCAGGGTCTTTGTGGTTGGCCTTCCTTTCCTCAGGATGTCAAGGAACCAAGTGTTCAGACTCTTAAATCATTTAATGCCACACAGAGAGGACTGAATGTCTGTGTCTGGCGTGTTTACACACCTTCCTACCAGTAACACTTTAAATCCTGTTCTCACCCTTACACCCTTGCCATCCACCAGCACAGGAAGGGCCTCATTACAGCCCTGGGTGAGGGTCCGGATAGCATCTATGTGCCCCAGCCTCTCTCAAGCTTTCCTAGTCTACATTTGCCACAGTTGTTAGATAAGGGAAATCCCCAAATGACAAGACATGGAATAGATCAGTGGGGTTTTTTTTTTTTTCGAGACAGGGTTTCTCTGCATAGCCCCGACTGTCTTGGAGCTCACTTTGTAGACCAGGCTGGCCTTGAACTCAGAAATCTGCCTGCCTCTGCCTCCCAAATGCTGGGATTAAAGGCGTGCGCCACCATGCCCGGCTGATCAGTGGGTTTTGAGACCCCAAACCTTCTGTCATATTCCTAGATCCCTCTATGGAAAATAATTCTCTGTTTTGTAATCATTACCAAGAACTTACAGAGACAAGAGACTTAACCTGAACACTCCTCAAAGCTCCCCAGCTTCAAAGTTTACCATTTACCTTCTTTTTTTTAATTTAAATTTTATTGCATTATGATGAGAAAAGATACATAATTTCAATTTACCTGAATTTGTTAACATTTAAAAACATATTTTGAGTAAATAGATTTACATCACATTCTTCTTTCCCTTTTGTACCCCAACTCATCCCGGAGAGCCCCCCTCTTCAAAACCTGCACTACCTTTTGTTTTTTATCATGTTCTTTAAAATTTATAAAATATTGTAACAATAAAAATAAGTATTATAAAAGTTGTTTGATATAAAGCAACAATCAATTGAACAGTCTATGTAGATGCCTGTTTACAGCAATACTGAAAATACATACGTTTTGCTCAATATAAATTTAAATATCTCCAAATATATTAACTGCATGATATTTTAAAATAATATATCACTATTAGTTTTTTAATGAATATAAATAGCTAAAGTCTTTTTGTTTTTAGTAGAGCTTAAAATCTTGGCTCTTACTGTGGTACAAAGACAAAGTAACAGTTTTTGGACATTGGAGTTCATTGCAACCATTTACCTTCTAATGTTACTCAAAGTGCTTGTGGGGCTGTTATGTGAAGTTTGGGGCACTAGAGGGCGCACTTCTATTAGGAATTTCTACCTGTTGGAGTTTCAAAAGTCATGAATCTGCCTTATTAATAAGCAACTCTAGGTATATAGCACATCTAAAAAAAATCTGGAACACACTTTTGTGAGTTTAAAAAGAAACAAAACCTATTTCCATATGTCAATTCTGTATTTGTATTTGGAATTGTAACCACTGAATTTTAACTTTCTTAAAACCTTCAGCCTAACACATGTACTAACTTATAGAAACTCCACTGATTTCTGTGAATCTTTATCCCAAGTCACATTCCACAGTGGGGACTTGCTGCTTATCTGAGAAGCCCGCAGAACTCGTGTCCTGTGATTATGTAACAGCTGGCATCCCAAACACTGACGTGGCTAGTCACAGAATGGTCACTGCTTTGGAAGTCGTGAGCCACCACCTCTCTTCCATCCCTCCCTGGGGCCGAGCCTTCATCACCTGACTTATGCAGATGTGGGTATGAGGCTGGTTTGGGGGGCTCTGAGACTCCACATCAGATTCTGTATAGTTTGTTACTGAAGACCTGCATTTGGTATGAACCTTCCCTAACCAGACTCTTCCCAGATGGGCTTAGTACCATCACCTGCTTCTAGCCAAAACCAAACAAAGGAGAAGCATGGGGAAAAGTCAGAGTTCTGGCATCCTGAAGACTAAACCTTCTGCATTCTCCAGAGAGGTGGACAGGGACAGGAATAGGGTGGACGGCACTGGTCTCTGTTTACCAGGTCTGCTTCTGTCTATGTTCCAAATTGCTAGAACTAGTTTTCCCACACCACTGATGTGCGCTAGCTATACATGGACGTATGCTTCACAGACAGTTTCAAGAACCCCAATCCAAACATTCTGCTAGCATCCCCACTTTATGCCGCACATAAAAGCAAACCCAGGACAAGATCTTTGTTCCTTCTTTGCATACTGACTGTACTAAAGACCTCCAGATGGGAGACTTTCTAAAAGTACAGATACAGTGCGAACATCACTGGCCCAACCCACTAGTTAAATTTACACTCTCTGTGTTTTGTTTGCTTAATGTACTTTAAAGATGTTATTTGGTGAGATAGGGCAGTGGTTCTCAGCCTTCCTAATGCTATAATCCTTTCATACAGTTCTGCACAGTATGGTGACCCCAACCATCAATTTATTTTTGTTGCTACTTCATAACTATAATTTTGCTACTGTTATGAATCATAATGTAAATATCTCATATGCAGGATGCCTGATATGCAACTCCTAAAGGGGGTGTGTCAAGATCCACAGGTTGAGAACCCATTATCTAGAGCAATGCCTACACATGCCAGAATAGTCAGTACCAGAAACCTTCCTCTTGGGACCATAATTTCCAGTTAACCAAACTTGTTGATTTACAAAAGAAGGAACATGAAAAAAAAAACATTTCTTTTTAAAGATGAAAAAACACAGTAATTTAACTTTGAGTGATTATGCAAATATGCTGTATTATCTGGCTCCCAAAACTGAAATATACATGCATTATTAATAGGTACCAATGCATGGTGTTGTCAGCTACATGCCATAACACAGTCGGTCTTTGAAAAGAGACATTCTGCCAAGTGGAGTAAGCCAATCACTAAAGGACACACATGGAAAAACCAGCCCAAGTTCAGAGAAACAGAGAGGGGCCAAGGGAGGGAGACTGGAGATTTTGTCCAGTGGATGCAGAATTTGCTTAGGGTGATGAGAGTATAAAAATAGTAACTGTCTTGATGGCATGGCAGACTGCTGACCAATGCCACTGGATAACACAGCCTGTAAGGAGGAAAATGGATTTATAATACACACACACACACACACACACACACACACACACACAAGCTTTAAATACCATCCCTACACAAATGACAAAAACCAAGAAACATCCCATCATACTACCTGGCTGAAAACTAAGGTCTAACAACAGAAGAAAACCTTAACAGTGAGTAAGAAGGTTATGGTCTCAGGTACCCTGGCCTTCTGACCTGACCCCGGCCCTTCCGGGGCTGGCCGTGCTCTCCCCTGATACAGATGAACCTCACAGTCCTTGCAGGGTGAGCAAGGCAGCGGGTGAGTGTGCACCCCCACCCATCCTGCCGTCTTGGCCTGTGTAGTAGATTCCATCTATTTAATAGCTATTTCCTGGCAGCTGTAATTACACGCTCATTAGCTGAGAATTGTTTTGCCATCCGAAGAGTCAGGACTGGCTGCTGATGATTAGTATTTTGTTTTCATTTCTATAAATACACATGCATTTCACATGTCATCGCTACCGAAACTGAAGAAATACTTCAGACCACAAGTTCGCTGCAGGATAACGAGAAATATGAAAGTTGGTCTTGGGGAGCAGGGCTGGCTTATAGACCACAATGGCTTGTGTTTCCTTTGCAGGCAGAGGGGCATCAGCAGGTGTCCAGAATACCTGTGACATGCAAACTTCACACAATAGTGAGACTAGGGATAAGAAAAAAATGTATTCAAGGCTCCTTAGGAAGATGATCATTAAAAAAAAATGAACATTTCTTCAAAACCCTACAGCTAAATGTGTTCTTTAAAGTAGAACATAAAGTCCTAACTGTTCACGCGCACGCACGCACGCACGCACGCACGTATACACACACACACACACACACACACACACACACACACACACACACACACGACTATGATTAGAAGCTCCAGTTGGAAGTCCAGCCTTCTCCTGGGCCTCTGGGTCTTTTCAGCACAGTGGGGGGGTGGGGGGCGCTCCATTTTGCCCACACTTGTAGCTTTTCTGAGGACTGTCATGCCCACTCACTCACAAGAGGAGTCCCAGGTCTTGCTGAGCTCCAGGTTCTCTGCTAGGCCCATTGGGCAGCACACCTTGGTCAGATGGACAGAGCACCAGTTAGACCCCTTGCATTAAGAAGGTGCAGAAGGCAGGTCAGGGAAGGGGTCCAAGCCTGGACTCTTGAGCCAATGAGCTTGGTACTGGTTCTTACTGAATGAGCATCAGAGTATCAGTACATGTGTGGTTGAATCCCTGTTGTCTCAATTCCTCTTCTGTGAGAAAAACAAAGAGACACCGTGGCAACGCTTCTGGAGGGCCACAGTGAAATCACATGAAAGAAAGGCATACACTTTAGTCTCTTGAAATCTCAAAGAAAAGCCACAGAGAAGCAGACAGCTCCCTATCTACCTGCTTTCCATCAGTGGATACTGCACGCATTCTTTCTTAGAATTCCAGAGCCTGCACCTAGTTCTTTTGGGGGAACAAACCTTGACCCCCAAAGTAAGCTCTGGGCTCTTACAGGTTCACTAGCCTATAAGGCAAGAGCAGCAGCAGGCAAAGTTTGTGAATGGAGAACAAGCAAGCAGGCGTGGCCTCTCTTTTAATGCTGACTCAGCTAGGTAACGTGATGCACACACACACACTCTGGGTGACTGGGATAGACCACTTCCCAAAACGCAGACTCATAAATTGATGAAGAAGTTGACTGTGTGGTCCAGAAAGAACAAACTTCATACTGCGCACTTTGCCTTGCACACGTGCCATAGGGAGAGGTCAAGGCTCAACTGTGCATGAGTAGGCCATTAATATGCTGTAGTTCAGGCTGTGGGACAGCATAATACAAAACCAACCCCTCCAAGTCACTCCGTTCCACAGGCCGCTTCCCAGACCTGGGGATGGGCCCCAGCAGAGTGCCAACAGTCCTCTACTAGGCTGTGGTCTCAAGCTGCTTCATTTCCTCATGTTCTCTCTAGTTAGAAGTCACTGAGGGTAACCACAAAGGATGCAACTGCGGAGCACAGAGCATCCTCTGCAGTTTTACAGTCACACTGAGTTTGTGTTCTAAAAGGTGGGGAGCAGAAAGACCCAGGGGAGGTGTGAGGATCAGCAGAGCAGCAGATGAATGCTATCTGATCGATAAATGATAATCACACACCAGAGGTGGACTGCTTGCCAGAGAGGTGAGGACAGTGTCAGCGGGGCCAGGTTCAACAGCTCCCTTCCCAGGGAGGAAGGAATGATGTGGCCAGACACTGCTCTCCTCCCTCCACCTTTAAGCCTGAAGGCTCTTTTTCTGAATGATAAGCAGCACTGCTGGGGCATTACCTGAGAGGTGGTCTTATGAGCTCCTCAAAAGCTGGAAGGATTTGAAACCATGTGACCCTATGATATTACTCTTCCTGAAAATATGCAGGAGCCTCAGAAAAATCTCACTTGGAGAAACCATCAAGGAACAGTTGTCATGTTGCCAGGAAGGACTGTCAGTATCTGGTGAGGCCAAGAGGTGAAGACCAAACTTTACAACAGGAGAGTGGCAAAGGTGGCTGAGCTGGGGACAGCCAGGTGATGCTGTTCCTTATGTAGAAACACAGTGACAACAGAGAACCTGCCAGAGAAGGCAAGTGTGGGAGCGAACGGAGCATAGGCAGAAAGTCACGCCATGCAGCAGAGATGTAGCTGAGGACTTCAGACAAAGGTGGACAACAAGCAGATTTCAAGAGCTCCATTAGACAGTGTGATACACAAGAAATGCCCAGATTGACATCAAATCCCAAAGAGACAGCCCAGGTACTAGGTAAATGCAGCATCACTGTGTAGATAAATCAGGAAGATTCCAGATTCTCATTTAAGTGTCACAAGAGCATCTGAAAAATCACACAGTTCATGGTGCTTTTTAATAATCCTATGGGGACATTTTGAAAGTGAACCTTGAAGAATTTCTACCAGAGAATGGTAAAACCAGACATTACAAACTCTAATTCCATAGCACGCAATGCCCGTCCCTACAACCTCAGGATTTTCTCATATATTGTAACTTAAAGAAGTATGCATGTGCACATACCTGCATGCACATACCCAAAGAGTAGACAGGTTTAGCATCCCTGCAACAGTAAAAGATAAGGCAAAGTAGCTCTCTATCAGGAGAATGGATGATGGTGCTGAGCGCACCCAGAGATGCCACGTAAACAAAAGCACAGAGGATGTCTGTCAAATACAATGCTGAGTGACACCACCAAGCCACAGAAAGACACATAGGACACTTCCATTACAAGTTTGAAAACCGAGAAAGTGTGGCATAGGATTTAAAGACTATACATATAGTAGTTACAATCGTTTGTTATGTCTGGGGAAAGAACCCTGCAACCGCAGAATGTTGCAGCTGGAAATTTCCAACTCTACAGCTACTCCTGACCTCTTAAGGGCAACATTGTATCCACAGGTCTCTATTATTCTCCATACTTCTTTACATATCTGTAGTGTTTTGTGACAGGTTAAAATGAGTCAAAGTATCTTCGAACTGATAAGATTCTAAAGCAATGATGAATCTAGTCTTCAATTTTATTTCTTGTGTATGTTTGTGTATGGCCAAGCACATGCCACAGCATGCAAGTAGAGGTCAGAGGAAAACTGTGGGAGTCATCAGGTCTCTGTTTCCACTTTGTGGGTCCCAGGGATGGAACTCAGACTAGCAGGCTTGGTGTCAAGCATCTTTATCCTGAGCCATCTTGCCAGCCTGATGAATCTGTTGTTTACTGCATGATAGAAGTATTCAACTCTACCTCCCTGTGGCACTTACAGTGAGAAGAGGGTGCTTGATTTGGAAAGCTAGATCATTTGTGGACATTCATCTCTCCGTATCATCAGAGACCCATCCTAGGACCTCTATAAGACACCAAGTCCTTCATACAAGAGAGAGAGAGAGAGAGAGAGAGAGAGAGAGAGAGAGAGAGAGAGGGAGAAGAAAATAAAAACGAAAAAAGCACAGCATTTGAACGTAAATATAGATTATAGATACATCTTCCCATATACTTCAAATCCTCCCCATGACTTATAATAGCTTCTAAGTACAGATGGTTCCGCTCAGTAGTTCAAAAAACAGCAGAGAGAGAAAGGCTCATACATGCTTGGCAAGGCAACAATTCATTTACTAGCCTTTTTCTCTACAGTCGGTTGCATCCGTGGGTATAGAACCCATGGAAGTGGAGAAACCACTACTTAAGTCTTTGTCCCAGGGATGTTTGTTGTTATGATGCTGTAATTATGATATGCTATGGAATCATGAACCTGCCTTTAATAGTCTTATTATCAAATATTCTTTTTGAATATTGAAAACCTTGGAAATTATCCTATAAGTATATGATAACTACTGTCCTATTGTTAAACAAATTTTCCTAATTCCCAGATACAAATAATGCTATACAGATTTTTGTTTTTGGTTTTGTTTGTTAGTTTGTTTGGAGGGGAGGTATTGGGTTTTTTGTTTGTTGTTTTTGCATGTAGCATCTTTTCTTTTTACAATTATTCTAGAAACATTCCCAGAAATAGAATTATTTGTTAGTCCAAACAGTTTAATCATCTTTTTTGAGTCACTGCACACTGTCAGTATATTTAAATACAGTGTTTGCAAGCCTTCTACTTCTGGACAAGAGAGAAGCAGGATCAAATTTCCCCTTCTGCCAGAGACATTCAAAATCTAGACTAAATATAACAGCTCTTTTGAAGACTTTGGGCTTCAAACAGCGGCAGATGCTTCTCCAGAAAGATGAGAGACAAAGGCAGTGAGCCTTCATGTAGCCCATGTTTCTGTCTTGAGAAGACCCCCATGCCATGGTACAGGGAGGGCAGAACCTGCCAGACTCACTAGACTGCCCACGTTGAGACCTGGGAGAACCAATAAAAGGATTTATTTATTAAACATAAATAATAGAAGAGAGCTACCTCAAGAAAGAACTTAAAAAACTGTAAGACCCTTCTTTTAAGGAGGAGGGCCATTAGTGTAGGATATACCTGAGGCCAGGAAAAGTACTATTTAAATGGAAGGGAAAGAAAATGACCAGGCACACATCTGCACATACAAAAGACCAATGTGTCAACCAACGCAGTGTAAACTATTGTTTACACTTACTGAAATGGTAAGAAGAGATGTGACTACTCATACACGCATGTGTATGGTGGTCAGAAGACAATGTAGGATTCGGGTCCTTCCAGTGGGGTCCAGAGATGCACTCGGGTCATCAGGCTTGGTGGCAAGCACCTTTATCTGTTGAGCCATCTCAGCAGCCCAGCAGCCCCAATTTTTATACCCAGTAAGGTTTGTTTAAAAGGTAAAACCAGGACTTTTTTAGACAAACAAGGTAAACTTCAAGGTAAAAGTCATCATATGTGGGCCAATACTCAAAAAATGTTTAAATTAGTATTTAAACATAGTTCAAAAGTAATGGACTCCTTAAACATATAAATTGCAATGTTGTGTGCATAGAAATAAAAGTGGAATAAAATGTCTTACACTGTACACGATGTGGTATAAAACCACTCCGTCTGTGGTAAGTTAAAGAGTGATTCACTCTAGAAACCAATAACCAGTCACCAAAAGCAACCAGGAGCAAACAACAACAAGAGACCAAACAAAACCCTCACCATTCACACTGTTGGCAAAAAAGAAAGGGGAGACAGGAAGAAAGTAGATACGGGACACATGACAGCAATGTGACTGCATCCCTAGTTAGAGGAAAGCCCAACAACCCAAAGGTGCCAACTCAATGTCAGATTGGACCTAAATCTTGAGGTCCTGTGACTCTCCTATGAAAGAAGACTTTCATATAAGAGGAAAGCAAAAGTTCAAAGAATGAAAAGGAAGAAATTCCTTTCTAAAGTATGAGACGTCATTTATTTGTGTATTTATCTATTAAGGGATGCCATAACGCAGAAGGAGAGGACCATTTGTGGGAGTTGCTTCTCTTCTTCTTGCCAGATGGGTTCCAGGAACTGATATCGTCAGGCTCGATGGCAAGAGCCTTTACCTACTGAGCCATCTCACCAGGCCTAGCATTGTGAAAGAGGAAAAAGTACACGCAACAATAACAAACATAGACCCAGAAGAGAAACAGAGACTCTTCCAATTATCAACACTGCTTTCAGGGTAATTATAGAACACATGGACAGACAACCAGCAAGTAGTTAGAGGTACCTGCCACCCTGACCTAACTGACATTTTAGACTTTCACACAACAGAACATGCAAAGAACTGTTCAAGTAGTCAAAGACAGATCCGATCCTAACTCACAAAAAATACATTTAAAGGATGACACGGGTGGCAGCATGGAGACGGGATGTCCCTGCACTGTAGGCTGGGACAAAAAAAAAAAAAAAAAAAAAAGAAAGGCTTCAAATTCCTGACTAAAGCTCTCTCTTTAGGAGAACTACTGTGGGGCTGGAGAGATGGCTCAGTGGTTTAAAAGCAATGACTGCTCTCCCAGAGGACCCAGGTGTGATTCCCATCACCTACATGATGGCTCACAACCATCTATGACTCCTGTTCCCAGGAATCTGTGACGACATGACATACAGGTAGGCAAAAACCACACAAAGAAGATACATACATATAAATACAAAATAAAAATAATTTTTTAAAAAAAAATCTTGAAAAAGAAAAGCAAGTTAAGTCTAGAGCAGTGGTTCTCAACCTGTGGGTTGCAGCCTCCTTTGGGGGACACATATCAGGTGTCCTGCCTATCAGATATTTACATTACAATTCATAACCATAGCAAAATTTTAGTTATGAAGTAAAATGAAATTAATTTTATGATTGGGGTCACCACAGCATGAGGAACTGTATTAATGGCTCACAGCATTAGGAAGGCTGAGGACTACTAATCTAGAGCAAACAGAAAAAGAATGATTAAAAAAGGAAAATGAGAAGGAAAATCTGGTTATTTGGCAAAGTCAACAAAACAAAACATCTCTAGTCATACCCAGGAAAAAAGAGATAAGAGACCAAGTGTAAGTGTCAGAAATGGATGGACGACACTTCCCATGGAACGGGCTCAAAAGCAGAAAAATATCCACTCGGTGACATTTTTAGTCTATGTACTGAATAACTCAGAGAAAATCCACAAATTCCTTAAGAAGATGTAAAGCAATAAATCCTCCCTCCAGCCTGCAGATGGGGCCCAGATGGGCCAATAGTCATTAAAGAAACAAAATATAGCTAAGTGTTTTCTAGAAAATGAAAGCTAGGCCAAGCAGAGTGTCTGTACTGTTCCATCAAATATTGAAGGATGAAAAATAGTAATATCAATTCTACACAAACTCTCCTAGGCAAATGAAAGGGAAATAACATATTTCTCTACTCACCCAACAGGACAAGAATGACCACAATCAAATAAAAAATATTCCAAGAGTAAAGAGGAAGCACAGGCTAGTACCTCTGCTGAACACAGCAGCAGTCAACCTAAGGGGTGGGTGACCAGTCCAGTGGCAACTCCTCCTCTCCCTCCTCCCTCCCCCTCCTCCTCTCTCCCTCCTCCCTCCCCCTCCTCCTCTCTCCCTCCTTCCTCCCTCTTCCTTCCTTCCTTCCTTCCTTCCTTCCTTCCTTCCTTCCTTCCCTCTCTTCCTCCCTCCCTCCTCTTTCCTCTTCTTTCTTCCCTCACTACACCCTTCCTTCCCTCCTCCTTCCTTAAGTTATATCAAGGAGAAAAGGGACTTACACAAGCTCTCAAAACTCAACAAGAACAATAATGATACAAAAAAATCCTGAAAGAAACACAGTTCAGTTTTTAAAGTGGCAAAGTAAGTACATGAGCAAACATCCGGAAGGTAAAGACATAAAGGGATGAGTCAAGCTCACTCATCATCGGGCAAATTTAACCAAAAGTCCAAGGATGCCCCACTGCTCTTCTGGCGGAATGGCTGAGATTGACTAACCACCCTACATAGTGGAACGATGTTACACAGATGTCACTGTGGAGCTAAAATAGCACAGCTACTGTGGGAATAAACAAAGCAAAACACAGGGATGGCAGATGGTGGCACCACAGGTAAGGGCACGGCTGGGCACCACAGATAAGGGCATGGCTGGGCAAGCTTTGTGGAGTGAGTTCTATGCCTAGAACCTGTGTAAATGGTGGAAGGAGAAAACCAACTCCACCAAACTGCTCATGGAGGATATGATGCACATCTGCCCACGCACAGGAGCCTGAGCACACACATAATAATAAACATAAATAAACAAATAAAATTTTAAAATAATTGCCCCTTAATTCATGATCCAACCTTTCTCTTTAGATATTTCCCACACTGAAATTTGTGTCCATACAGATACTTGTACAAAATGCCCAAATTTTTAGCTAAAAAATATTAAGAATTATTTATTTATTTTTAAAAGATTTGTTTATTTATTTATTTATTTATTATGTATACAATGTTCTCCCTACATGTATGCCTGCACATCAGAAGAGGAGACCAGTTCTCATTATATATGGTTGTGAGCCATCATGTGGGTGATGTTGTTATTGGGAATTGAACTCAGGACCTCTTGAAGAACAACCAGTGCTCTTAACTTCTGAGCCATCTCTCCAACCCCAAGAATTATTTATTCTTAGTAACACAAAACTGAAGACATAAAGACATTCCATCAAGATGTGAGTGGATAGACTATGGTACGTCTAGGTGATGGAATCTGCTCTTCTGTTACTCAAGTTTTCAGTTCTTTAACAAAATATCTAAGAAAGACAACATAACAGAAAAATACGTTTTGGCTCAGGGTATCAGCATTTATTTAGCCTTGCTACTTTGGGCCTATGGCAATATCATGGATTGTGGTGTAAGAGTACTGTTCATAAAGGGGCTGTGATTCCAATATTCCCTTTGGGGCTTATACCCCAGTGGCCTAACTCCTTTCTCCTAGGCCCCTAGGACTCCTAAAGATTGCACCATTTCTTAATGTACTACAGGCAATGGTCATGTGCTGAACACATTGGTGTTTGGGGAGAGGCCAGAGCCTATGCAGCAACAGCATCAAAAAAGAAGGAACGATGGCTCACAATGGTAATGAAGTGTTTTTAAAAGTCTCCTGAAAACTATCAGATAGTAAATTATATCCTATATGATTGGTTTATACTACACTTCTATAAATACAAGCTAACCCGTGGTCACAGAGACTGTATGGTGCCTAGGGAAGGAGTGGGTGACACTGGGGACAAATTTGACTATGAGGGGGCAGGAGGAAATGTTTTGTGGGTGATGGGAGCCTTCACTAATCTTCACCATAGTGATGGTTTTGCCTGTGTCGGCTCATGCCATCCTTTTAACAGTTAAGTTGGCAAATAATTACCACCCAGGCTTCAAAATATCAAGTTACGCTTGACTGAGGGGATACACCACAAAACCACCCACCATAACAAATATCTTCTCCCCTGCGAATCAGTTCAAGGGTTTTTCCCAGCAGGAGAAGAGTGTCCAAGAAATCAATTTACGTTGATGTTTGCTGAGTCGGTGAACAAACTTGTTTTGTTTTAAACTCTCACCAAAGCAAATTGCGCTCCTCCACCTTAATTCTCTCCCTGACCCAGCTCAGACTGCTGGTTTCAGGGAGCCTCCAGCCTTCCAGAACCGACAAATTGACTGGGGTAATGCCATAGAAGGCTGGAAAATCAGCCGGCTACCAGTGCCCTCGGACTCTGCCGCCTGGCTTCCCAAATTTTCCTCAGGAAATCTGGATTCCTCCTTCCTCTGTTTCTCCTCTCTTTGCCTTGGGATTTGAGGAAATAAACACCTAAACTCCCTGTGCTACGTTCAAAATGAGATGTTTTTTAATTAGTTGGCTAATATACCTCCCCAAAAGAGAAACAAAGCCTGAATTTGTAGGGAATCTGTCAGTCACAGATGTTGGATGATGTTGGAAGTCTGAAGCAATGGTGGTGGTTCTGGGGTGGGGTGGGAGGTTGGAGGTTGGAGGTTGGA
Source organism: Mus minutoides (assembly GCA_902729485.2). NCBI lineage: Eukaryota > Metazoa > Chordata > Mammalia > Rodentia > Muridae > Mus > Mus minutoides. The sequence continues at coordinate 67,319 of LR750219.1, read as the reverse complement.
GGTCAGAGGTCAGACTTTCTAGCCTCATAATAGCCTTAGGCTTTACCTATAAACAGCCCAGCCTGGCTACTGCCAAGGCTTTGGTCTCTTCTTACCCAGGCCCCACTGGATCCTGTGTCTCCAGGGAGATGTCACACACACACACACACACCCCGTGTTGTTGACATCAGCTACCAACCTGCCCCTGCAGGTGGGAGAGCAGGGAGTGATCCATTCCATCACACTCAGCTCTGAGAGGCAAGAAGAACATGGGTACTTTATGCAGAGTCCACATTGCTAAAGCTATGGGGATAGTACAACCATTTCTCCCTTTGGGTTCTACCCCAACTGCCCTGGCCACCATCAAAGACTCGGGGAGAAGCAGGGAGCGCATTCCAGATTGATTGTACGCTTTGTCATAATATTTTGGGCCCACTCATTGCACCTATAAGTATTGTACAAAAACGCACTGCGTGTAGAGTGGGAACACTGACACACAAGCAAACACCACATCCACCTACATGGACCTGCAATTCCAAAGTCCAAGTCCAGACCATCATCATGCCTCATCCTGCAGCAGACGTACTTGAATCATCCTTAATGGCCATTCCACCCTGCCACCAGAGCATCCTTCCTGGGATCAGATGCAGAACAGAATGAACTTCCCGGATCCTTTCAAGAATGCCATTGTCTGGGGAGAAAACAATAGTCCAACATCTGCAAAACCACTATGCTTCTGGGACGCCCCGCCTCGCAGAGCCACAAAGCTGGAAGCGGCCCACCTCCGCAGATGTGTTCAAAGCTTCCAGAAGGTCAGTCTCATAAATGACATATCAAAATTCTGAGTTGAAAATGTCAGGGACTATTGTAACGGAGCAGAAGATTAAGAATGCAGAGAGTGCAGCCAAAGTGTCATGGCGTGCCTGTGTCGCAGGTGCCTCCTGGAGTGGGAGCCATCACTGACAGACCAACACTGAAGACAGGGACAGCAGAAACATCCGAGGGGAGCTGCACCCTCAAGCTCCCTCTGCAGCTTTATTAGCCTTCCACGAGGAAGCCTCCCAAACATACTCACAGATTCAGAAGGATTTCCCACTAATTGTGTCTAAAAGATAGTGATTATGTTTCACATGGGGGGGATCCTTTCCAGAAAGGGGTTTTTCACAGACATACCCCTCCCCCTGCTGCTGCTTGCAAGAGGTTAGCTTATCTTTAACTGAGTACTTTCAAAAACAACATGTGAGATGCTAGCCCAGCTCCATAAGTCAAAGACGTGAAGATTCAACCATCCATGCTCACTAAGACTTAGAGCAAACACTTAGGATCCTTTCTGCACTCGTTGTCAACTAAACTGGGCAGAGCCCAGGCTTCCAGTGGTCAAAAGACAAAGCTTGATCCAGGAGAAGGGGCTCTCCCAGCATACATCAGAAACATGCATGTACACATAGGGATGAAGACGGAATTTCCAAAAGTTAAAAATATTCCCTCGGAACGGGGACGGTTTGTGAAGAGAAAGAAAGAAGAGTAGGAAGTGGGGGTTCAGTGGGGAGCTAATGAGGCATTAAATACAGGCAAGGTATGAAAAATTACAGTACAGAGACTAATTAAAATACCGTCCGATAACCATCTCTGAGCTAATATGTTATCACAGTCTCCTGGCCGCTGAGGAGAAGGTGGGCTGCTTCTGGCCCCCTAGCCCAGCCTTGCCCACATTTGGGATGGATCTGCAGTTCCAGCCCCCCTCCCTTCCTTTGGTAGACTGCCATTTCCCAAAGTGGCCGCCCCACAGAAAACAGCTCCTGCCTACCTCATGGCCTCCATCCCACACCCTGCCTCAAGATTTTCTGCAGGGCAGTTACACCACCCGCCATTATCCCTTCTATCCTTTGTCAGCTCCTCGTCTGTCACCTTGGCTGGGATGGAAAGTTCCACGAAGCAGGGGCATGCCTGGCTTATTTGTTACCGAATGCCCAGGTCCTGGTTCACTGGACACAAAATGAACTTTTGTTGACCAAAAGTTAAAGCCTAGGGGCTTAGGGGGAGCAGAGAAAAGAGGAGCGGAGAGAGGAGAGGAGACAGGATGGACATACATAAACTGTAAAAGCTGAGGCTTAAAGTCAGAACTTAAGTATCATCACCTATTGACTGCGGCTCGGTGATCCGGGAGCACTGTCCCATGGAGTCCTAACCAACTGCCGGGACGTAGTACCAGAAGCCGAGTCTCAGAAATAAGAAAGCCGTGTTGGAGCTTTAATATACCTAGAATTTTAATCTAAGAAATCCCAACTTCTGAAAGAAAGCTGTCCTTGGTTCCCCTTTTTAAAAGTAATATCACTTTTGAAAACTCTCTGCTTAAAAATATCAAGGTGGCTAGAAGCCATTTGTCTGCTCAGGCAAAATACTAGGACATTAAGAGGGAGGAGGCAGGCCTGAGAGACTCCTTGAGGCAGGAGCCCGGCTCATGGCAGCGCTCATGGCAGCCAAGCCCCAGCTTGCTCACACTCACCTGCCTTTCAGGTTTCCTCCAAGACACACCGCCTGGTCTACCACCCTTTCTCGATTCTCTTCAGCTCTATCCAGCCTGTGGCCACCTTTCCAGCACACCCAAACTCCTGCCAAGTCCAGAGGCACTCGGGAGCTGGTTGCTGTGTGTGTCTGCAACTACTGGACTGGCCGGTGACTCAGGGGCCAGGCACCTCACACCGAAAGCCACCTGGAGACGCAGCCTGATTCATCAGGTCCAGAGAAGGCCTAGGCTTTGGCCCCACTAATAAAGCATTACCCACAGAGCAGAGGCAATTAACCTGGGAACAAACAACAAGTAAAAAGGAAAGTTGACAGGTAGAGAGCTGTGAGCATGGGGGCCCCCTTGTTAACAGCCGGTGGGTGGAGGAAGGTGTCTCAGCCATGGAGGCTGAGCTGTGAGAGGAGCTGTCTGGTACCTTGCCTGGCTTCAAGCTGGTGGCTTCTCCACCAGCATCCTTAGCGTCCCCTGTCTTCAGCCTCACCTGCACCTGTTCTCTAGGTAAAGATGCTGCTGGGCTGCCCAAGGATCTAGTTTTTGTAGGCCATGCTTAAAAAACACCTACTGTGCGCCAGAAGCCTATAAAAGACTGTAAAACCATTTTATGTGTTTTGTTTGAATACTTGCTGTAATGGTGCCCCATTTCCCTCTCCACCCCACTCTAGACTGTAGACACATCATCCCCAGCTTCCAGCACAGGAGAGACATGAAGAAGCAGGACATTTCCCCGTAAACACTTTTAAGATATGGAGCTATTTCAAATGCTCATTCAAAGGGTGAAGTGAACTGGCTTGAAGGCTGTCAAATCTGGTGACACAGACACCACATTGGGTGTCTCGCCCTGGTACTCACAGGGACCTCAGCTTGAACCAACACACTGCCTTCTGTGACCCCAACACAGTCCCCCTGCATACCAGGTTGCCCAGGCTTCAAAACCTATGTAGCATCTGAAAAGTTTAATTTTCTTTATGGAGATCTCTCCATGCTGATTCCTACAGCCTCAGCAACAGTAAATAAGGGTTTCTCTTTCCCATATGTTTGTCAGCCTGGGCTGCCCTTTGGCTCCCTGATGACAGCCATTTGACTGAGGTGAGATGGAATCTCACTGTAGTTTTAGTTTGCCTGATGGCTAAGAATGGTAGACACTTTAAATATCTAAAAATAGAAGTGCGTTTATGACCTAGCTGTACTAGATTTCATTCTTCTCTCTCTCTCTCTCTCTCTCTCTCTCTCTCTCTCACGGGTTTCACTATGAAGTCTTGACTGGCTTGGCACTCACAAAGATCCACCTACCTCAGCCTCCCAAGGGGCTGGGACTAAAGTTGTATAGCCGCCACGCTCAGTGGCAAACTACATCACAGAGATGCAATCCTATCACAGAGACACCTGCACAGCCATGTTAATTGCTACTCTATTTACAGCCTACCAGTGCACCCACTGATGTACAGATACTGAAGATGAGGCACACAAGCCAATCTTGTTCTGGAAACCATATCAAGGTAAAAGGAATAGATAAATGTTTCATGTTTTCTCTGGGATGCAGACCTTAGCTTCCAGATATTAGTTTTTCGTACATGATGTGTGGGTAAAGGTCAGGAAATCAGAAAGTAGACCATGGCGGGGGCGGAGGAAGAGGCTTAAGAAAGGGTATAAAGAGGGTGAAAGAGCACAGGAAACAGGAAAGATAGAAAGGAGATACTGAGGGATACTGAGGGAGATGAGGAGGAAGAGAGGCCAGGGAGGTGAGAGAAGAGGGACAGAAGAAGCAAAACACATCCATATGCAAAGGGCCTGAAGACCCCGGCCGCTTTGTATAATAATCTAAAAATAAAATTCAGGCGTAAACACCTAACCTGAAATAAACTTTTTGGTTTATTTTAGGCAGATTAAAATTTCTTATGAGCTATAGGATCCGGTCAGGTTTTAAGGAAAACAACACATATTTAATTTCTTGGCCAGAGAGATTCCCCATCAGTGAGCTACTCTAAAAAGGAAGTGTATTGATCATGGTATCCTTGAAAGCTGAACCAACAGGGAGGGTGTGTGAAGTACATATAAACCTGACATAAAGTATATGTATAATTTAAGGAATCGGCTCACGCAATTATGGAGGCTCGCACAGCTACGTGAAAGGTAGGCAGGTGGGCTGATGACCCTGAAAAGAGCTGATACAGAAAACCAGGGCCGATGATGACTGTGTTAGAGACTCAGAAAACAAAAATCCAACAACCTTAACCTCAGGGCTGGCTAATCATTGCAAAACTACTACTTGCATTGGAGAATTCAGCCTCACCCACTAGAGAGGGCAATCTGCTCCCTGGGAGAGTTAATCGCATCAAAACAGTAACTTCATGGTAGCACTCAGAAAACTGCTGAACCATACCAGTCCAAGCAAGCTGACATGAAAAATTAGCCATCCTATGACATGCAAACACTCCCTCTTACATTTGTGCTTCCACATATGCTAGATGTGTTTTAAATATAATATCATGAGAGGCCTTGTCTTGTTTTGACACGGGTGCCCCCTTATAATTCAGAAACTTATAAAACCAACTGAACCTTCACATCTTCATCCCTTTTACAAAGGAAGATGCAGAGATCTCAAGTTTTAAGAATTTGTGCTCTAGGATCTGGAGAGAGGGCTCCGTGGGTCAAGTGCCCGTTACACACACAGGATAACGACTTGACTTCAGATCTCCAGCATCCGTGTGAAAGCTGGACACGGGAGCATGTATGTGTCTGTAACCCATCACTGAGGGTGAAGAGACAGACAGATCCTAGGGACTCACGGGCCAGCCAGAGCAGTCAAATCAGAAAGCTCAGCTGTACTAAACCCAGGTCTCAAAAAAGCAGAAGCAGAGAGTGACAGAGGAAGACAGCCAGTGTTGACTCCTGAGTGTCCACACGTGCACGTGCGTATGCGTAAACCAACACATATGTGCGTGCACACACTCTGCCTTTTTTTCTTAGAGGTTTCGGTGTCTAGATTTCAAAAGTAGAAAAAATAAAACAAAGCTTTTTTCCAGCATGCCCTCTTTTTGGCAAGTTGATTTGGAAGCAATACAAAGAGTGAACACTCAGAAAGCAGTATATATGGGTGTGTATGCATATGATATATACACATAAATAACGTGAAGATATGCACAAAATATGTTATTTAAAATATCCTAAGATGTGTATTACATGTATTTGTAAAAGAGTATGTGTGTTTGTGAAAGTGTGTGCGTGTGTATGTGTGTATGTAAAGGTGTGTGTGTGTGTTTGTATGTATATGTGTGTATGTGAATGGGTGTGTGTGTCCAGCAAATAAAAGGCTAAAACCATGCAACCTGGCTCAGATACTCAGTGAAACAGCCTCCTCATTTTTTTTTTTTTTTTTGTATTTTTAGGGACCAATAGCATTTCAAAGTTATCATTTTTCTAGAAAATTACTAGATATAATGCCAGTTTCTTTATTCCTGACATAAATAGTGAGGATCTGGGTTTGTCAGAGACAGAGAGGCATCTCTAACCTCCCCTGGCACTGGGCAGTGAAGGGCACTGAACCACAGAAACCCTGGTGCACTCGGCTTCCCATCTGGCTTCAGTTCAGACCCAGCCCATTTCCACAGGACGTAGCTCTGTGAAAGACAAGGACAGCCCTCACTACAAAGACCTGTGGGAAACCCATTAAAGCTACCCTCATTATAAATAGCCCTACCAAGGTATGCTGGCCTTTTAATTCCAGTGTTACCCAATGGGATCCAAATTCCCATCTGCGAATGAGCTTTGATGTGGGGACCGGACTGGCAAGGGTGAATGCTTGTGTAGAGCCTTCAGATGCTGGCCCAGCTCTCCTGCCTCTCCCTCAGGATAAGACACAAGCAGAGGGCTCTTCTCAAGAGTGGAATATCATCACCAGGAGATCCTAAGGCGCTTTAGGAAAGGGTGTTAGTTTCTCAGGATTCTCACACAGATTCTAACACCTAGAGATCTAGTTCAGTTCAGTACTAGGGTTCAGTTCCAATCCTGCCCTACAAAATGGCTGTAGGATTTAATTCCAGCTTTTAAAAAGGTCAGACTTTAAAGGGCTTTAGGAAACCATACACCCATAGTGCCAACAGTGGAACAACTCCCCATAATCCTGGATGGATTATGGATGCAGCCCACAACTGACTGACCACCTCACTCACGTCCCACTTTATTGGGAATGAGTAAAGACACATGTTTATATTTTGCCTCCGATTTGTGTAACAAAACTTTCAAGTCCCTTTAAAAATACATAGCCACGATTCATTAACAGGAACAGAAGAAGAGTGGGACCTGATGTACTTCCTGTTGCTGAGAAGTCAGCCTGGGGAGGAAAGCAGAGGCCTATTGGGTACAAATGGATGGCTGTGCTGTGAGACCTGGAATGGGGGTGTCAGGTGGGACAACTACGTGGCTGCCTCCTTACAGCTCCTGCCTTCAAATGTGCTCTCCAGCTCGGGAGCCTTCCTTTCTTTGCTTTCCTGGCTCCCCTTTCTCCCCCTGTATCTTCTGTGCACTGTTCCACTGTTCCCTGTGCCTGCCTCAGCCATTGGCACCTTTGAGGAAGAATAGTGATACATGAGCAGGAGGCTAGCAGCAGAGTCAAATGACCACACACACACACACACACACACACACACGAACACACCACCTTCCCTCCACAAGCAAGTCCCACACAGCTGAGCTCTGATGTGCATTTCATACCCGAAACCCCTACTCCTCAGGCACATCTCTAAACTGTATATGAAAGCTCCAGGTCCAGTAGCCCCAACTTCCAGCCACAATGATGCCCGTGGCAGAAGCACCCAGCATTTGTCCAGGAGGCATTTATTCTACAAGTCAGCCTATGTTCTTAACTCATTTCAAAAAATGGGGAAGGCAACTGCACCAGGCTGTCCTGAATCCCGGCCGGCAAGCAAACCGATGTGGGAATGCCCTGGGAATAGCCCTACAAAGCTGCCGGCTGCTTCCCACCCACGCCACCCCACGCCCACAGTTTTGACAAGTGTCATCAAGGAACCTGCTTTGATCTGCAGAAAGCACATTTGCTGGAACAACATAATGAAAGGGGTTATGATTTAAACGCAGGCAACCTGAAGCCAGGGGTGGCCAGGAACCCACTGGATACTCGGGGCCTCTCCCAGATGTTCAAGGCTTTACCCCTATGGCCACATCAGAGCAAGGCCTCTCCGAGGAGGCACCTACTGTGGTCCAACACCATTTTTCATTCTAAGAAACTTCACGAAAACTCACCACCCTCAAATCCCCATGGCTTACTTAATCCCCTGGAACATATATTATAACGCAAGTCATCTTGTCCAGTTTAATTTTCTTAAAATTAAATAGATAGAAAAATGATATAATAGAAAACTGGCTCATTTTAAGCTGTTTGTTAGGTCTGATCTACCTGATGCTAGGTTTTCCTCATGTTGACCTAACCATCATTTCTGCTTTCCACCATGGAAAGGTCTCCTAGAGGCCCCACTTCAGCCACTCAGCTGCCCCCCAACTCCAGACGCAGACAAGTATCACAGGTCTCCACTCACCACTTCAGGCCCACACGAACCAGAGAAAAGCCAGGCCTCTTTCTGATCTGGACAGGGACAGGGATTCCCTTATGTGGAGTCAGGATCGCTGGTGTCAGAGTACTTTCTACCCACAAGCCCTGGTTTTGACCTCTGAACCTCTGTAGACAATTACTGTGCCTTCCGTCTCTGTGAATTGCTTAAGCACAGACACAACTCAGATTTCTTATCACACCCTGCCCCACCTTCCTCAGATGCTCACCAGTCTGGATTCCACTCAGCCCTGACTCTAAAGCACACAAAGGTGCCACGAGTGCAGAGCGCACTAGACGCCAGCAGACCGCAGCATGCCAGCATCTCACACAACAGACGCAGTTCACAGAGATCGTGGGTGCCGAGGAGGGGCACAGAGTAACTAGAATGTTTTATGGAAGTGTGCTGGTAGTCGATGTCTACTGACCATAGAAACACAGAGACCGTGCCATAGCAGTGTGATGTGACAGAGCAGAAGAGATGGCTCATCTGTTAAGAACCCCGGCTGCTGCCCCAGAGGACCAGGGCTCCATCTCAGCACCCACATGACAACTCGCGACCATCTGTAATTCTAGTTCTAGGGGATCTGATGCCATCTTCTGGCACCCACAGGTCCCAGGCATGGTTAAGAATATACATCACTCTTACAGAGGACCAGGGCGGGGCTTCCCACTTGTACCTCTAGCCCCATGAGATCGGATGCCCTCTTCTGGACTCCAGGGGCACCTGCACTCATGCACAAACCCACAGTCAGGCACAAAAATGAGCACATAATTAAAATCAAAATATTATTTTAGTCACGTGTGATTGTGCATAGCCTTAATTTCACACCTGGAAAGCAGAAACAGCCCTCTGAGGTTGAGGCTGTTCTTGTCTATGTCGTGAGCACAATGCTAGTAAGGGCTACGTAGTAAGAGCTTGTCTCAAAAAAGGAAATCAAGGGATTTGTACAGATGGGACCAGAAGGAGAGGAGGAAAGAAGGGGCTGTGATGGGGATGTAAAGTGAATAAAAAAAATTATTGGAGAAAACCAGCCCAAATCATATGATTCCAGAGTTTTATGCATATTGTAGTAGATTAGGATGTTTTTGTCTGTGAGATACAGTTATATTCTATGTAAACATTATTTCCCTGCTAGTATTTGAGATTACACACATATTACAGATTGTTTTTTAACGTCATGTATGTCTTCCCAATTAAAATGTTAAATATTTTTGTAAAAAAAAAATACAAAAAAGCAAATAAGTAAACAAAACTAAAATATGGAGAACCAATCCGTCATACAAAACCCCACCTCAGGTCTGCCCCCACCACCACCACCCGCCTCTCTAATCCACGGCTTTCACCTGCATAGCACTGCTGTTCTGAGGACATCACATAAATGGTCTCTTACAACATATGACCTCTAGGAAATGACATTTTATGAAAGCCTGTGCGGGCCATCCAAGCTAGGCATGCCGACAGCTCCTCCCTTTTTCACAGATGGATCTGCCTTTGTGAATCACCATTTGCTTAACCATTCACCTACCAAGGGGCACCTGCCCTGCTTCGCTGAAGTCATCCAATCCTATGAGTTCTTCCTTGTATTGATTGTGCTACTCATTTGATGTCTAAAGCGTCTATAGCATAACCCCTATTTCCCTCCCAGCATTAGAAACTCTAACTCTAGCTGTGGTTCTTACTGCAGCTTCTAACTGCTGGTTTGGAGCAGCAAAGTTCCCGTTTCACTGGTTCTCTTTTTGCCATTGCTCTGAGTATCAATGGCTTCTATTCTGAGCCTGGTTTTTCCTTGTGTTTACTTTAGATTCACTTGGTTCACCTTTCTCCAGTAACTGAGGCTAATCATTTTAGATTGTTCCTGTCTTCTTTTGCTCCGTGTCCTCACCGGGCTGACTCTATCGCATGCCACGAGCTTTCATGTTACAGTTTTCTTATACCTCTTTTCCTTTGATGTTTTTAAACTTCATCTTGAGAATGTCTGTGACCTATGAATCATTTAGGAAGCTATTGCTTACTTTCCAAATGACTGGAGAGATTTTCCTATTACCTCCCAACTATTGGACTTTGGTTTGATCTATTATAGGTAGAGATCAGACACTCTGAATAGTGTGCCTTCTTAAGGCAATTTCTCATTATGTAGCCCAGGTTGGCTTGGAACTCACTCTATAGTCCAGGCTGTCCTCAAACGAATGACCCTGCTGCCTTATCTTTGCAAGTGCTGGGGCAAGAAGCACATTCCAGTGTAGGATTGGCTCTTGTAAATCTATTGAAATCTGTACTGGCTCAGTAAATCTTTGTATGTTTTTGGGGGCCTTTGGGGGGAAAACTATTCTGAATGCTTTTTGATTTTGTTTATTTGTTTTGAGTGTTTGTTTGTTTGTTTGTTTGTTTTTCAGAGAGGGTAGCTCTGGGTATCCCTGGATGTCCTGGAACTCACTCTGTAGACCTCAATTTAGAGATTCAGATCTAGAGGCCAGGCTGGCCTCCACCTCAGAGATTCATCTGCCTCTGCCTTGTGAGTGCTGGGATTAAGGTGTGGGCCACCATGACCCGGCTGTGTTATGAACTCTTACACAGTGCTGCCATGAAAGTATTTAATGCAGACAGCAGCAAAGTGAATGTAGCAGAAAGTGAAACAACACATACCTGGCAAGAGAACGACCAGGTACATCACTCCTAAGTGTATTCCCTCAGGGATTTAATTGTGGATACCCCTCAGAGATCTGTGTGTTCATGTTCACTGTAGTCAAGATACAGGTTTGGCCTACATGCATTCAACAGATGAAGGGATAATAAAACTAGTGGGTATAGACCTATTCTGCCATAAAAGGGAACAAAAATATGAGTTATTTGCAGGAAAATGGGTAAAAGTGGCACTCACTGTGTTAAGTGAAATAAAACAGGGTCGGAGAGGCAAATATCACAGTGTCTCTCGTGTGTGAAATGTAGGTTTGGGGAGCATGCATGCATGTATGTGCATGTGTGTGTGAGAGACAGAGACAGAGAGGCAAGACACATGAAGACAGAGGGAAGATTACTTGAGGTAAGAGAAAAGGTATGAGGGTCCCGAGAAGGGGACGGGAAGCAGGCAATAGAGGAGCAAATAAGAACGGCGTATAGTCTACATGAGTGGGAATGCAGTAATGAAGCCCATTGTTTCATATGCTAAGAACAGCCATAATAAAGAAAAGATAATTAGAATAAAATGATATTCTCCCAAGCTCCTGGCAGATGTTACCCAGGTTTTCTTTCCAGCTGTTCTGTGGGTTGTGAAGGGTGGTATATTGAAGTCTCCAGACATAACTAGCCAACCTTTCTCTCTTTGGCTCTAGCAGTTTCTGCCTAACATGTCTGGTGGTTACTTGGTATGTGTTTACAATGGTTATGAATGGCTTCTAAGTGGCCTCTCTCATGCTTGTACACTGCTATCTTCCATCTTACTTCAGCTGCTCAATATTAAGTGTTCTAACGGTCCACTGGTCTCCTCCGTTGCCATCTTATCCAGAAGGCAAAGATATCCTCGTTGTCACCAGGTCCAGGGTCCCTGTGTGGTCTCTACTACCTCCTGGGTAGTGTAGGGTGATGATGTACTTACAGTCAGGGGCAAGATCTCTATTGGAGATTGCTAGGTCCAAGGCAGGTCCCCCAAATGGCACTGTTGGTGACAATGTCCTAAATAGAAGGACTCTAAATGTAAACAGAAGGACTTAAAGGCCTGGGTAAGTGGAAGCCTAATCCCAGCATTCCTTGGGAACCTCCCTACCTCATTTCTGTTTACCAGGACAACAGATCTCATAAGGCAGGCTTTCTGTTTAACAGGAAAGTCACTGCTCCCTTAATCTTCCTCCCAGCTCCCTCAGGCAAGGGCATCTAGATCCTGATTAATTTAAACAGCCTATATCTGCTCCAAGACCCACATTCCATTGACTATGATATAAAATCTGCTTCCTTTCCCGCCAAACTGCTGCCCTCTATTCTCAAAGGCAGCCTGGAAGTTTGTTGCTCTAATGCTTCTTTCTATCCACTGAGTGGTCCAGTTTTATGGTTTCACTGAGCCCTTGCTTTCATAGACCAGAATGGAAAACTATCAAGAGGTGGCCAAGTGTGGCAACAGAGAGACCTAGAGCAGCAGTGACATGTAGATGTCAAGAAGCCGTGGGAACTATGGTCCTTGCTCAACAGCAAATGTGAATTATTGGAGATTCTGTCCACAACACGAGAAGTAACATTTTTATAGGGCATTTTCACCTAGAAGTGAAGACGCAATGGAGGGGCAGAGGTGTCTCCTTTGAAGTAAAGACAGGAGATCCTGGAAGCTGTATTCCAGATGCTGTACCTGAAACCCTGATCACTCTGTAGCCAGGTAGCAAGAACAGAAACCAAGGCTGTAAGCCACAGGAGAGCGAGCAGTCCGCTTGGGGGAGCCCACAGCTGCCTCAGCTTAAGTCAGATTTGGATACTCTCATCAAGCTTTGCACTGGAGCCCTCCGAGTTTGCTTTCTTTTTTTTCCCCCCCACTTTGTTTTTCTTTCCTTTTTATTGTTATTTCTAGAAAAAGTTCCACTTGAAAAATCATGGTGTTTCAGCTGAAGTAAGGGGAAAGGGACTATTTATTGGGCATTGGTACCAGGGCCAGGATTGCCAGCCTAGGAAGTGTGCTCCAACTGCCTGTGTTCTTGCCGTGCAGAACCTCTGGATCACCCCTCACACCCTGCTAGCTATGAAGTGAGAGAACAGATGGGCCCTTCCTTCAGCCTTCCGCTTTGGTCCTAAGGAAGACAATGCACAGGGTCCTATGCCACCACCAGGAACTTTCAGACCTCAGGGAGCTTGTGACAGAGGCAGGGCAGAGCCCTGAAACCCAAAGCAGAGAAACACTAGGAAGAGGCAGAATAGAGCCTACCAGTATTATCCTCCACAACTGTGGCTACTGAGACATCACGGGTCTTGACTATTTTTGCTAATTTTGACTAAGACAAGAAAACTTTCTGGCCATCAAGACTTTCTTCCAGGATTACACAAGCACACAGAACAATGCTTTAAAGTCAACTTGTTACAAAGTTTATACATAACGGTAGTTAGATTTACATTAAACCATACTTGCCTAGGATTAGTACTGGTAAAGGCCAGAGGAGAACTTTCCTAGCCAATTACATATAAGCTGGGGGGATTGGCAAAGCAGAGTCCAGGTGCAAAACCTGGTTTACCACCTCAGTCGGCAAGCTGAAAACAGTTTCCATAGAGGAAGCTTTGCAGTCAATTTGACGACAGGAAACAATTAATTCCAAATAAGCAAAACGTTATTGTCTCCAACTCAAATGCATTCATGTCATGACTAGACCTGAGCTATAACAACACAGTACTCAGAAACCAGTAACCCCAGGGTAGTCACACAGCAAGTGCTTAGCTTCCAGACCTCACTTGGAAGTCCCAACCCTGGCATTAGTTTAATTGAGTCCCTTCTGCTCCGTGTCACTCACAGAGCCATGGCTAAATTCCTCTTTGAAGACAAGTGTTTGTGGAGGGAAGCTACTCTGGCTATGTGCCCTGTGGAGAGCACTCACTCAGCCAGCACCTAAGGCAAGCAGACTGGCATCTTTGGGCTGGCCAGAGCCTCCTCGGTCCTCTCCTGTCCCTTCTCTCCTGTTATGCCGGTAGCAAAGCAAGCACTGTGTGCTATGACAAGGCCACACGCATCACACATGCTCCTGCCATTTAATCCCACCCTAGCCTATGAAAGGGATGCTTCCCAGTCCCTGGTTTACCTATGAGCAAATTGCATTGAGGATGTTTAGCTCCTGGTACTAAACTCAGGCTGCTAGTCTCTAAATGGTTTCACCGAGGTGTGTGTGTGTGTGTGTGTGTGTGTGTGTGTGTGTGTGTGCAAGTATTCTAGTTCCATTTTGGTTGCTGTGATAAAATATCTTGATAAAAAGCAAGAAATCAAAGATTAAAGTGTTTGTCTTACAATTCCAGGTTACAGGCCAGGGAAGACAAAGCAGGAATTTAAAGTACCACATCCACAGTCAAGAGCAGAGAGAAAAGAAATGCACGGATCCGTGTTTACTCTCAACTAACAACTTCTTCACTTACTCAGGAACTCTTGCCTAGGGCATGGTGCCACCCACAGTAGGCTGGATCTTCCTATAAGAGTTGAGAATCAAAACAACTCCTACCCTCCTATGCATGCCCAGAGACCACTAAATCTAGATAATTCCTCTTTAAGATTCTTTTCCTGGTGATTATAGGTTGCATCAAGTTGACAGTTAAACCAGCACAGTTCAAATGTGCATTTTTATGTGTACCTGTGTACACTACGTGTAAAGGCCAGAGAACAACCTCAGGTGGTTCATGTAATGCATCACAAATGTTTTATATTTTTTTAATTTATGTAAGATTTACTTTAGAAACGAGATAGTAGGCCCATGGATCGTGGCAGCAGCAGTAAAATGAGTGATATCAAACAGAACTATCTGGAAGCATTTATTTCCACTCCAAAATAGAAATTTATCTAGACTGTGTCACAAATCTACATATTCTTCTTTTCCAGATGACTACAACTGCAAAGTAGAGTTTGACATCCAATGACAGGACATTAGTGTGCTACCACCCTTCTGAGGACATCCCATACAAACACACCAAATCCATCCCTGAACCAGATCTTTTGCATACTAATGAAGAAATACATGAATAAGTCCTGAACACCAAGTTAAAAGAAAAGAGTAGACAATGTGAGCCAGGACCCATGATAGAACAACTTGACAAGGTGTTCTTCACTACAAAGTATCACTGGCACCTGCACAGACACTAACACACATGTCCTAAGAAACTGAATCCTCCAAAAGACAGATGACTGCTCTTGATTCTCTGAGTATCTGGGAAATTTTGCTTTGTGTCTTATTTACCAGCTGAGAAAAAGCAAATGGTGTATACATTAAGATGTTATGCAGTTAAATAATAAAAAAATACCCTTTCATATAAAAATATTTATTTTAAAATGTGTGTGTGTGTGTGTGTGTGTGTGTGAGTGCACTTAGAAGCCAGAGATGTTGAATCCCTCTGCAGCTAAAGTTACAGAAAGTTATGAGCCATCATGGAGATACCAAGAACAAAATCAGGTTCCTCTGCAAAGAGTAGCAAGTGCTCTTCACCACTGAGCCATCTCTCTAGCCCTATCCCAACTTATTTTTAAAAACAAGATCTCTTACTGGCCTGGAATTCACCAATTAAGCTCAGCTATCCCAAAGATCTGCCTGTCTCTGCCTTTGCAGTTCCGGATTATAGGCAGCACACATGCTCAGCTTTCCCTTTTTTCTAACATGCATTCTGGAGATTACATTCATGTTCTCACAGTTGCAAGGCAAGCACTAACTGTGTTATTCCCCAGCCTCGCACTCAGACTTTAATGGCCAGTAGTCTCCATTTCCACTGAGGCAAATATCCTTTGAGCTGCTGCCCTGAGACTTGTGATAAGCCTGGGATTTGTGCTTCAGGTGCTGCCCAGTCTCTCGTGACACTGTGCACCTGTGCCTCAGATGTCCTCCCACTGCTCCTGGCTTCTCTCTGGCATCTGCCTGTGCCCTTGTGTGTTAGGGTCACCAGACTGCACCCTTGTACCCAACTCTACTGTAGAGCTCCATACACAGTTTCTGACTGCACCTGGCTCCGGCAATGGCTTTGCTTACCCTGTGCCAAAGTGACCACACACACCCATGTCCTTCAATCCTTCAGATTCAGAAGAAGCAATGGTCTACCCAAACCCAGAGCCTAGGCCAATTCAGACCTAGAGAATCTCTCAAGGCTAACTAGATAACACTGTGTCTCCAGATGACACTGATGCTGCCCACATCCCCCCCTCAGAAATCCAAAATCCAACAATTTCTTTTAACATCACAGGAGCAGCTCCTACTCTACGTGCCTCAAAGAATACTACCCATGTGCCTACTTAAATGACAGCACCTCGAGTTTCTTCACCTCACTGGAAATGTCAGCTGAGGCCAGCCCTTTCAGGCCTCATCATGCAGAGACTATACAGAGACTTCTGGCAACCACTGCTCCTCTCACCTACTGCTCGGGCCCCACATCTTTCCTTTGCTCAACTCTCTCCTCAGTCCTAGAGCGACCTCACCACACTGACTCTGGACCAGTCCTCTCCCACCTGAGCCCTCTCAGTCCTCAGTCCTCAGTCCTCACCCCCCATGCTTGCAGTGAGGAAACCCAGAGGCATCCTTGCAGGCTGGCACAGTTACCCAAATCCTTGTCTAGAATAAGTACACTACACAGTTCCTTTAAGCCAGAAGCTCCCCTTTGTACATCCTACTAACCATGGAAATTTTGTCACCTTGTATTCCAGGGACTATCTGTTTCACCTGAGTGACATGATCTTTCTGACCCAAGTGAACCCCAGCAGCAGATCAGCACCTTGAATTCTCTCTACAAGGAGCAACACAATGGATGAAGCCTACACTGAACTCTGAAGAACAACATTCTCACTCTTTTTTTTCAACTTTTATTAGATATTTTCTTCATTTACATTTCAAGTGTTATCCAGAAAGTTCCCTATACCCTCCCCGCTCCTGGCCCTGCTCCCCTACCCATCCGCTCCCACCCCTTGGCCCCAGCGTTCCCCTGTATTGGGGCTTATAAAGTCTGCATAACCAAGGGGCCTCTCTTCCCACTGATGTCCAACTAGGCCATCCTCTTCTATATATGCAGCTAGAGACATGAGCCCAGGGGGTACTAGTTAGTTCATGGTTATTCTTCCACCTATAGGGTTGAAGACCCCTTCAGCTCCTTGGGTACTTTCTCTAGCTCCTTCTTCCTTGGGAACCCTGTGTTCCATCTAATAGCTGAAGGGGTCTTCATTCTCACTCTTACCACCTCTCCTTCTCATTCCCCAAAGCCCCCTGGCTCCTTCAACACTGGGAGCATGTAAGCATGACGTCTAAGCATGCAGGGCTCCTCAGAAGCCATTCATAGAGAGGCCCATGTCACAGAAGGCACCTGTCAGTCACAGTCTAGTGGGCAGGATAGTTAATATTCCTTCATTAATAGAGTTAAGAGCAGTGGTTGATTCAGAATCCTGTCCTAAATGCATGGGATGTGTGCAGGGCCCATAGACTGTCATTAGGGCAGGAGACATGATATTGTTCATAGAACCAACATCTCAGTGCCTCACATGGGCTTGCCAAGCCTGAGTAGGCAGACTAGCAAGCTGGTGTCTGTTAGTGAGGGGCCAGTGAGATGATCCAGCAAGGTGAGGACCACATTATGGAGCGCCTTGAACACCAGGATGAAATGAAACTGTCTCTCTCCCAGGTAAGCATTTGGCTTTAGTAACAAACTCTTTCACAAGAGAATGCCATTGTCGCTTTAACCATTCAAATGAGCTCTGCAGATGTCAGCCTGAAATGTCATGGGTGAAAATGCAAGACCTTTGACTGAGGGGCCATTCCTGCTTCAGAGGGATCCCAGGAGGCAGAATAACACAGAGAAAACTAACCAATTACCCTGCCCATGCCCACAACCCAGTTCTTAATCAAAAGAGAGAGAAGAGCAGGGGGAAGGGGTTGTCGGTAAAGAAAAAAAAAATCACACCAGGAAAATGCTGTTGTTCAATAGATATAAATAATAAACTATTTCAAAGTCTAAGATATTTAAAATGGATTTATTGAACATGCTTGATGAGAGACATAACTTTAAATTATTTTTATTTATGTGCATTTGTGTGTGCTTGCTTGCATATATGTGCAATACATGTGTGTCTGAATGCCCAGCAGATACCCTCTTTATAGCAAAAGTTAGTAAGATTTGTCTGAGGTCCTCCCTGGGACACTGAGCTATTAGGCACCGTATATTCCATTCTGTCTAGCTAAGACAAATCCATCATGAGGGTGTTTGTGTAAAGAAGCGAGATGAGCCAGAAGTCTGCCGAGCACACTGACAGAGAGCAGGTTCTAGGGATGTGTGTAATACCGAGCTCCTGCCAGCTGTCTGAAATGAACAGAAGTTGGACAGTGATGTCAACCTTTTCAGCACTCAAAACCATCCAAGGGTAATCTGATAAAAGAGTCGAAATAAGAAGTTTAATTGGCAGAAAGCTCATAGAATTTAATGGTGCATATGATGCTGGCTTTGGATAGCCCCTGAGCCAATGAGATCACTCATTGCCCAGAGGACCATGCGGGAGATCTTCCAATGCTATCTGAGGCTGAAAGGAAAAGAGGAGAAATGAGGCAGGACACCAACCAGCACAGCGCCACCAGGTGAGGGATGTGCAGTAAGAGGGGTGAGCACATTCCGCACATGCTCTTTGTGCAGGAAAGAAGAAGGTGCCCAACAGGAAGGCTGACTCTATTCCTCAGAAGCTTGGGGCCTTATGATCAGAAACACAGAGCACTATTCCCAGCAGCCCGTTTCAAATCACTCAATTATTTCAGTCTCTGGTTTGGCGGCCTAGAAGGGACAAGCCAAGAACACTAAAATGCCGTTGGCCTCTTCACATATGACAGGCTCTATCACAGGAGTCTTTGATTTTTAAGACTTCTCTGTCTTAGCATTGTACCGAGGGTCTGTTCTCTTGCAGACATTCCTGGAACACAGTTGCAGGAAGATTCCTTCATTGTAGAGTCTACCATAAGCCAGGTACTATATGAAGTTCTGCTCAGAATTGGACATAGAGGGTCTGGGTGCAAATAAGAGAAGGGTTCAGTCCTCACAGAGGGCGGTAACTTGTCAGGGAGACAAATCTTTATGGGTATTGCAGTGGCTAATCTTAGCTGTCAACTTGACGAAAGCCCAAGCAGCCAGGCACACCTATGAAGGATTTTCTTAATTGGATCTATTGCGGGGAGAAGACTCACCCTAAATCTGGATCATTCGAAGTCAGAAGACATTGCCTAAATCGGGACCACACCTTCTGGTGGCAGGCCACATAAAAGGACTTAGGAAAAGGAAGCTTTAGCTTTCGGGCTGCTTGCCCTCACTCTGTCTGTCACATGTATCTGTCCTGTCCCTTAGGCATTTCTTCACTAATATTAGAACTTGTTTCTTCAGGACTCTAGTGTAGACTGAAGCCCAACATTCCTCAGGACTCCAGCATCAGATCAGATGCTGGAAGACTGTTGAAAAGTCCAGTCTCATGAACTTAAAAACTACCAAGTCTTTGGCCTTTCCATTGGGAGAAATCCTCTGTCCATTCTAATATATTTTCCCTATCCATAGCCTCTCTCTCTGCCTGTTCCTCCTTATTCTGTTTCTTTTAGAGAGGCATGACAAATGCAGATACTCTATACAATGGGGAAACCACACAGCACAAGAGCAGCACAAACAGAGAGACATACTATACTAAGGCAGTGGAAGAGTCAGTACACAGAGCAAAAGGCTGAGTATATGGAAGATTTTAGAAAGTCCATGTAGTTCAGCTTCATATACAACACACACAGAGCCAGGAGGATATCCCCGCCACAATGGTATTGCAAGTGTCTTCTCACTTTCTCCACCATCTACCTGGCCCCCACACATGTAACATGAATGTAACATGAAGGCCTGCATGTTATAGACAATTTGTGCTCATGGTGGGAATCCTTAACAAATGCATTCTAGTATTTGATCCAGTGAGAGGACAACGTGGTCACCAGAAGGGGACAGAACGATGGCTCAGGAAGCTGCTCTGTAACCACCACTCTTGTCAGTCAGTGTAAGGCTGAGTAAGATACAGTAGCCAGTGCAAGGCTGACTCGGGACCACACAGCTGCAGAACCAAATGCAAGCAGAGAAGACCCAGTTATTTCAGTCAAAAAAACAAAAAATCCAGTGGGTTACATGACAGAGTGCAAGAATGCATTCTCATGTCCCTCTGCACACAGGACAGTCACAGCCACTGGGATAGCCCTTGGACTCAATCCCTTTCTATAAGAACACATGATTTGTCAGAAATCTAACCTAGGCCAGATGACTGACTCAGACCAGTGCTTCTTAAACATTTCTACTGAGGATCCCAAACGTTTCTGTGCTTAATGTTGATTTTCAACTTGACAGGATCTAGACTCATTAAAGAGATAGTGTCAGGCACGTCAGCCAGGGTTACTCACGGTGGGAAGACCCATACTAAATGTGGGAACAGAATAAGAGAGAGAGAGTTCAGCACCGTGGAACCTGTGGGGTGGAGGTGGCAGAGCAAGCCTGAGACAACCCTTGCCCTGTGCCATGTAGGCCCAGACGGGCAGATGACACCCAAGACAACCCCTGCCTGGTGCCACGAGACATGGTTGGGGCATAGCACTCCTGAGACCACTCCCGAGGTGACACCCAGAGGCCCCTGGCACTACTAAAATTATGTACTGGCTGGTTTTGTGTGTCAACTTGACACAGGCTGGAGTTATCACAGAGAAAGGAGCTTCAGGTGAGGAAATGTCTCCATGAGATCCAGCTGTAAGACATTTTCTCAACTAGTGATCAAGTGGGGAGGGCCCATCATGGGTGGTGCTTATAGTCTTGGGTTCTATAAGAAAGCAAGCTGAGCAAGCCAGTAAGTAAACATCCCTCCATGGCCTCTGCATCAGCTCCTGCTTCCTGACCTGCTTGGGTTCCAGTCCTGACTTCCTTTGGTGATGAACAACAATGTGGAAAGTGTAAGCTGAATACAACCTTTCCTCCCCAACTTGCTTCTTGGTCATGGTGTTTTTGCAGGAATAGAAACACTGACAAAGAGAGACGAGTAAGTAAGTGGTGGAGAGAGATGGAAGAGAAAGAGAAGTAGAAAGATGAGTACACAGTGAAGGGGGGGCTGATTCGTGTATATTGGGGAACAGCCTCATGTGAGCAGCCAGTGAGACCACCTAAGGCCACGGGAAGGTCCTGGCCTGTGCTACCACTATGGGCCATGTCTGGGTGTGTGGACCTGCAGCCGTGGGGGATGGGTGGGTGGGGGTGGGGTCTGTTACCACAAAAGGCCAAGTGGACATGCCTAGTCTGGGCTGCTGCCCAGGGCCAAGTTGATGTCTGGGGGCTGTGCAGAGTTGCCTTCACTCCTTCATGATTTGGGCATCATAGGATAGCTAGCTCCTAAAGCATGAGAGCAAGAAAGCAGGCAGGCACTGCGCCTCACTTAGCCCTGGTTGTTAGAGCTGTAGGTGAGCCAGCCTCAAGGGTGTGATCATGGGAAAGCTGGCCCTGCCACATGTCTGCTATGTGGTGGCATGGATGGAGGGGAGATGCTCCTCCCACCCCCACCCCTCACCACCTGAACAAACGGGAGAGCAGGCCCCAGGGTCATGAGAGTGGAAGAACTGTTCCTGCTCCTCCTTGGCTGCAGCACTCTAGGGAGTAGGCCCTGCACCTCACCTGGGCTGCACAGTAGAACCTGGCCTTGCAGGTGAGGGTTCAGGTGAGCCAGTCCCAAGGGCATGGCAGTAGGAGAGCCGCCCCTGCCCCTTGTTAATTACTGTACTCCATTGAATGTGCTAGCCAGGGCAGACCTGGAGAGCCTGGTAGTGAGGGTGTGGGAGAGTCAGTGGTCTGACCAGCTCAGGCCAAGATCCAGGGCTGTGAGTGCGCCCACTCCAACATCTACCCCATTGATGAACTGCTGGCGCACATGAAGGGGCTGGTCCTGAAATCCAAAGCTGCAGCATCTCTATGATACACAGCAACAACAAGATGTCTGAGAGGATCACAGTGAGGATCTAATATTGATGATGTAGTAGAAGCCAGAGGTCTCAAATCAGACTAATGACTCATTGCAATGAACATTTGCAAGTAAAGAAGTATGAACAAAAGGGTATGCTGTGGGGCACACTGACACACTACAGCGACAACAACAAGATGATTTTTCTTTTGGAGGAAAGGTTGCAAGGGAAGAGGGCAGATACAAAGGGACAGGGAGATGAGTGGGATTGGGGTGCATGATGGGAAACTCATAAAGAATCAAAAAAAGATGATAGATAGATAGATAGATGAATAACACCAATAGCCATCACTTTCTCCTTTTTGATGGTGGATGAAATGTGGCCAGCTGCCTCTTGCTTCTACCACCATGCCCTCACTGAGCTGTAGTCCCTAGAACTGTAAGCCTGCCTTCCTTCAGACATCTTTGTCAGGTCATCAGGTAAGCAGGTATGTAAAACAGGTACACAACCCCATTTTCTGAGATAATAAATGTCAAAAATAATTAAAACAATTCTTTGGTATACATGTTACTTTGACATTTATTGACAACTAAAGCAAACCTGAATACCAATGAGATGGATGTGTTTATTTATTTTTACATAAAGAATTAAACCTTGGCTGAATATTTCAGAAAAACTTCAGCATACAGAGCCCCTTCATTATTTTTCAGAATTGATCAATGGTTTAATTTTATAACTGTCAGTGTTGAAACACTGCTTCGTGTAAATTCATAATATAAAATAGCAGAAGTATGTTTAGGACCATTTCTTAAAATTGGAGATTCTGTCCTGATTCCAAGACACCGTTCATTTAATGGTTTTAATTTTATGAAACTCTAGGACAGCAATTATTAAAATCAAATACTCTAACTAATGCAATCCAAAGATAACTAATTTGATACTTATGTAGTAAGGAATAATAATAGAAAAATACTTAAGGCCTTTGCTTTCTATAATTCAACCATTATGTTTCTATAAAAATTATGAAATTCCTTGAATTATGTTTGTTGTATGTATGTGTGTGGAAGAGGTGTGGAAGAGAGTGAACATGATCAGAGAAGCATGCATGCATGTGTGCTCTCGTCAGGGCCCATGAATATAAGTCTGATGACAACACTGGACGTTGGTTCTCTCTGTCTACTGTGAGATCCAGGAACCAAACTCAGGCTGACACAACAGTACTTTTATCCACTGACCCATCTCATTAGCCCAAGAGCAGAAAACTTTCTGTGAACAGTGAAAAACAGTGTAATTTATAATAAACAATAGTCTCCAACTGAGCTGATGTATGTCAGTGTTCACTATGTAGTGGCACCTGTGTGCTCAGAACCAAGGCTACAGTGGAGTCATGTGATGTAACACAGGCACATGTCATCAGAAACACCTACATATTCAATGTTGAGCTAAATTTTGATTATCAGGAGTTCAGAAACCTTTAACTGTTGACAATTTTTCATAACTTTTGCATGCAAGTATGCCACCCCACATGGGGTCCTGGCCACAGTTTTTAAAAGCTAGGTCTCTCCTTTGGCCTATTACATGTAACTGGGGTGACCTTGCTCATAAGTCAACACTCAGTCCCACCACATGTCTGTAGTGGCCAGAGGGGTTGTAGGCTGGAGAACATTCCCATGGCTCACCACCAGTCAACGGTCTGCAGATCCAGCTTCAAATCCCACACATCTGCTTTCACAGCAGAGTAGAGAGGGGCAGGGCCTCATCATAGCTAGGCAAGGGTAACAGCTCAGCTACAATGTACAAAATGGTCTAGTCATTTTTGCCCCCAAGCACCTTTTGCATCAGTACATCAACTTTGTCATCTACATGGAACAGAAAAGTTGCTATTTCCTGTTTTCTAGCCCACATATCACTAGAAGCCTGTGTGCTATCGCTTGTCCACACAACAATGAGTGCTTTTCTTGAGCACATTTCACATTTTATAAAATTCCCAAGAAATGTGATACACTAAGCTGATTCCTTTTTAAAGGAAATAAAAAATTAATTCTGAAAAAAAAATATCTCAAACAACCATGCAAAGAATAACCCCAAAATTGAAAGGGATGATGTAGGATTGAACTATTTAAAATTTATTGACTACCTTTGGAAGCATAATAATGCTGATATTGGAGAAATTAAGTGGGGAAGGAGGCAGTCAGGATTTTCATCCAAATCCTAACTTAATACAGTGTTTTCTTGGTCTATCCATTCTTACTAGAAGGCTATCCTAAAGCTCTGCCAAGTTCCTTGTGGTAAGGGGCCTCAGCCAGAGGCCTCCTGTCTCCACTCCATCTGTGTACATTGGGTTTAGACTGGGTAAGGGAAAGAGTTGAATGGAGACACAGAAACAAAGTAAGATCATGTCTGGAAGAGGGCCCTGTCTTTCTTCACAAGGGTGCGCGCACACACACACACACACACACACATTCAAGTACTTAAATCTAGAGCATGCTATGTTTTCACAGTAGCTAAGTTATGGAATCGATCTAGATGGCCACCAACAGAAGAATGAATGGAGGAAATGTGGTCCATAGACACATATCTTTTACATTAGAATGAAATGTTGCCATTTTCAGGAAAATGGATGGAGCTGGAGGTCATTACATTAAGTGACAGTCCTTTGTTTGAACAGAGACAGACATGAGCAAGAGTCAGTAACTCCAAGGAGCCTCTGTCTCTTGTGGCAGAGGACTGCCAAGGCATGTGAGAGATACTTGCCAGCAGTGGTGTGGACTTCAGCTTCAGTGGTTCTTCTACGGTTGCCCCCAAAACCCAGCATGTAAATCCAAGTTGCTGTCCTTGCGAAACCACCCCCTCCATTTCCCCAGGACTGCTGTCTCTTCTGAGGTTGTGTGGTGCTTTGTACCAATTGTAGGAGCCAGAATGAGCCTTTGCTTGGGGTTGAATCCGCTTCCTAGTTCTGTATAACAAATAGCCCCAAATTCAGCAGCTTAAAACAACATGTAAGCATCATCTCACAGTTGCTATGGGGCCCCAGCCTGGCCAAGCCCTCTTCTCGGGGTCTCCCTGGGCTGTAATCAAGCCTATGGGACTGTGGTCTCAGCTGAGGCTTGGGATCCTCTTCCATATGTATGTGGTTGTTGGCAGATTTCATTTCCTTGCAGCTGTGGAGCTCATGGTGACTTGCCTCTTCAAGGTCAGAAGAGGGATTTCTGGATTTTACTTTAAGAGTTTCATCCTAAGTCAGATTGTCTTCCCTTTGACTGAGAATCAACAAGTTGAGAAGCTTAACTACACCTGCAAAATCCGTTCACCTTGGCCTGCTAACGTGACTTTATCATGGCTATAGGACATCCACAACCCCAGCACTCTCACAGGTCTGGCTTGCATTTAAAAGGAGAGGGTTATACAGGTTGTGTATCAGGAAAGGAAGTCTTCTGGGCCATCAGAATTTTGCTACAAACTAAATACACACACTTCTAAATACACAGTCGTTAGCACCTGGATGAATTACTTTTCTCATTGTTGTAACTAGATATCTGATAACCCCAACTTAAGGGAAGATGGGTTTATTTTGGCATCCTCTCTGAGGGTACAGTCCATCATGGCCAAGAAGGATTGTTGGGAGGAACAGGATGCAGCTCATCACAAGGGACCACAGCCAGGAAGCAGAGAAAAAAATGAATGGTGGTATTCAGGCTGCTGCTTCCTCCAGTCAGTGCAGGACCCCAGCCCATGGGATGGTGCCAGCAACAGTTGCTCCTCACTTAAAGCTCCGGTAATACCCCCATACACATGCTGGAGCCAGGCTTCCGCAGTGATTCTGGTCGTTAAGTTGACAATGGAGACCAGTCACCATGGCACATTATTCTTGAGCTTGTTGGTACATCTTTGTATTTCATAGTTTGCTGTGGTTTCTTCTTCTTTTATTCCACTTCAAAGTGACTGAATCTTACAAAGCAATTACTTGTCTTAGTTTGGATTTTACTGCTGTGAACAGACACCATGGCCAAGGCAACTCTTATAAAAACAACATTTAATCGGGGCTGGCTTTAGGTTCAGACATTCAGTCCATTATCATTAAGGCAGGAACATGGTAGTGTACAGGCAGGCATGGTGCAACAGGAGCTCAGAGTTGGACATCTTCATCCAAAGGCAAACAGAAAAAGGCTAGCTTCTAAGCAGCTAGGAAGAGGGTCTTAAAGCCCAAGCTCAGATTGACACACCCACTCCAAGGCTACACCTCCAAATAGTGCCACTCCCTAGGCCAAACATATCCAAACCACTACAGAAATCAAGTAAAACCCAGTATTGAGTGAATAGATCCACCAGCCTATCTTTATCTACTAAGGATTTTAATCATAGAACACTTAGATGGAGTGTGAATTGACAAAAATAATCAATGAAATACAATGAAAAAATAAACAATGAAATCAATGTTGAAGAGATCAATGTTAATGAAACCTTCTCGTTAAGGTCGGGCTCAGTGGTTAAAAGCACCATCTGTTCTTCCAGAGGTCCTGAGTTCAATTCCCAGCAACCACATGGTAGCTCACAACCATCTGTAATGAGATCTGATGCCCTCTTCTGATATGTCTGAAGACAGTGACAGTGTACTCACATACATAAAATAAATAAATCTTAAAAAAAAAAAAAAGATCTGGAGGAGCTGAAGAAAGAAAGAGAATCTACAAAGGCATGTGTGGGCCAGTGTAATGGCTGTACTTAGAAAAGTGGATTTAACTAGGAGAAGTAGATTTAACTGCCCCGAATGGACACAGTACCTTGAAATACATTGACTGTCTGAATAAAAAGTGGAGCTGGCTAAAGGCAGCTTGGTAGCTTACAAGCCACCATCTTTGCTGAGCAACTGATTGTACCTGCCCCTGCCCACTGGCCTCGGACTCTAGCTGCTCTGCTCTGTCAATATGAACTCGAATAGCCAGCAACTTCTAGAAAACCTTCGGGCGTTTAACACTAAATATGACTACCGGGGAGGCACCCTCACTGGATTGGGCACTGTTAGAGGATTACCCAGTAGCCACTGAAAGCCTCCCTCCTCCCCACTGCTTATTATGTTATAGCAGCTGTGTCCCTATAAAGACACCTTATTAGAGCCAGTAAGACATTCGCTGGACAGAAACTCTTTGGGCAATGTTGGGAATGTAGCTGGATACAAGTAAAGATAGGAAAGCCCCACCCCACCCCACCCCACCCCACCCCCAAACATAGTCTTGGCTGCAACTCTTTCCCCGTGGGTTCAAACCGTCTCTCTAGTCCGGTTTGTCTGAACCAATAAACCCAAACCCCCTGGTATTTCTGAGCATACCCCCGTGTCTCAACCCTTGGGGTTCTGGAAGACAGGAAGCCTACTCCTGAACCTTTGCTACTGGCCTCATCATGTATGTATGATTTCCTGAATAGAAGCTACCCTTACTTAAACTGTCAAATTTCTGAATCCTTTAAAAAGATTCTGTACAACCATTTCTGATGACAAAGAGCAGTACAGTAGTTCCTCGCCCTTGCCAATGGCACAGATGGATTCTACATGACTTGAGCACAGCTGGCTTTCCTGGGAGCTGAAGCAGAATGACAGTTGTTTGGAGAAGACAGTCAGGGATCCTATAGCAGCAGAGACACAGCCCAAAGAGGAGGATTCGAACAGCTCCGCTGCTTTCCTCCTTTCAGCCTTTCATATTTTACTTAGAACCTTAGAGAGAGAAGGGATTTACAAAGGTCAACCAATAGCAGCTGACAGGTCACCTGGTCACAGCCAGCTTGTTTCTAAGGTGACATAGCGAGTACTATGACTAGGACGTTTTAATTGCCACACACCTGTTTGAAATCAACTCCGCAGCCTTTCCTGAACAGTCTCCTAGCCCCTCATCTCCAAATATGCAGAGCTCCTGCGCCCTTCCCTGCTGAGAGCGGCTGACAGACATCACTAATCAGCTATGGCGCTCTTTCCTGCTGATGCTGGATGTGGCTTCAGAATCCTCAAAGCCTGCTCCAGAATGGCACCACAGATCAGTTTGTGTTGGCAGGAGAAAGAAACTAATTTTCCAACTCTTGGAGCTGCCATCAAAATCAATTTTCCTGCAAGTTCTACTTACTGCTTCTAATCCATCTTTAAAAGAAAAAAAAATGGTCTCTTCTTCCAAACACAACCACTTACTTAGCTAACTACATCTAAACTCATCCACTGATTAAATCCTAGCAGGCTCAAGGCCAGCCCCATGGATGGGGCTACCTGGGAAGGAAAGGAGCAAGTGGGCACATCACTCCAGAAGACTCAGGGATCGTAGAAGTGACAGAAATGACTGTACAGCTGAGAAGTAACAGAGTCCTATGCTCCCTGTGTGAACTGTTCCCAGAAGAAAGTGAGCATGACCCTTGACAGAGTCTCACTGTAAGAAGAGAAAGAAGAGGTAGAGAGGAAAACAAGAGATAAAGAAAGAATGCTGAAAACTAACTCAATTAAAACTCCTCCAAAGCACACTGACCCTCCAGCATGCACACAATGCACCAGCTTCACACCTTCTGGCTGTGCACACCAAGTCCTTAGCATAAAGCTAACACTTAGTCAAAGTCCCTCACTAAACAGTGGACAAAAAAAAAAAAAAAAAAAAAAAAAAAAAAAAAAAAAAAAAAAAAAAAAAAAAAAAAAAAAAAAAAAAAAAAAAAAAAAAAAAAAAAAAAAAAAAAAAAAAAAAAAAAAGATGGACCAGGCATGCGGCTCTTTCATTCAATGTCTTTACCAACTATCTGTCAAACATCTGAGATACTTACGAAGATGCCAGTGCTTGAGCTACAAAGGCTGGTGTATATCCTTCTGTCACCAAAGAACTTGTCCGCTGTTTCAGAAGCAGGAAAATAACTGTCTCTCATATAAAACATACTATATGCAGTACAACCCACATCTATGCACCCCATCTGGTAAGAGCATGACACACAAAATCAAGATATATACCACCAGAAACAACTGATCCAGCAAACGTATCAGCAAGGGCTTTTGACCATTTGGCACACTCTAGGGACTGTGGTTCACCACATGTTGTCAGTGATGTGTGAAGACCAAGTTATATGCAGAACACCAAGACACTAGGGTCCAAGACAGTCTTCTTGGGATTATAATACCTGACTCCCATCTGGAAGGACAAGCAGAATGTAGATGCTAAAGTATAAACCCATAATGGGGATAAACAAGCAGCTCACAAGCTGAATCAGAGACCAGAATCCTCCTTGGGGCAGCAGATGTTCATTCATGATGGCCTAGACAGGCAATGAAGATACAGAGTATTGTTCTGGTGGGCTCTCCCCACATGGAAATCCCAGGACTTCATGGATGTCAAGAAAGAGGGGGACCACTGTAGATAGGAACTGAGAAGAGCAGATCAACAATGCAGGAAGTTAAGCCTTGACACCGGGTACAAAAGGAACCAAAGATGGATAGGACTGAAAGACACTGAGATCCATTAGGAAGTAGGAGATGGTGGGAAAATGGGTTAGGAAAGAAAAAGTGTTGGTCTGAAGTCACAAGGCCAACTGTGAATGAAGATACAGAGCAATATGAAAGGACAGGAGAGGCAGACAAGTCTGGATTTGATGGCTCGCCGTTACAGGTGTCTGGGAAGTAGGTTTAAGGAGACCCTCGGTCACCACCTTAAACATGATGAATGATGGTGCTCTTGGTGGGAACGACATGCAGAGACGTTGGGGAGGCTCACTGAGTAAAATGAAGTTGGGACCAGGTTTGGGGTGCAGTGTTCTGGGACTAGAGAGAGACAGAACATGGATGGCTCACAGATCAGAGGTGTCAGAAAATATCTTAAAAATATCTATTACAGGCAAAGACTCAATGGGAAGAAGACAGTGACACTGGGAAGTAGCCCTGACCATTTAGCCCTGCAAACTCCAAGGTGAAGGAATCTATGAACATACCAATTGCCTTTCTAGCAAATCCCAGCCAAGAAAATCGATTAAAGTTTGTCTCAAACATAATTCTGGATCTGTAATTCAAAACTGTGTAAAAAGAAAACCACATGCAAAGTCAGGTAATAAAGAGCCAAGAGGGCAACCACTGTGCTCTGAGAGACACCTAGCTGATAGCTCCTGCAGAAAAGCCCTGACTGAGGAAAGGACAGGGTGCTGAAATACAACTTTGGTTTAAGTACAAAGAGATAGTCCTCGTGGATGTATTGTAATGTGATTTGTCTGGGTATAATGCCATACTTTGTATAGGAGGAGCCAAACATCTATGTTTCTCTTTGTTCTGTTTTGAAACAGATAAAAGGATGATCACAGAGCCCTTTACCAGTCTTCCTTCAAGTAAAATGCTTACAGGCTTGATGACAGGGTTGTAAGAAGTTTCGTTTTATTTTATGTATTTATTCTTGTCTGAAAGACAGCTTGAATTTCTGGAGAGATGATTCTACATAGAATGCATTGGGAATGCTATAAATAACCTACTTGGAAGGGTGAGGTGCAGCTCAATGGTGGAGCAACTGGTCCAGCGTGTTCCAAGCCCAGGTTTGATCCCCAGCACACACTCAAGGGGCCATGTGATGGGCACAGAAAGGAGTCATTCGGACTTAACTATAACTACATATTTTCATTACTTTTCTGTTGCTTTGATAAAACACCATACCTAAAAGCAGGTTTTAAAAATCGATAGTTTATTTTGGCTTATGATTCCAGAGGGACAAGTTAAGCATTCTGGGCCAGAGGGATGGCAGAAGCCCAGAGATCATGAATCAGGGAGCGCTAACTGGAAGGAGGGAAGGATAGGCTATTTAATCTCAAAACCCATCCCCAGTGGCTTACTTCTTCCTGCAAGGCTGCACCACATAAAGTTGCCCAAGCAGTACTGCCAACTGGGAGTCAGGTGTTCACATACTCAAGCCTATGGAAGACGTTCTCAATCAAACCAACACACAGCATCACTGAGTAATGCATATAGCTTTACCATTTCCACAGTTTAAAAAGAGTCCAATGTCAGCAAGTTCACACAACCCTGCCTAACGAGGCTGCAAAGTTGGAGGTAATGTTTGCCAGGCACACCCAGCTCCGTATTTCTCCGTAGACTCTTTATCTGCTACCATTTATTAATGTTTGCTACTTCCAACACAAGTCTTTTTAACTTATAGATCTAAGATTTAGACTTAGGTGTTCTGTAGTTATAGGATAAATAGCACTTAAGACAGGAGACGGGGAAAGCAAAACCTCCCTTAAAGATGGCAACGACCTGGAGTGAGAAAGAGAGTGGCCATACCACACTCACTCATGCGTATGAAGGGCTAATGAGCTGGGGCTGCCCTCCCTGCAAACTATTCAAGCATGCTCTCTGACCTCAGAGTAGAAAAAGCAGAAAAGGCATTTTGTTGTATGGAAGACATGGTTCTGTCTCTGCCCTCTCTTGCCCCCTCTGGTGAGAGATGGTTAGTGCACAGGCCACAAGCTATGCTGAGTCCAAGAACCCAGAACTTCCAAAATAAACAAAATCAATCACACAAAAACCCAACAGCCTCCAAACCACCTCCTCTTAAGTTCCCTCAGATGTCCCATGGCAAGCGTAAGTGGGAAGGGTGCAGAAGCCAAGCACCTGAAATATGACAGCTACCTCCACTCCAGCAGGCCCACCCAGACACAGGAGGGACTGCAGCTGGCTCTGGAAGACACTGGGCAGCAGGTGGCTTCCTGTTCTGGAAACAGAATCCTGCAGATATTAAGGCAGCAGAGTCTGGTGAGGGTACACTGTGCTTCAGTCTGGAGAAACCAGGAAAGAGATGGAACCATTCTAACTTGAATCCATATTTTGCCCCTATTCTTGAAAAGATTGAAAGAAGAAAGACACAGGAGGGGCTGGACAGTCTCTGAGGCAGTTTTCTAAGGAGGTGCAGGGAGAGGGGAGGGGCCACAGACCAAACACTCTGAAGACTGTCAGGAAGCATTTCTGTCACCATGGATACCCAGCATCCACAAGAGGGACTTCACATCTCTCTGTCCCCAGAAAGGGCAAACTGTGGCTCTCTTGACAAAACCAAACCTCTCAGCAGGTAGCCGATTACACCTTCAGGTCACATCCCCAAGAGGTGCTAAGCTGAGGCTGGGGAGAAAAGAACATCACAGCTACCGTGCTACGTTTCACTGGGAGATAAAACATTTGCTGGCCTCAAAGACAGCACCAACCACAGAGCAAGCTCAAGTGTAGCTTGGTGAACTATTAAGGTATCAGTTTCCTTGCAGAGCTAAGTAAAAGGTTTCTTATAAGAGCATGGCTGACCCCAAAGCAGCCACATCATCAAAAGTCCCCCAAACCAGCATGGACGACTTCCCTTGGGCTGCCATCTTAGTTTGCTTTCTATTGCTGTGATAAAACACTAACCAGTTGAGTCTGCCCAGGACCATGTAGCACCCAGGAGGTAGCAAACACCCCTAGTGAGCTGGGCCCTTTCACACCAATCATTAATCAAGAAAATGCCCTAAATCCTTGCAATCTAATAGAGGCATTTTTTTTCAATTGAGGTTTCTCTTCCCAAATAACTTTATTTTGCATCAACTTGATTAAAACACAACAGTGACAGAAACGACAACAATATCAGCAACACTATCCAGGATAGCTGCTTAGATAAAATCCCTCCTCACCCTTACACACTTTACATATTGTACCACCTCCAGAGTCCGTGAAACCATGACCATCTGGAACAGAATTATTCATAGCAAGGAGAAAGATAGAGGGAGTAGCTGGAATCTCCCCTCCCTCGCCTTCTATAAAGGAGCAGAAGCAGACCCCACCTTGAGGGTCACTTGCCTTGGCTACTCTGATTAAGATGATAACGGCCACTATGCTTACAACATAGTATCCCACAACAGCACATAAAAGTTACTTGGCTGACATGTGGTTGAAAATCCCAAGCAACAGAAGTCTATGCAGACAAGACTTAAAAACCTTCAGGAAATAATGTAAAATCCTTACAAATCAAGTTCCTTGACATATTCAATGCAAGACAACCAAAATTTCAAAATCATTCTTAATGACTGCAAAATACATTGGTAAGAAAAATTATACCCAAGTTATCAGGACTGGCCGAGACTGATGAAACCATTAGGCCTCTAATAATTTGTTCAGTCTAAAACAATATGGAAATGCACATGCCTTCTGGTGTGACAACTCCATCTCTGGGACTTCTGCATTGGAAAATACCTAAATGGCTTCCTGAGGTCTCTGTATAAGATTGGCACATTAGCACAGGCTTCTATATTAATATCACAGACTGGGAAGTTGAAGCAAAAAAGCTACCTCATCTCCAAGGAAACTTGTACACAGGAAGTTCAAGATGGAGACAACCAGGTTCAGCTGAGCTGAAGTCTTCTGAACTCTCTTCTCCTTGGCTTGTAGAAGGTGGTCTTCCTTTGATATGGGTCTGTGACTTTAGTTCCAATTAGTATAAGAATCATAGCCACATTGGATTGGTGTCCACCCCAGCTACCTCTTTAAAGTCCCAGTTTCTAAGTGGAGACCCACCCTGAGGTGTGGCAGGTTATAGTCTCAGCATATGAACCTGGATGGACACATTCAGCTCAGATCACATGATCAGTATGATGACATCACTGGCTACCTCTGACAATAAAGGGTAGAGCTGCCAATGAGTCCTTCAGATAAGCTTTTTACTTGCCCATCAGTTGCCATAACACACTGGGTACTATCCTGTTCATATAAAGAAGCTAAGGTTTAAAAAAAACAATTGTGCAAAGATCTAAGAGATGTCACACCATAACTGGTATCCCAGGGCCATAATTTTAAGCCACACCCTTCCAGGGACATGGCTGGCTGACAACATAAAGACATATCAATTTTTATCAAAGTCACACATAAAGGGTGTGGGGACAGCTCCTATTTGGCCTTTATGTGATAGTTGTAGTTCCAAATATTTAATTTCACAGTTTGTTCAGTAAAGCAAAAAAGCCTTAAAAGCTACTTGCATTTTTAAGAAAAATATCTGTGTGATTCCATATTTATGTGGCTGTCTTTTATTATTTTGTATAGACAGTTTTTTAAAGTTTTAATTTATTATTACTGTATGGTATGGATGTTTTGTCTGCATGTATGTCTGTGTATCATACGTGTGCAGTGCCTACAGAGGCCAGAAGAGGGTGTTGTATTCCCTGGAGCTGGAGTTACAGACAGATGAGAGCCATATGGGTGCTGAGAACCAAACCCCTGTCCTCTGGGGAAGCAGCCAGTGCTCTTCTGTCTGAACCATCTCTCTAGCCTTGTAGCTAGCTGTTGAGATGTGCCCGTCTTGAGATAGTTTTATGCCACAGGCCTCTCTATGGACATCTCATTTTAGATGGGACTTGGTCAAAAAGACAGACTTTTATGTGAGGTACAAGGCTTAGAACTGAGATGAAAGCCTGTTATCCAACTAGGGCACAGCTAACATAGCAAATTTCCAACCAGTACCTTCCATCCTCACACCCTAGTCCCTCCTTCCTCCCTGCCTGTTCCCCAAGCTGCACTATTTTGACTGTAAGTTACTGTTGGTTTTGAGTGACACCTTTTTGCCCTTACAAATTCATGGCATGTATTGGCAGGGGAGAGGCATACTAGACTGCAGAGCTTTGAACAATTTGTAAAATTGCTAAAGAAAAAAAATTAGAAAATAAAGTTGTGGCTTGTACTTGAGAATCCAGTGCAAGAAATAACCATGACATCATAACTTCTGCATGGAGCTGGGCTCTTCTGCTGTAGACGATGGTAATTCTCGCTTCACAGACTATGATGTCATTAGTCAGACGTCTCAAGTGTAAATGCACAGGGAGCAAAGAGGCAGCAGAATGAACTGGGAAAGGTCCAGAGCAACACATTAGGAGTGACAAATCATAGAGAAGCCAGAGCCGCCTGCCTGGGCTACCGGAACAGCTGCTTCCTTCTCTAACTGCAGCCATGCAGCACTGAGGACCCAGTGCTGGGCTTGAACCCAGTGGCTCGTGGTAAATCTAATTTATTGATAGTCACAATTAATTCTTTTTTTTAAGTTTAAACATGCTAAGTAAAGGAGAAATGAACTGCAGGCCCTGCTTTGCTCCCCAGGCTGCCAATTTGGACCAATAGGCATGATTCCCTACCAGGAAGGGTCCCCCACTGCCAGTCCCACCCAACAAGAAGAGTGACATCAAGCAGAAAGGAACCTCATCCCAGACACTGGCCTTGCTTCACACTACAGGACACAGTGTGCAGTGATGTCATCTATATCTGGTCAAGTCTGCAGCCACCATGATGTCTCTGAAATCTAGGTCAGGCACAGGAAGCCTACTCAGCAGGAAGAGAAGTGTCCAGCCCAGCAGAGGGATCAGAACGAGGGTGAGGAAGAGGAGGGGCGGGGCGGGGCCCACTGGTCAACAGGAAGCCCAGAAACTGGGGCCTCACCTTGGCTCCGAAGCAAGCAGCCATGTTCCTCTGCCTCCATCTTTTCTCCTAACCGTCACTTTGGGGCCCCCTCTGCCCACCTCTGTGCCTTTGGAACCCCACTTCTCATTTGGCTCCTCTGCTCTGAAACACTAAACTACAAACCTGCTTATTCTTCTGGCCTAGAGAATGCTTATGCAGATACTAGTATGGCAGTCACTTCTGTCATCTATGCTCGGGTTTTCTGCCTCTGCCACTGTAGATGATGACAAACACCACTTGGCTACACCCTGATACTCCAAGAGAATCCCCTCATGGCCAAGAGACTTCAGATTTTCTTTTTACTATAGTGGAATGTAGTGAAGGCTAGCTCCAGTGTAAAAACAAAGCAAGCATGAACTCTGGTTTTCTTTCTTCCTTTAATTTTTTTTTTTTTTTTTTTTGGTTTTTCGAGACAGTGTTTCTNACACACACACACACACACACACACACACATCTAGACGGTGTATTGTGGAAAAGCGTATGACATCTGTCTGTGTTTGCCTTATTTGCATATAACAGAATGGGATCTTCAGTTCCATCAACTCTAATGACACCATTTTGTTTTCCTTTATGGCTAAATCGAACTCCATCATGTAAATCAGCTACACTTCTAAAATTCAGTCATTGAATTCTGGACTTTTAAATATCAAATCTGCATTTTGAAATGCTGACAGTATTTACAACATCTCTTTTAAAATACAATAGAGGTTAAAAAATCTATTTTTCTTGTACAATAAAAGGTCTGAGCTACATGGGTTTTATATCATAGCTCTGATAATAACCACAGTGTTCACAACTAAGCTTTGCTTTCAGCAAAATGATCAAATCCAATTTCTTCGCATGAGCCAGGTATGATATTGCATTTCTTTGATCCCAGCACTCATGAGGCAAAGCCAGGTGGAACTCTGTGCCTGTGAGGTCAGCCTGATGCGCACAGCCAGAGCCACTTAGCAAGCAAGACTGTGCCTTGAAAAACTTTTTTTCTTTGCATGAAACCTGCAAAGGAGGCTTCTCTTGGGATTCTGCCAACATATACAGCTGGCCTTGGGGCTTTTCCACATCATTCTCTTTCCCTCCGGAGTCTGGTACGTATGTGCAATCGGAATACGGTACCTAAAGCATGCTGGGCATCTGCTTCCGAGCGGAGTTCAATGTTGTTCTCATCATCTCAGCCTCAGGGCCTGATGTGGCACATGGCCCACAGCAAAGGCTTGGTAATGTTTGTGGAAAGTTTAAGTTCCCAGGAATATACCACTCTAGGTCCTCCTTCCATAAGCATAATTGTGAGGTATAAAATTCCACGGTACATTTATATTAAATACTGGCTATCCTGAAACACTGTAGATCATAAGCTATAGCTATCCAAGAATAACAACTCAGATAAATATTATTTCTCCATGTTGTGCAGCTAGGACCTCTTCCCAGCAGCTTGCTCACACTCGTGGGGAGCACTTGGCTGCTGTGGAACTCAAACCTGCCTTTACCTCGGCCAATAGACACTGAATGGAACAGAACCAAGGCCTGAACCTCTCTATATATTAAAAAAAAAAAGAAGAGAAACCCTCAGACATGGGGCTAGAGAGATGGCTCAGTGGTTGGTTAAGAGCCATGGCTGTTCTTCCTGAGGACCCAGGATGGATCCCTAGCAATGACATGGTAGCTCCTGATCATCTATAACTCCAGTGTCAGGAGATCCAACACCTTCTTCTGGCCTCTGAGGACATTGGGTTCACATGTAGTTTGCAGATATACATGCAGCCAAAAAATAAAAGCTTCACACACACACACACACACACACACACACACACACACACACAGTCACCACTGCCACCACCACCGGCCGGCTAACAGGACTAAATAGAAAATGATCACATCAAATTTCTTCACAGATAATTAGAGTCTTGTAAATGCAGATACAGACAACGGCTGACTTATCCGTATGCTGTTCCTCAGCCTCAGGGAGGTCACATCAAGCTGAGCTCTTAAGTGACCCCATGGGTAACTTCACAGAGCATAAGCCAGAGCCACCTTACCATCTGCAGTGTTGTTCCTTAAATGCTGCTAGGCCCAGTTTTGAAGGCAGTCAGTTCCCCCTTCCTAAGTAGCCCATGACCACCAAATACTTCTGTATTAGAGTCCCACACCTGAAGTCACCACGCACAAGATCTGATCAGTCCAGGAACACCAATGGGCCTCAGAGCCTGCTAAAATAACTGTAAACAGCCAGTCCTGCCCTGCTCCAGTGTTCTCATTGCTGTGGTGAAAGGCATCTTAGGGAAGAAAGGGTTTATCGAGACTTGCTTCAAGAGCACAGTCCTTTGTAGCAGGCACAGTGTGATGGGAAGTGGATCTCTAGGTATTGCAGCAGGAATGTGAGGCTCCTGGACACTCTGCACCAGTCAAGAAGCAGAAAGAAATGCTGGAAGTCAACCTGCTTCCTTCTTTTTATTTCATCTAGGACCCTGGCCCACAGGGCACTGCCACCCATATTCAGAGAGTGTTTTCTCCCCTTGGGAAAACATGTCTCCTATGTGGTTCTAAACCCGTTCATGGTCATGGTGAAGATTAACCATTCTACCTACAACCCTGCTTATTTTCTCTAGCTACTCTTTCCCTCAGAAACTATAATGAAGGTGTTTGACAGCAGTCCCCACTCCTGCTGCTGCTGGACAGACCCCTGGCGTGCTCTGCCTGGCCCTGTGTGTCCTGCTGTGCTCTTGCCCCAAATCAATAACATAACTAGAAGACTTTTGCAGACCTCATCCTTCTGATCTCCATCTGCCCCTCCTCTATTTCCACTCCAATGTAATATGGTCAAAACATGGCTGGGCAAATAGAAGCAAGCAGAAGGTTATTCTGACTGTGAATGTCTGGTGGTTGCTGGCCACGGCCACAGTGCTCACAAGAACTCTGTTGAAGACACAAAGGAGCGACTCGACACATGGGTTAGGTAAAATGATAGTTTCCTTGTATAGAAACAAAAAAGTCACACCCCAAGAAATACATCATTCATATGCTCCCAGAAGATACATTTCTTGGCACAGGTTTCAGCAAGATATGCCACAGTGCGCCACTGAGTGAGCACAGTGTCCTGGTTGACGTGACTCCCTTGAGACTCTGTAGATTCAGGGCAAACAAAAGAAGATACACCTTTCCATGGAAAACGGCATGCTGGGAAGTGGCTTGAGTGGTGTAAGCAACTCCTCACTTTCCAGAGACTGCACAGCAAGCTTTATAGTCTCTATATGTGGGCACTATCAGAAAGGAAAGGTGGGAAGGCCAGGCCCTGGTGGTGGGATGAAGCATTACACCTCACATCTTACAAGTGCTGCCTATGAGGGTCTTAACTGCTGACATTTTCTATGGGGGTTGCGGGGGGGGCCGGGGGGGTGCAGCAGGGGCTTTCCAGGATCTCTCTGGGTCATGAGTGGGCATTCTCACTTGTTAACATTCGGCAAAGTACTCTTAGCATCTTTTTGGTCCAGATCAGAACGTTATAAATTAACTCACCACTGAAAGCTTTGGGATAAACACTCAGTATGGCAGAGAGCCTAAACGGAGCTCATAATGTCAACCCCATGTACAGTTGCTAGAGAGCAGAATCCTTACTTGTGCAAGGACTAATCTCCCCTTGCAGTCTGTACAAAGATTCTCTGGGCAACAGAGACAGCCACCACCTTTAGATACAATAGAGCATGCAGCTTGAGGTCTGTGTGTCTACACACCTTCACAATTTCCAAGTTAATAACTAAATGATATAGAAGGGCAGAAACCATGCCTCTCAACGGTCAGGCATCCTTCCTGAAAACCGAGTCAAATCTGTAACAAGCCCAAGGAAAGATGGAAAGTAACAGAAGGAGCCAACCTGCCATCTCACAGACATAGATACACCACAGAACAAAGGAAGAGGATAAAGAAGGTGCCCTCTGGAACACACATGGCATTTAACAAGGCAAACCTAAGGAGCGAGCACTGACTTGAGGATGTGTTCAGTGACCCCAGGGAGTTTCCCGTTGTGCCTTCTGCTGTGTGGGTTTTCATTAGCACCAGGCAGGAAGGAAAGCTTGACTAACACGACCCACATAACACGGGACTTAAAGAAGCATCCTCAGGGCAAGTGGCCCAGCTGCCACCTCAGTCAAAACTCTAACCATGGACGGCCAATATTCAATCATACAGCTTGTGTACTTTCCCTTCACCCAAAGAGAAAAGGAAAAGATATCTGTGTCTTTTTTTTTCTTTTTTATGAAAATCAACTTGCAGTGTGTGGAGTCAGTTACTCACACTGAAGGGACAGGAACACGTAGGCCAGGCCCAGGGAAAGTGACAGGAACACGCAGGCCAGGCCCAGGAAAGTGGCATCTTTGGGCACAAGGACTGACTTCTTTGAGTCTCAGTTAGTTTCTACTATAAAATGGGGATAATATTGACTTATATGAAATGTCTCCTTTCGTAGTTCAAAACTATTGTTTCTGGCTCACCTGCACATAGGGTTGGGGTTATTATTTAGAGGAAGGAGAAAACAAGATTACTTAGCAGACGTCCCGAATCTCCACCATCATAAGAGACCATTAGCTCCGAATGGCAGCAGGAGTTGGCTTCAAAGCCGCCCTTACACTAATTTGCACATTAAATTATAAGGCAGCAATTGGAATCGAGTCTTAGAGTTCAAGTTCCCAGGCCCACCCGAGACGTATGAATCAGAAGCAGTAAGGCTGGTAAGGAACGTGTACTTTGGATGACAGCCCCTCCTGTGGAACAACTCAAGTCTAAAAACTATTTTTTTGTTCGTCCTAGAAATACACCAGGGTTTTAGTTTTGGGTAGCTTTGAGCTAAAATGAAGAGTCTACCTGAGCCCAATTAGTGTGTGCCCCTCTTATTAAAGGGGTTCATTTAAAAAGTGAGTCACCACTCTTTGTTCTTAGCGACCTACATGAAACTAAGTTAGCCCTGACACCAGCTACCTGCTAGGAGCTGAGGAACCGATTTAAAAAGAAAAAAATGCTATGAGTTGACACAGGGAATCTTTCGTTCATTATTCCAGATTTCTTACAAAGCTCCCAGCACGTGAGCTCCTGAGGGAGACCTTGGCCTCTGCACAGAGCGGCTGCCATGACTCACCCCTCAGGATGTAGTTCTGATAGTTCTGATCCGCCTCGGCTCCCACTTTGATCAAACAGGTCAGACCTTCAGCTATGACAAATTCATGCACCAAATCCTTGTCATCCTGGTAGGAAGGAAAGAAACAAAATTAAATTAAATTAAATTAAAAAAAAATTTTTAAGTGTTCAAATAGGTCTCTGTCTACCTTATATCCAAGCTGCACCATTCACACTATGCAGGGATCATTGAAGTAAAAATGACCCCCTAGGATACTCTGCTCTGTTCAGACGAAGTAGCTAAATCTTTTTAAATATTTTAATTTAAGTTTTTTCAGACAATTTGCTTTATGTTTCCTCCTTTCCCCCAATTCCTCCCAGATCTTCCTTACGTCTGTTTTTTTTTTGTTTGTTTTGTTTTGTTTCGAATTTTAAGAAGGTTTTTTAAGAGAGAGACAGACAGACAGACAGAGATGAGAGAGAGAGGGGGGAGGAGAGAGAGAGAAAAACACATGAGCAAGTGTCTAACTCTTGCCGAAGAAATTTTACAAGTCTTCACACTGTCATTTGCCAAAGACCAATTATTGCCTTCTGTGCAACCTAATAAAGATGGAGCAAATGAACCCCTTGCCTGTCCAGAGGCTGTACAGTGTTCTGCTTTTCAGTCTTGATGAAGCAAATGAACCCCTTCCCTGTCCAGAGGCTGTACAGTGTTCTTTTCAGTCTTCAGGCTCCTCAGGACCCACACCCCACAGGACCCAATGTGCTGGCCATGTGCAACTTCCATGTGTAGTTTTTTACTACAGCTGTGCCCAGTGACCACGCAACCTATCACGAAAAGCACGCCCCCTGTCCCAACAGATAGCCTAGGGACAGCAGTTTCCACAAGAGGCCTATGAACTCTCTGTCAACCTAAAGAAGCCTCTTCTCTTGTCGCTTCCCTTGCATAGCTGGCAGCACAGGGAAGGGAGCTGGGTACAGGAGCAGTCATTCACCTGCAGCATCCAGCCATGGACAGCTGGCGGCAGGACACAGAGAGAGGCCCAGTATACCAATAAGCTAGTGCTTCTCAAAGAGAGCTCTCCTGGTCGACTGGGCAAGGGACCCTTGCAAGTCCATTTGAGAGCCTTATGGGAGACTCACACATGCAAACTGCCTAGCCTGCCTGAGGATCAGGAAGCTTCAGTGGACAGAGCTCTGGGGCTGTGAATATCAAAGCCTCCTTCCTTCCAGGTAAGACAGAGGTTCTAAGAGGGACCCCTCCACACCTTCACCTTCTAGGGAACTTTGAGAAGACAGGAAGCAGGACACTATGCAGAAGCACCAGATTGGGATTGCTGAACATCATGATACCCAGGCTCTGCTGCTCAATTTCCAAAGGGGCAGGATAGAGAAACTATCTATCTCATACAACAACTCTCTTTTTACAGGTTGCCTGAAATTCAAGAGGGCAGGAAAACAAACAAAACACACTTTTCCAGGACCACTGAACTACATTTGGCCGTCACTCAACATGGGCAGTTGCTGTAAAACCAAATTCTGGGGAGCCCTGTGAAACAGACATTTCCATAGCTACAAATTTCCTAGAAGAGACAGCACCTTGCCTCCAACCCAGGGAAGATACAGCAGGAACATCCATATTTTGTCATAACAGACAACAGAGCAGAATTCACAAACAATCCCTTGCAATGGGAATACAGAAAGCCAATGGAGTGACAGAGTGCTGGTATAGTAACAGCAACCGTGGATTATCATGAAGAGGGGAAATAGATGACCTGGCACAATTCTCCTGTCTCGACATGCAATCAGCCCCTTTCTATATTATATGACATTTTTCAATTATATGGATGGGAGCCTTGATTTAAATGTGGGCAGACACAGTACAGGTCCCTGGAAGCGATGTAGCAAGGCAGGGTCAGCGCCAGTTAGGGGGCGGGGGCGGAGTAAGACTGAACATAATGAAAGACAGCTGTGTGAACTCAGACTTTGAGATAATCATGGCTGAGGAAGAAAGAGAAAATGGGACAGTATTGTGAGTCTTTGGAAAATTACTTTACACTGGTAAGTATAAAGGAAATAAAAAAAAATACTTCTCCCACTCTCTGTCCCATTTTCCAGCAGCATATGTGAACTGGACATGCAGATGAGCTCATGCCTAGTCAGGAGGGCTTTCTAAGCATGTAACAAATGTTTATTGCTTTAACTAAAACTAGATTCACACATGACTTCATGGTGAAAAAGTGCGAACAAGCTCTCAAGAAACCAGTCAAGCTAATCACTAATATTAATATACCAGAGAACTGAGTGTCTGGCAGACACACTTGGAAAAAAGCACTGGACTGGCGAGACGGTGTTCGTGAGAATAACTCAGACCCTTCCTTTGCTAAAATGCATGGGCCCGTGTAGATAAGGCACCAGGGAAGGAGAGACTTGTGGATAATAAATGTGGAGAAAGTTTTCCAAATTGACAATGTCCTAGATTTTAAATACATATCCTGGAAATATATAGGCACTGACACATGATTCTTAAGACACTGGCTTCAGATGATTATGAAATTGAGATGTTCTCACCAGCTGATAAGGGATT
Organism: Mus minutoides; assembly: GCA_902729485.2. Taxonomy (NCBI): domain Eukaryota; kingdom Metazoa; phylum Chordata; class Mammalia; order Rodentia; family Muridae; genus Mus; species Mus minutoides. The sequence continues at coordinate 24,487 of LR750219.1, read as the reverse complement.
GCTGCCACATTCCAGAATTTTTCTGGAGGAGCTATTCATTGGCTTGTGATTTTTTTTTTACATTTACTTTGTGTGTGTATGTGTGTGTGTGTATGTGTGTGCTTGCGTGCGTGAACATGCACATGTGTTGGAACATATGGTAGTTTGGGCAGATTGTGAAAGTTGGCTCTCCCCTCCATTGTGTGAGTCTTTGTTATCTAATTCAGGGTTTCAAGCTTGGCAGCACGTGCTCTTACCCCCAGAGCCATCAGCCTTGGTTTGGTTTGGTTTGGTTTGGTTTGGTTTGGTCTTGTCTTAAGTCTTGTTGTTATTGTTAGTAACTGACTCAATCCAAGTGACCAATGTCTTTATTTTTTAAGCTCCTAAAGTAAGAATCTCTAAAAGTCCTCCATGCCTAGAGAACATGAGATCTGATGAAGATGCAGACTCAGACATATAGAAGGCACTAACCTAAGCCTTACCCAACACGCTGCCTGTTAGGTCCAGTTAACCGCCAGCATGGCTGGTCTCGAGTGTGGTTTTGTCCCCACTCCTGGTAGCAAATACCTTCCTTCATGGTTGTCTACATAGTAGTACCTTAGCTATTCAAAACCCATTTCATAAATCAGCAGGAGAAACTCAAGGGACACAAGTCAAGGAGTATATTGGTTCAAATACTATATAAAAAGTCTGAACAAGTTGGTTTGGTTTTCTCTCTATGTTTTCAATTTGGGGAATTCTTACTGTATGTAAAACAAATAGTCCCATGAACACAGGTGTAAATGAACTCACAACAGTCTTGTTTTTATCATTCTATCTTCTCCTGCTATGGAACCTGAAACAATTCTCCGCACACATATAGTTTCCAAATATAGAAACCTTGTAAAAATAGGTATTTATAAGCAACATTTTAAGTTTTAAAAAGGGTCAAACATTTAATCAGTGTCCATATTTACAACTTTTTCATCACTGTTTAGGCAGGATATCAATTTAACACAACTTAAGTGTTACTTGGGAAGAGGAATTTCACTAAAGAAATACCCAGATCAGATTGACCTATGTCATATTTGTAAGAGATGGCCTTGATCGATGACTGATATATGAAGGCCCAGGACACTATGGGCAGCATCGTCCTTAGGCAGGTGTGTTTCAACTATATAAAAAAGGTAGATAAACGTGAGCCAGAGATCAAGCTGGTAAACAGTTTGGTTCAGACATCCAGGCTCCTGCCTTAAGTCCCTGCTCTGACTTCCTTCATCAATGGACTGTGAACTCGAAGTGTAAGCTGAAATAAACCCTTTCTTTACCTACATTTCCTTACCTTTTGGTCAGAGTGTTTTATTATAGTCACAGAGCTCAGATCAAGAAAAGATCCAAATAAGGTCCACATATGGCAATTCATTTATATGGGTCTAAAACTCAGAAACAACTATTAACTAATTAATGGAAGATAATGCCACTACCCTTGGTTAACATATGTATTGAAGAAAATCAATCATCCTTTAGAGCAGCCCTCTGTCTGGATTTGGCAGATCATTTCCCTAAAGTGATATCTAGCATGTGCTTCTGTCTTTAATTATTTATAGTTATATTCATGTCTAAACCCAGGGTTGATTTCTTGGCTTGACTACATCATATGTTATATTTCCATTAGGAGGTACCTGATGTCTAGTGGTACTCTTTCTGGCAAGTTAGCAACTTTTGTTATTAATTCATTAATAGATTAATTAAAGGCCAAAATACAGGCTTTCTATTCTTTATTACCTACAAAAATACAGGCTTTCTATTCTTTATTACCTACAAAGACTTTCATTTTGAAAAGAGATGTTCTTTTACCTTAAAATTCAATATGAAAAAGCAAGATGAATGTGAGATTCTAAAAGTTTGCCCTTTTCAAAATAGCTAGCCCACCAGTACCCACTGCCTATTCATCTTGTCTATCATTGTTAGTTTTCAGTATCCTGTGAATGTGTCCATCAGTTCAAACTCATTCAGTGTGTTTAGATCCATAGCAATGATCATCCTGATTGATGTGTATTGTTCCATCTCTGGACAACCATTGGGCAACGCTTCCACTTGCTTCTGAGGGAGAATATCTTAGTGTTATCTTATAGCTTCCTGCTCTTATAACATGACAAAGAAACCATGCCCCCAGCAACAGACTTGTAGTGTAGGAGAAAAGAAGACATCTTTAGAACTTTCCACCAGAAAACGGGTCCCATTCTGGAAAGAAGAGATAGTACGACTGAACAAGTTTAAAGAAAAGGGTAAGAATATGTGGGTAAGTTAAAGGGTTATTTGTTGTTGTTGTTGTTGTTGTTTTTCTTTGTTTGATTTACCTAGCCTTTTTGCCTAGTGCCTCTTAACAGGAAGAAACTGACTCTGGCTAAAATTATCAACAAAGATTTTTTTTTTTTTTTTGGTTTTTTCGAGACAGGGTTTCTCTGTATAGCCCTTGCTGTCCTAGGACGCACTCTATAGACCAGGCTGGGCTTGAACTCAGAAATTTGCCTGCCTCTGCCTCCCAAGTACTGGGATTAAAGGCGTGTGCCATCATACCCAGCCCCCTCCCCCCAAAAAATCTTTTAAAGACATGGATGAGACAAGAATTAGAGGAAAGTGGAATGAGTATAAAATTATAATGGAAAAAATAATGAACCTAGACAACAATCCTCAATGCAAGGGTCACCTTCTCAATCCCACAGCCCTCCTCTGCCCACTGCTGTCTCATGGGTATCTGAAGCCTGACCTAGCCCTTCACTAAGGGCTTCTCTCAGTATAGGAATGAAGGAAAGGCTTGATGTGCATGGAGTGTTAACATGACACTAGTGGTGAAAGACTCGCACGTGCATGAGGGAACATACCTACAATAGCAGGATTTATAATAACAAAACTGGGATTAAGTAAACCATCTACCCAAAGAAGAATGAGCAGAACAGATTGAGCTCACTGCATATAACACAACCCTAGCCAGAAATAGTCACACCCACTCCCATTCACTCTCCATGAATAAGCCGAAGTAGATACATGCAGCATGATAACATGCATGAAGTTAATATACTGTGGTATACACCATGGTATACACTATGAGTATCTACCACTAGAATGGAAAGACAAATATGCACAACACTAAATACAACTATTGATAGACAGGGAACATGGGGGTGGAAGAAATTAGTGATTGGGGTGGGGCAACAGAACACAGGTCTTTAATTATAATTAAATGAGTTTTCTTTTTTTAAAAAAAAAAACTGGAATATAGAGTAAAATATATTTGCTTAAGTTGTCCTTACTTTTTATACTTGATATATTTGACATAAAATATTCTCCTCAAGAATTCTGTTCTAATTTTCCTGTGTGTGTATGATGTGTGTATATGCATGTAGACAAATGTGGGAGGGTTGCAGGCACGTGTGTGCAAGCGCATGTGGAGGCCAACAGTTGACATCAGTGGTTTTCCTCAGTTGCTCTCTACCTTTTGCATTGAGGCAAGGTCTCTCACCTGAATCCAGAGCTCACCAACTCAGCTAGAGTAGTTATTCGGATTGCCCTAGATTCCTATTTCTACCTCTTGAGCACTGGGAATCCTGGCAGGTCATCAAGCCCACTCAGCATTTACCTGGGTGCTGGAGATCCAAAGTGATCCTATCCTCTGCTCAGCAAGCCCATGGCTCAATCTGCCATCTCCTCAACCCCCTGACCTAACTTGTAATGTCCTCAAAACACACTTTCCTATTTGTAATAAACAAGGTATAAGCTTTTATATATCTAACTCTAGCAAAGTAAAACCAGGACTGTAGTATTTTGGCTTTTTGGTTTTCCTTTTTACCTGAAATATCTGCTTCAGTGAGAAAAGGGCCCTTCTCAGATCTCGGCCACTGGAGTTGTACAGCTTTTCTGAAATAAAGAATACAACAATTAATTTTGTTGACTCAATGAGTGATACAAACATGAGAAGTTATGAAAAATGGCACTTTTTACCAGAAGACAACAATGCAGCCACTCAAGTCACCTCATGCACTGACCCGGTCTACTACATGGGCCAGAGAGAGACTCTCTCACCCTATCTTCCTCTTCAATACAAGTGTTTAACACAGTTTTCTGGTTTGTAGCTACTTCCACTTGGTGGCCAAATACACAGAGAAAACCAATGCATCCCAAATGCAATAAATTGCAAGGAAATAGTTTTGTGTTAAATTGGGGAATTTTTGTAATAAAGTAGAACATAGAATTGTTGAGTCCTGCATGGTCATGCACAAGGGAAAGGGTGACATGGTTCCTGCCTCTGGAACAGAGCCAGCAGAAAGTGTGCCTCCATGAGTGTTGATGCTTGCTGTGGCTGTAAGGCTTGTTTGTATAATGATGTACATATATTTTCATGTTCCTCCTTCAAGAAATGTCCTCTCTGCCAAGGTTAATGAGTCCGTGATATTTAGAAGCAGCAAGAGTCCAGGAGGCAAGGGCATGTCTGTGTCTTAGCAAAATGGTAAATGCTGAGACCTTCAGGAAGGCCCTTAAGGCTATAGGAACAAACTCTGAAAACATGAGTTCAAAACTATATAATTTCTTAATACATAAATATAAGGATGTAATATGAATTATATAAGAGGCTTCACAAACCTCAAAGAGTAGAGACAGATGCACTAGGAACCAGCTTGTCAGAAAAATACAAAGGCAGGCAGATTCCTGAGTTCAAGATCAGCCTGGGACAGAACTTAGGCCCAGGTGTGGTAGGAATGGTGATATCAGATTGAGAACCCACCCAGCTAGCTTGTTGTCTGTGTTTAGAAAGGTAAGCCGATCTCTGAATTCATTTGCAATGTTAAAAAATACATGTGCTTACTGTCTAAGAATCAAGGGTCTGGGGTTATGGGACACTGATTCATGACGTTATCAAAAGGGCACATGGGTTAGTGACTGAACTGATGTGTAAATAAAAGACTGAACCTTTGATCTGCAAGAGATGAGCCATCCAGAAAATGTTTAGAATTGCAAGAGACTGCTGTCTCCACAAAGAGAGCTATCTAGAAAGCTGTATCCAGCAGGACATAGCCTGTCAGTTTGTACTTTGTATATTGACTAGGAGTTCTTGCTTTCAGTTCTTACAGACACCCCTTCCTCAGAACCCCTCTCTAAGTCAAGGCTGGTCCTTAGCAGAGAATCACTTAGAAATAAGAAACTTATGTGATAGAGTAGAACATTAAATCTCTTAGCATGCTAACCTCTTTTTATTGAATATTTTCTTTATTTACATTTCAAAGGTCATCACCTTTCCCACCCCACCCCCTCCTCCTCCTGGAAATTGCCTATTCCATCCTCCCTCCCCCGCTTCTATGAGGGTGTTCCTCCACTCACCCACACACTCCAACTTCCTGCCCTCAGTTCCCCTACACTGGGGCATCTATCGAGTCTTCATAGGACCAAGGACCTCTCTCCCATTGATGCCTTACAAGGCTATCCTCTGCTACCTATGCAGCTAGAGCCATGTGTACTCCTTGGTTAATGACTTAGTTCCTGGGAGCTTGGGGGGGGGGTCTGGTTGGTTGATATTGTTGTTCTTCTCATGGGGTTGTAATCCCCTTCAACTCCTTCAGTCCTTTCTCTATCTCCTCTATTAGAGACCCCACACTCAGTCCAATGGTTGGCTAAGAGCATCCACCTCTGTATTTGTAAGGCTCTGGCAGGATCTCTCAGGAAACAGCTATTTCAGGCTCCTGTCAGCATACACTTCTTGGCATCCGCAATAGTGTTTGGGTTTGGTAACTGTATATGGTATGAGTCCCCAGGTAGGACAGTCTCTGGATGGCTTTTTCTTCAGTCTCTGCTCTACACTTCATCTCCATATTTGCTTCTGTGAGTATTTTGTTTTCCTTCAAAGAAGAACCGAAGCACCCACACTTTGGTTTTCCTTCTTCTTAAGCTTCATGTGGTCTTTGAATTCTGTCTTGAGTATTTGGAGCTTTGGGGCTAATATTCACTTATCAGTGAGTGCATACCATGTGTGTTCTTTTGTGATTGGATTACATCACTCAGGATGATATTTTCTAGTTCCATCAATTTGCCTAAGAATTTCATGAATTCATCATTTTTGAAAGCTGAGTAATACTTCATTGTATAAATGTACCACATTTTCTATATCCATTCCTCTGTTGAGGGACATATGGGTTCTTTCCAGCTTCTGGCTATTATAAATAAGGCTACTATAAACATAGTGGAACATGTATCCTTATTACAAGTTGGAGCATCTTTAGGGTGTATGTCCAGGAGTAGTATAGCTGGGTCCTCAGATTCTTTTCTGAGGAACCACCAAACTGATTTCCAGAGTGGTTGTACCAGTTTGCAATCCCACCAGCAATGGAGGAGTGTTCCTCTTTCACCATATCCATGCCAGCATCTGCTGTCACCTGAGTTTTTCATCTTAGCCATTCTGACTGGTGTGAGGTGGAATCTCAGGGGTTTTTTGATTTGCATTTCCCAGATGACTAAGGCTTCTTGGCCATTAGATGTTCCTCAATTGAAAATTCTCTGTTTAGCTCTTTACCACATTTTTTAATAGGGTTATTTGGTTCTTAGGAGTCTAACTTGTTGAGTTCTTGTATATATTGGATATTAGCCCTCTATAGATGTAAGGATCTTTTGTCAATCTGTTGGTTGCTACTTTGTCCTATTGACAGTGTCCTTTGCCTTCCAGAAGCTTTGCAATGTTATGAGGTCCCATGTGTCCATTCTTGATCTTAGAACATAAGCCACTGGTTTTTGTTCAGGAAAATTTCCCCTGTGCCCACATGTTCAAGGTTCTTCCCCCACTTTTTCCTCCAAAAGTTTCAGTGTATCTGGTTTTATGTGGAGGTCCTTGATATACTAGAACTTGAGCTTTGTACAAGGAGATAAGAATGGGTCAATTTGCATTTTTCTACATGCTGACCACCAGTTGAACCAGCACCATTTGTTGAAAATGCTGTCTTTTTTTCACTGGATGGTTTTAGCTCCTTTGTCAAATATCAAGTGACCATATGTGTGTAGATTTGTTTCTGGATCTTCAATTCTACCCCATTGATCTTCCTGTCTGTCTCTGTACCAATACCATGCAGTTTTTTTCACTATTGCTCTGTAATACAGCATGTCTATTCAATACAGTACTTTTAAGTTCTAGCTAGAGCAATTAGACCACAAAAGGCAGTCAAAGAGATACAAATTAGAAGGGAAGAAATCAAAATATCACTATTTGCAGGTGATATGATCCTATATTTAAGTGACCCCCAAAAATTCCACCAGAGAACTCCTGAAACTGATAAACAACTTCAGCAAAGTGGCTGGATATAAAATTAACTCAAACAAATCAGTAGCCTTCCTCTACTCAAAGGGTAAACAGGCTGAGAAAAAATTAGGGAAATGACACCCTTTACAATAGTCACAAATAATATTACATAACTTGGTGTGATTCTAACCAAGCAAGAAGATCTGTATGACAAGAACCTCAAGCCTCTGAAGAAAGAAATTGAAGAAGGTCTCAGAAGATGGAAAGATTTCCCATGCTCATAGATTGGGAGGATTAATATAGTAAAAATGGCCATCCTGCCAAAAGCAATCTACAGATTTAATGCAATCCCCATCAAAATTCCAAGCCAATTCTTTACAGAGTTAGAAAGAGCAATTTGCTCATTTGGAACAACAAAAATCCCAGGATAATAATATTGTCACTATTCTCAACAATAAAAGAACTTCTGGGAAATCACCATCCCTGACCTCAAGCATGTAACCTCTTAAACTATGGCTTACAACCCCTCGTGATCGGGTAACTGAAACACACACACAAACACAAACACACAAACACATACATGCCAACAGCAAAAGATTTCTGAGTGCCCAATGAGCAAAACTTGATTAATAATCACATAGGTAATGAATTTCAAAGTGGGTCTGGCATCACTTGCCTCTGCTGTGTGCCTGTGACTTCACTGCAGCCTGGATTCTGGATATATAACATGTTCTGTTTCCACTGTCATAGTGTCATGTCATGTAACACCAGCAAGGGCCCTTTAAGACAATTGTGTGTTGTTAATTCCAGTGTTTTTAGTGTAACATTGCTACTCTCAGAGATATATAATGACTTAATTGGTAATTAGAACTGTAGTTGTGAGCAGGATGTGCCTGCTTTACGTGTTAACTCTGAAAGTGATAGGCCCTGGGAGAGACTTGGAAGCAAGCGAGGTTAGTAAGCTATAGCATTGCATAGAGGTAGCAACTTAATTTATTCAATTCCTATAACAAAGGGCTATGCAGATATACAGGCTCTTAGATGAACTCTGGTAACAGTTATCGTTTAAGGGAGTATCTAACTCATACAAATTGTTGTAATCTTATGGACAGGGAGCTATTTATAATATTTCTGGTCCCCTTTTATTGACTACCCATCTCTCTTAGCTTTGATACTGATCATTTGTATCTGATAACCATTTGACTTATCGGCCAGAATAGAGCCCTGGCAATCATGTTATTCTTTTCCAAACCACCCACAGGCTTTGCTGGCTTTCTCACTGTTTCTGGGTGTTAGTTCACTGATCATTCTCTTCTTTGGTTTCCTTTGGGTTTCAACTGCTGGGTTTTTCCCCCTAGTTTCTAATTCTTTTAAAAATTATTGTCTGAGCCGGGTGGTGGTGACACATGCCTTAATCCCAGCACTTGGGAGGCAGAGGCAGGCGGATTTCTGAGTTCCAGGCCAGCCTGGTCTACAGAGTGAGCTCCAGGACAGCCGGGGCTACATAGAGAAACCCTGTCTCAAAAAACAACAAAAAAAATTTTTTTTTTAATCTGTTATGAAATAGCTCACTGGAACTTTTCACTTTTGCTGTACTAGGGATTGAGCCCAGGGCCTCCATCAGAGAGTGCTAGATAAGCACTCTACTCCTAGGCTATGTCCAAAGCCCATTTTTAAAGTTTCTCAAAGCAGGACCTTTACTAATTAATTTGATGTTTTTATTTTTGAAAATCAACAATCATTCCCAATATCTTCTAAGCAACACTGTACTTTCCTAAGCATTCAGACATGTTTCCCTTCATTCAAGTTTTATTCATTGTGAATATTTCATTAAACTCAAATGTGAAGGGGCTAAAGCGATGGTTCCGTGGTTACAAGCATACACTGCTCTTCCACAGGACCCAAGTTCAGTTCCTAGGTCTCATGTCAGGCAACTCACAACCACATGCAACTCCAGCTCCAGGAGTCTTCTGAGCTAAATTATCACCTGCAGATGCACCCACGTACACACACACACATTTAAAAATACAAAAATCTTTAAAATCCAAGTAGAAATAACCTAATCCTGTGACTGGTTTATTGGAAATACCACTAATTTGGAAATGTTCAGGATTTTCCAGATAACTTGTTTAAAAATATGATTTTACGGTATCAGTTCTTTTAGATTTATTAAGGTGAATTTTATGATCAGAATATCTTGATGAATAGCCCGTGTACTGAAAATGGTATGTATTTTGTCGAAATTAGGAGTACTGGTCTATAACTATCTGCTGAATCAAGTTAAGTGATAGTGTTGATCAACTTGCACACACTTAGAAAGATGGGGTCTCACTATGTAGCCTTGGCTGGCCTGAACTTACTATGTACACCAAGCTGGCTTTAAGCTCATCCATATCCACCTGCCTCTTGGCCCCACATGCTGGGATTAAAGCCATGTGATACCATGCCTGGCTTCTGTATTTGCTCATTTTATAGACCAATATGTAAGGCCTGCTGAGTTGTCCAGAAAGTAGGCTGCATTTCTGCTTTCAGCTCCATGAATTTGTGTGTTAGCTGCTTTCTAGTTCTGTTGTTAGGTACATTCACACTTGAAGATGTGATGGCCTCTTGGATGCGATGATCTCTTGGCTCACTGACTTTTTATCATCATACAATGTCTGTCTTTATCCTTGATAGTATTCCTTATTTCAAATACTTCTCTGGTATTTATGTAGCCATTTAGGGTTTTAGCATTTCTGTATTTTTCCTATCCTCCTATTTTAAACTCTTTACATAAAGTTTCTGGTGGACATCGGTGCATCTTACTATTTATGCAACCTGATAGTGCAGGCCTCCTCACACTGCTGAGAACAGAACCTGGAGCTTTCTATCTATTTGGCCAGCACTGCATCACTGAGCTACATCCCAGGCCTCTGCTCTTAATGAGTGCAATGCCCCTGCTATATCCAAACCCCTAGGGCATCCCAGGCACACAGTGCACAAGGACAGACACCTTAGGAAGGTTCCAACACTGATTCTCACCTTCTGGTAAGAAACAACCTCTAGAAAAGCCAAAGACATCTTTGAAAGGTCTAAAAAATCTTTGCTTCCCTTTTTTCCAACTGCCACTGAATTTAAACAAACTAAAATTCCTTTAGACCGAACATCTTCTAGCAAAATATCTTTAATTTTGGCCACTGTTTGTTTAAATACTCCCCATTCCAAACAAAGCCACACAATCAAATAGCATACTTCCATAAGAATGACTTTCTTCATGCAAGTAAATTCTCACTTAAAAGGAGATTCTAATTTTTTTAAAAAGATTTATTTATTATATCTAAGTATACTGTAGGTGTCTTCAGATACACAAGAAGAGGGCATCAGATATCATTACAGATGGTTGTGAGCCACCATGTGGTTGCTGGGATTTGAACTCAGGACCTTCAGAAGAGCAGTCAGTGCTCTTAATTGCTGAGCCATCTCTCCAGCCCAAGATTTTAATTTCTTAAAGATTTATTTTTATTCTATGTACATAGGTGTTTTCTGCATATATGTTTGTTTATCACATGTCTGCAGTGCCCATAGAGACCAGAAGAGTGCATCAGATCTCCTGGAAATGGAGCTACAGACATTTGTTAGCTACCATGTGCACACTGGGAATCAAACCCAAGTCCTCTGTGATAGCAACACATGCTCTTAACTGCTGAGTATTCTCTCCAGCCCACAGAGTCACAAAATTTTAATGTAGATTTTTTTGTTTGTTTCAAATATCAAACGGACAGCTAACATCCATATGCCATATGACAGGTAGCTATTTCATGTTTAGTGGTCAGGTGCCTTCACCTCAAGTTCTCCAGAGCTACTAATGGTTTGCTATAATCACATGTGAACAAGCATCATACGCTGGCCCCTCTGTCACAGAAGAGCCATGTTTGAAGCCATCTCCAGTACAGGTAAAATGGAAGTCATGTCTATCAGTTACTTTCCTGGTGGTTGTGACAAGATGCCTGGCAGAAACAACCTCATGATTGAAGAATTCATTTAGGTACCTGGTCTGGAGGTGGAGAGAGCAGGGAATAATGGAGAAGTCGGGCTGAGTCATCTTAAAGTGGGAAGGTCCATCTAGCTCCCTGTCAGCTCTCAAAGAGTTTGCATGGTTGCTACCACTCTTGGGTCTATTCTTACAGAACTCCCACTGCTCTAGAAGCAGCTGCCCACACAAACCCTGGTAAGTCTTCTGAGAATGACTGGTAGCCACGGGGTTCTCTACTGCTGCAGCCTAGATCTACCTTCGGCAGACTGTGTCCTGGGTCTCACATGTCTATTTGGGGGTAGCAAGTTCCACATGCACATATAACTGCAGACCACAATTAGTTATGCTGTCAATAGGGCAAGGAAGACATCCTTGATGTTTGCAGAAAGTAAGACCAGAACTCTCATGGAAAAAAAAAAAACAGTGAGAAGATTGCAACCCATTTAATCAGTGAGTGAGTATGGAAAAAGACAATCTAATTGTATTCAAGAAAGAAGGGGAAAACATATATCTAGAATAATCCTGTAAAAACACTGACTTTAGGGTTAATGATTATAAAACATATTTTCTCACCAAACGGGCAAACCCAGGAACCAATAGTTTCATAAGATAACCTGGGTAAGGACATGGGAGCCCCTCCTTTGCTGAGGGGACTCAAGGACCTTCCTTCATCCTTACACTGCCGCTTGGAGTTGTATTCATAGACAGGGCAGCATTCACACCTCAAGTTCTGAGTGAATGGGCTGCAGAGAAGGCAACCATCATGGTCTCTAGATGAAGACACGAGCAATGAGTGCCAGTACCACCAGTTCTGGAGCTGAGTGGCATGTTCTCTTCAGACATCAGGCACAGTGGGGTGGTTTAAAACAACAACAACAACAACAACAGTTCATGAAATATGGCCAAAGACAGCCAGTGGCCAAGATTGGGTGGCCTTCCTAAATGGAAAGCACTTAGTCTGAATTCCTACAGTTGACAATCTTCTCACGGGTGCAAAGGGGCCATCTGACTGACAGATGGCAGGAAGTACAGGCTGCCTCATCCTGCACCCCTGCCTCATTATTGCACTCTGATGTTTTAAAGGGAAAAGGCAGCAAGTAAATGAACTTTACTTCCTGAGAGTATCCATTAAGCATTGTTTTCAGAACACAAAATTGTCTTTGATGTGTTATATTTCTCATCTCACTGTGACAAAATACCCACCAAAGCAATTTCGGGAAAGAAGAGTTTGTTTGGGCTCAGAGTGATGGTATAGACCAGTCCGCCATCATGTGGAAAGTGTGACAATGAGAGAGGCTCCCATTGTAGCATCAAGAGAGAAGGGCAGCTGGCCACAGGGCAGCCACAGTCGGGAAGCTGAGGGCAATGAATGCTGATGCTCACCCAACTTTCTCCGCTTCATTCAACCCAAGAACCCCAGCCCACAAACTGGCGCTACCCACATTCAGTGTGCATCTTCTCTCCTAAGAGAAACCTCTCTGGAAACACCCCAGCATGTACACATGGGGGCATATCTTCCTAGGTGGTTCTAAATCCCATCAAACTGACAATTGAGATTAACCATCATGCTTAGCATTTCTGTAAATCATTTTTACAGTAGTTTTTTTAATTAAATTAGAGTCATACTCTCTTACTCAAATATCACATACACATAAATGCGAGGCAAACACCTAAGCCACTGAAATTGCTCATCTCCTAGCCAGGACACTAAAATATCACCCTACAGCCCTAGATAGATAATTCTGACTCCTCAGTCTTTCTTTCCTTCTGTCACTGGCCACTTAACTTTATGACAAGAGTCACGACCAACAAAGGAATGGAGAGACCATCAGGGTGCTACAGAGAAGGCTCAGTGCATAGAGTGCTCGCCACACAACCATAACGATCTGAGTTAAAATCTTCTTAACTCATGTGAAGTCAAGCACACTAGTGCACATCTACAATCCCACTCCTATGGTGAGACAGGAGGCAGATAAAGGAGAATCCCTGGAAGCTCACAGACCAGCTAGCATGGTGGCTGCAGGAAAGCTTGAGGTAACAGAGAGGCCATTTCAAACAAGGTAGAAAGTGAGGACCAAAGCCAAGGTGGTCCCCCAAACCTCCACATTGTGTACACATGTCTGCACACACACATTTCCCAAGTAACCAGGGCATGTGTGACTCAATTCTCAGGAAGATAACCTGAGCTCAGTATTGCATATATCAGGCCTCTGGGAAATGCCAGAGGGAAGAACAATCCTTAGCACAGGATGTATATAAGAACAGTATGTAAGAAGTTGTTGGTAGAGGGGCTGCTGATAGTGTCAAGTTCTGCAGTGATGTATACAGCTGATGGTCTGCCATTGCTAGCTACTGGGCCCCATCCAGGCGGTCATCCTTCTGGTGGTTACCTTGGAAACTACTTCCCCATCCTCATCTTTACAAAGAAAGTGGCCCAGGAAAAGTTCTTCATACTGCTATACTCAATCAGTGTAAGAAAACTGTCCTTCAGAATTTAAGTGAGTGAGTTGACCTTGGGACCCGAGTAAAGTACACTTTCAAATGCTCTCCTCTCTGTCTTCAGAAACCATCCATACTGAGAGACAAAGCCAGAATCAGCTAGAGTAAACTTCTAGCAAGCTGAAAATTCTCTCTCAAACATGCCTTTTTTACCTCCAGGATTAAAGAATGGTAAAGAGAAGAGGGTCCTCAGAGTCCCTTAGTCCTTCTGTCTCTTTTTGCAATCCAAGGAGAGCCCCACATATATGTCCACAGTGGTCAGCTTCTCATACTGTCCTCCCAACAGGCTGCTGGCCCATGACATTATTTTATGTCATCTTGAGTGGCAGTCCAGTGATGAGATTAAGAGTCCGATGGTCTTGGCTTCGGGCTCCCTCTGACTCTAGCTCTCTTCCTCAGGTCTACACCTTCTTAGCTCTCCTCCCCACCTCCTCCTTCTCACATTTCATTTTTCTCCTCTCCATTAGTCACCATCTGGAGACATTCAAATATTTACTTCATCATCAGCTTTCATAGTGCCTTTATCAAGTTATAAAAGTTGAAATATTTCAATGTTCATATTTCTTTTTCTACTTCACTCCTTCCCTGGAACCCTGCCTCGTGTGTGTGTGTGTGTGTGTGTGTGTGTGTGTGTGTGTGTGTGTGTGTGTGTGTAAATGTTGGTTCTCTTCTTCTTCTAGGTCTATCTTGATAATTAAATGATACAAGATGGCTCAGCTTACCCATTCTTCAGGCAGGTGGTCCTGAGTTTTATATATATGCTAAGCATGCACTAGTGAGCAAGCCAGAGAGTGAGCCCCTCTTTAGATTTTGCCCTAGTTCTCTTCTTTGAGTTCCTGACCTGACTTCTTCCCTGAGTGATGTGATGAATTGTGACCTGGAAGTATAAGAATCAATAAATCATTTCTCAACATACTTTTTGTCAACGCTTTAAAAATTCATAGCATCAGGATAAAATAGGAACATGGTACCTCCAGAAATAGAGCCAAGGTTCCGTGGACAGCACATGGTCAGCCTTTCTCAGGCACTGCACTCAAGATTTGGGGAGTAAACTCTTTGCTATCTGTCTGACTCCCTATATGACAAGAAGATTGCTGTAGCTGAGAGTCTTCTGGGCCTTGTGGACCCTCAGTAAGGCACCATCCCTGCCTGGAAGACAGAGCCTTTGTTTTTTGGGGTCAACAGCTCTTGACACAGAAGGGCTCTCTTTCCCTGCTCTGGACAGTTTAAGAGAAAGAGGTGCCTGTTGTGTCTTAGAGATAAGATAAGGATCATTAGCGGGGTCAAGAGGGAACAATCTGACATCAATCATGTCACCTAGCAGAGATGGTGAGGCTCCGGAGTGCACCTGCCCCACACCAGGGGGCCAGGGCTCCCCCTTTTCAGCGCCATTCAAGAGAGGAACAGCCATTCATCCAGGGCAAGTATTGTATCACGCAAACAAAATGGAACCAGAGAAAAGATCCAGTTTTAAAAGCACAGCTCTAAGGAGCATTTATTCACCAGCCAATGGGGGAGGGGAGAACTAAAGAACCATAGGAAAAGAATATACTGCTGCGTTCCTTCAATTACATGCAGCCAAGCTAAATGGTTCTTTGTCCTGCAACAAAAGTCACACCTAACTGCAGATTTAGATCTCTAAAATAATGAGCTGTGTATGTGTGGAGCCCATGTTTGAGCTACTCCCCTTCCAGGTTTATTTCCAGCTGTGGGTTCAGCATAGCCACAGTGAGCAGAGACAACATGGTAGGCCCAAGCTCCCTTCTGCCCTAACAGCTGCATGAGCCCAGCATACTTGCAAACTTCACAGGGACACAACTTTGGTGTAGTTTCAAAATCTAACTAGCTTCAATCCACTCAAAAAAAAAAAAAAAAAAAAAAAAAAAAAAAAAAAAAAAACCTTCTGCCCAAAATTTGTCCTACCTACAAAATGTGCAGGTAGAAAGATGGAACAGAGATTGAGAAAATGGCCAGCCAATGACTGCCCCAACTTGATACCCAACCAATGAGCAAGAACCAATCCTTAACACTATTAATGATATGCTGTTATGCTTACAGATAGGAGCCTAGCATAGCTGTCCTCTGAGAGGCATCATCCAGCAGCTGATGGAAACAAATGCAGAGACCCACAGCCAAACACTAGGCAGAGCTCAGGGAGATTTGTGGAAGAGTTGGGGGAAGGATTGAGGGACCTGGTGTAGTTAAGGACACCACAAGAAGACCTACAGAGTTAATTAACCTGGGTCCATGGGGCCTTAAAGAGACTAAACCACCAACCAAAGACCATGCACGGACTAGATCTAGGCCCTGTGCATATTTGTAGCAGATGTACAGCTTTGTCTTTATGTGAGTCCCCAAATAATTGGAGGAGAAGCTGTCTCTGACTCTGTTGCCTGCCTTTGGATCCCTTTCCCATAGTTGGGCTGCCTTGTCTAGCCTCAGTGGGAGAGGATGTTCTTAGTCCTGATGCTACTTGATGCACCAGGGTGGGATGGTACCCATGGGGGGCTTCCCCTTCTCTGAGGAGCAGGGGAGGGTATAATGGGGAGAGGGGGTGTGAGAGTGGTACTAGGAAGAGAAGAGGGAGGGGCTGTGATCAGGATATAAAGTGAGTGAATGAATCAATGAATGAATGGGAAAAATCTAGTTGACTTCAATTACAGAAAAGATAAGAGAGCCTAGAGTTAGACTCAGTGTATCCTACTCCCTGATAGCATGCAGCCACTAAGAACCAGAAGTATAGGGTGCCCCACGGAAAGATGACAGGATGCGACAGCGAGCCACGTGCCAGGGGTTCCTTGCAGGCGAAGACGCTTTGCATTTTGTTCTAAGGGCACCAGAGCGACTCTAGGATCACCTAGAGTCTAAACCATCTAGGATGTTTTAGTTTCAAGCAAGACAAGTCAGTTCCAAAGAAGCAGCAGGACAGCTGAACAACATGTAAGCAGGAGAGCAACATCCGTACTCTCAGGGATGCACCAGCCGTGCTCCCTGGGGGCACACCAGCTATGCTCTCAAGAGCAAGCTCTTACCATGATCACAGCCTGACCCTTTTTTGGCTTTCAAAAAATCTCTTGAGTCTCCAGTTTTACATTTCCATACAGGTGTACTTTTAGAATGCCTGACAGTAAAAAGTCAGGCTCTTTCGGAGTGTCAATATCACAAAGCACATGGTCCTTGCTCTGCTCGTGGAATGTGACATGGAGCAACTGAATTGGAAAGCACTTCAATAGTTTCTGACAAGCAGAAATAGACACCCACCCTTGGGCCCGGCAGTTCCACTCCTTGGCTATTCCAAGGGAAAAATGGAAACATACACACATAAAACTATTTCACACAGATTCACAGTTGGCATTACTCACAATAGCAAAAGTCTCCTGGAAATTGTCCAGCATCTGTCAACTGTTGAGCAGGTAAACAATCTGTGGGACATTCATACAAGCAGAGCTAATTAGCAATACAAACACTACAGACACATGCCACAACATGGAAGAGTTTCAAATCACACTCGGCGAAGGAAGCCAGCAAGCAGGAGGAAGGATTGTACAACTGTGTTTATACAAAGTTTTGGAAAAGACAAATATGATCTTTAGGGACAGAAAGCAGACCAGTGCTTGCCTGGGCTCAGGAGAGGAAAGGCTGCAACGAAGACACATGAAAGAACTTGGCAGGAAATGGGTTTTGTCTTGCTTGTCCAGGTACATGCAGTTGTCAAACGCCATCCAACTGTGCATTTAAAATGTGTCAGTCTTGCTTGTAAATTATTCTTCGGTAAAGTTAATGAAGAATGAGAAGGTTGATCCTAGAGTCTGAAACTCAGCTCAAGTCCTAACTCTTCAGAGACTCATTTACTTTAAGTAAGCGCTTGTAAACCACACCAGACACGAGGGGTTGTGAGAGTCTACAAAGTGGTCACTACAAACATCCACAGACCTAAGCTGCATGTGCATCATTACTGTGAAAACACTGAGGAAAGGTGCAGGAGACATGGCCTAGACAGAGGCAGGACTGCACATGCAGACCTCAGGCTGGATGGTGGGGAAGAAGGGCCATATGGAGCACCTTCCAGGGGGAACCAGGACAGCTATGTCACAGCTGAACACTGTCACTGGAGGATGCACAAAGGTGGTGGTGCCATTTTGCTCACTGCCAAGTGCTAGGTGTGCAAAGATGAGCCCAGCATAGTCCTCGTGAGGAGGTGAGTCTAACAAGTTAGACCAAAAAGATATACAGTGGACTCCAGGAAATGCCGACACACCCTCAGCAGAGGCTTCTGGGACAAAAGAGTCCCAGACAGATGTGGAGAAGGGAGTCTGTTTCTAGGGTTAGTAGAGGCAGGTGTGGCTCTCCAGGTGTGGCTCTCCAGGTGTGTCTCCTACTTCCCTTTAGAGAGAGAGTCAGCCCGGGGTGGCAGGGAGGCAGTGGCTCCTCTGGATCAGCCACAGATGACTCCTGGCAGTCAGCAATCATGGGCATGGCAGGAAGTCCATTATGTGCCCTGCTCTGTGTGAGGCTCCAGGTTCACTGAGTGTGGCAGGTGCCCTTTCCCAGGGATGTCATTTGTTGGCAGATCTAAGAATTCCCATGGCCCTCTCCCCTGCTCCTCAGCTGACTTTGAGGACCCAGCTGATGAGGACTTCTGTCCCTTACCAGAATATGTATCTCAGGAATACCAGCTCCATACTGGCATCTGACTGATTCATCCAAGTGGGAACCAAGGGGGATCCCCTGAGGGCACCAGCAAGGAGGATTATCCAGGAAGAGTAGAAAGCCAAGGCTAAGAACAGGTAAAAGGCTGTAAGGCTGCTGAGAAATAGTAATGGATTTAAATATCTGCCTTGCAGCATGTGAACCCATGTTTGGTTCACAGAACCCATGAAGGGCAGATGTGATGATACATTCTTCTAACCCCAGGAGGAGGTTGGGTTAGGAGGAGACTGGTGGTGGATTGGGGGTAGGGAGGGTGGAGGGTGGTGCTTTCTGGTCAGCTAGCTTAGTCTACTTATTGAACTTTATCCCAAAGACAATGTGTGTGTGTGTATGAGTGTGTGTGTGTGTGTGTGTGTGTGTGTGTGTGTGTGTGTGTCTGTCTGTCTGTCTGTCTGTCTTTCTCTCTTTCTTTCTTTCTCTCACTCCTCTCTTTTTCTCTTTCTCTCTCTCTCTCTCTCTCTCTCTCTCTCTCTCATGCTCCTGCACACGCACACTCCCGGGCACACACACACACACACACACACACACACACACACACACACACACACAAAATCTGGCCCTTCAGGAAGCATTCAGCTTGCTTTCAGGTTCTCTGTCCCTCAGCTCCTTCTCAGAGGTTTCACCATTGACTCACATGGCTGTGAGAAGCGAGTGGACATCTGAAAGGCAGTTTGTAACCACAGCCCCTAATAGAATTAGACAGGCAGAAGGATCTGTGTTCAATGTCCCAATACAGCCCCCCACATTGCTGTGAATGGGGCCATCTGATCTCTGGTTGAAGCATTTCAGGGAAGGAAGCAGGTGGGTGAGAAAAGGAAACTTTAAACACCTTTGCAAGAGATGAAATTCTCACTGACCAGATCACCAGTGCATGGTCAGCATCTTCCGTTACTTCCAGGGACAGAAGAGTCATGGGAGTAGAAAAGCAGGCATGTGCTACCTAGGGGTGGGGCTCTGCTCCCTGTAAACCATCTTGTTGATGGTATCTCAGACACAGAACTGGGGGGTGGGGGTGGGGGATGGACAGGGCACACAGTTCCAGTCCAGGAGTGTGAGCTGCAGAGAAGGTACCTTTTGCTGCTCCCAGAGGGGTGGGGAACTTACTCTCAATTTCCCCCTTCTTCTATGGACCAGAGCCACGAGCATGAAAAATTCCCCTGGCAATCGTTGTGGTTGAAGGCATGGCCCAGGTGTCACCACACCCCCTAGGGTACTGTTGCTCTTTCCTGTGTCTACACATGGCCCCAGGAAGAGACATGAATACCTGTCATTATACCACACTTAAGAGGCTGCCTCAAACACTAACTGCAGATAAAGGTACCATTAGGCCAAATTCAGGCACCCACACTGTTGCTTCGCTTTGCAAGAAAGCTGAGATCTGTTTTGCTTCTCTTAGTCCGAAAATTACAACAAACTTCAGCCTCACGGTCTCATCAAGATCTAAGATGACTAGGTATTTAGCCTCCTTGCACTAGTTGATAGATGTTTCTAGAGGATATTTAAGCACAGTCAGCCATACATCACCTCCCATTTGCGTGAATTAAAATAGAACTCTTAAGGGTGATTCTTCTCTTGGCCAGTCTAACATGTGGCAAGAGAGGGTCATAGGAGGGACAACCGTATCCCACTTTCAGAATCCTGGAAAGACTGTAACAGTTTAGCTTCCGTGTGCTTTAGGATACAGGTTTCAGGAACTAGATGCATGGACAACCGAATGCTAAAGAAAATCAGCAACAAAAGCTGGAGCCGGGGCAATGAGAGGCAGGGATAAATGGCTTCCTGGCAAGAGCCTCAGTGGCTGTGAACAGACCACAACCAGGACGGTGACAGGACACTTGCATTACACTCCCTTTAGTTTTCCCACACTTGAGTGTGTACTGGAAAGCCTCGGGGACTCTGTCAAGTATAGATTTGGGTTTAGTAGACTTCAGAGGGGTTGGCTTGTCTATCGGGCTTACAGGTGGTAGCCCCAGGGCTAGTGGGTAGTCTAAGGACAAGAGTCAGAGAACCACTGGCCTTGGGGTACTGATGAACATCTGCCATGTTTGGAAGAGACCTACTACACAGTGAGAGGTAGAAGTCTATACCAAGGGTGGCTCTCACAAGTGCCTTGAATCCTGCCTTCTTTGCTCCAAAGAGCTCATCACCCATTATCAGAGACGAGTAAACACTGCCTCAAAGACGACACACATGGGATGTAAGTTGGTCAGCCAGAAAGACTGGGAAGGTACCATCCTACTCATCTCCAAGAGTTTTGACTCTAGGAGTCAGGAAATCTGCTGCTCTGTTGGTGATATATTTTAGCACTATTCATCCTGACCTTTTCAGGAGGGTGTAAAACGCAGATAACAGGATTGGCCTCTGATGATGCACAGTGCACTTAAAACACAGATGAACCTACAGAAAACACAAGTGATGGCTGTCTAGAAAGAATAGTCAGCAGATGTCTTCCCATTCCTGCCAGCCTCCTCAGATCAGACAGGAGTACCCGGCTGGCTCTGATGTTACCTGTGAGTTTTATGGTTCACCCTATCTTCCAAACTCCACCTACCTCTTCATGAGCCACAACGGTTTGCTGACGTCCTGAATTCAGGACACACTGTCTGCCTAGGGTCATTTTCAGATTCTACCAGAATCTTCAATGACTTGCCTCCCCACACAGGAGCTCCAATATGAATCTTCCCATGGCACCACACTAAGACATAGCTCTACCAA
The DNA here is from genome assembly GCA_902729485.2 of Mus minutoides. Taxonomy (NCBI): domain Eukaryota; kingdom Metazoa; phylum Chordata; class Mammalia; order Rodentia; family Muridae; genus Mus; species Mus minutoides. The sequence continues at coordinate 3,314 of LR750219.1, read as the reverse complement.
CCTGAAGGGAGGTAGAGAACCCGTATTTCATGGGAAGAGAGACTCCATCTCTCTTCCTGTGTCTGAGCCCACACATCTGTTTCTAGGACGAGAGTGGGTCTAATTAGCTCAGAGAGGATTCCATGGTGGCCTTTGGCTACCATTTTTACCTCAGATGAATCATGCATTGGCAACTGGTCAGGCATTCTACAGTGTTCTAGGAATCTCAAGTGCTGATTTTGGAACAGAATCAACTCCATTCAAGCCAACAGACATATATTAAATGCTCTAAGATGAAAAAGATAAAACAAAAGAAAACCTTGCTCCTTGAGTTTACAAATGAGTATGAACAGCCTTGCAGAGCACACAGCATGCCATAGTCCTAGGGTTTAGTGACCACAGAAGGACAACAGAGTCTGAATCAGAATCCATGACTCCTCCTCACTCTCTTCTCCATCCCTAGTGTCATCTGTCAAGGAATCCACACCCAGCCCTTTCTTGCCACTGGCTACTCCACACCTCTGCTCCATTGGCCACTCAGCTTCTTCTCTTGTCCCTTTAAGGATCAGTGTCTTCGGGTCCTTACTGAATACCTCCCCCTCTAACAGCCCTGCTTCAAATTTCAGATGCTCTCTCCTTAGAAGCACTTGCTCACTCGCTCTGCTCATGGCGGTCACCATTCTTCTACATATACTTTTTTCATTTATCTACCATTCACTCACACACACACACACACACACACACACACACACACACACACACACACACCAGTGGGGCTTTTGTCTACTCATTGTACAGCTATGTCCCCAGGGTAGTAACCAATGACTGACATATAATAGGTATGAATTAACTGGTGAAGTAGAGGAAAGAAGTGTCCCCCCACCCCTTCCCTTATCTTATGAATGGTGTCTTAAGTCTGCCTCCATCCCCTTCTTTTTATAATTTCTGGGGACCGGAAGTCATTTCCAGGATCTTAAATCAAGTGTCTGATACCTCTACTTGATTGATTACATAAAACTTCAACCCAGATTTTAACATAGAAACTATTCTCTTGTACCACTGTTAGGAATTAAGGGAAGGCTAACAGGTTCATTCTCACCTCCAACCAAATTAACTAACCTTAGTTAATTTAGTTAACTTCACTAACCTAGTTAATTTAGACAGCCTCTGAATCCATAATGGAGGCGATGTAGGACTTGTTCCAGTGGATAGGTAACAATACCCTTTAAGATATCAGTCATTACATAAAATACCTTTGTCTTTGTTACTTTGTATAAAAATTGTGTGTTTAACCTATTTCCAACATGAACATACACATTTAACTAGCTGAAGAAGTGAGCATCAAACTTTTACCACTTGTATCCTGCATTAATTTTGCCTTAGGATGCTATTTCAAATGAGCCAGGGCTAGAAATGGTAGCTTGGCTTCTGTCCATGGTACCAATGGAACCCCACCCCAGCCCCCATCCTATCCCCATTTTCAGACCCTTGTGAAAAGCCCTGTGTTGAGGAGAAATTAAAGAAAGAGTGGGGGTGGAAAAAAGATGGGGTATCATTAGGAAGAAACAGCAAGCAGAACACCCCAGCTTTTCACACCCTTTCCTTCCGCCATGAGAACGCTTCCCACTCCACCTAGAAGGACTCATGCTGCACTGCTCCTTTTCTTTGCATTGCCTTCTCCCCGATCCCGCTGTTCCAGCAAGTTCTGGTTCTCCTGAAGGCTGAGTCCCAAGAAAGCCTTCCAAGGCATAGATTATAGCTGACTGCTGAAATTCCTGAGGCAATTTACTGAGAAAAAAAGAGGATCAGAGAACAGCCAGGGCTTTCTGCTGCTCCCCATCAGGGTTGCTTTCCTCCTCTGTGAAAAGAAAAATGCTGAGGAAATTTTAGGTGTATTTCCAACATGATCTAGAACTGCACTAAAAGCTTTAAAGAGTGTGTGTGGCCGGGTATGGAGGCGGGGTGCTCTACAAATGCACACAAGAATGCCCTGCACACCCAGCCTGACCCATAGCCAGCTGAATAGAACAGCTTGAGATTCTATCTAAAGAGTATGAACAGTAGATGGCTGCAGGGCAGAGAAAGACTGAAAGCCCTATCTGGTGACAAACACAGAAGCAGAAACGGGGACCAGTCTTGTTAAGGTGAGGAGCCTTCATTTAGGAACAATTTCTGGTTTAGGCTTTTCAGTGCACAGTGCTCATTATGTCACTGACGGAGTCTATCTGTCCTCCTGTGCCAGTTTGCCACAAGATAAAAATCAAGAGACAAATACTCTTCTCTGGCTACAAGTTGTTGAGTTCAGAATATCAGGTCAACAGTTAGCAAGATGGCTAAAGCTGTCATCTTATGTTTTCAGAGTCTGCTAAAAACAAAATCAAAAAACTGCAGACCCCCAAAATAAAGCTGGAAATTGCAATTCAGGACCAGCAAGATGGCTGTATTGATAGAGCACTTTCCATGCCAGCATCGGGACCTGAGTTCACTCCCCAGCATCCACAGAGAAGAGCCAGGTACGGGGGCTGCATTCGCAGACTTAAACCCTCCTTGCTGGAGAGACAGAAACGCATTGCTGGGGCTTGTCAGCCAACCAATGTGGTTGGGTCAGTGAGCTCCAGGTTCAGTGAGAGACTGTGTCAAAGAACAGAGCAGGTGTTGCCAGAGAATGACAAAAAGGGTGCCATTTGTCCTTCGCACACACAGACCCTCAGGTCACACATACTGGCCTCCACACACATGTACACATATGAATCCCCCACACACATGAATATTCCCACACATCTGCATATACACACAAATCAAAATTTAAAACTGCAAATAAATTTAAAAGCTCCTTGGATGGTCTATAATATACTTCCTTAGTGATAACATCCTTACAGCCACAGAACAGTAGTTGTCAACCTTCCTAATGCTGCAGCCCTTTAATACAGTTTCTCAGTTGGGATGACCCCCCCCAACCATAAAATTATCTTTGTTGGTACTTCATAGCTGTAATTTTGCTACTGTTATGAATTATAATGTAAGTCTGTGTTTTTCAATGGCCTTAGGTGACCACTATGAAAGGGTCATTAACCCTCAAAGGGGTCTCGACCCACAGGTTGAGAACCACTGCAACAGAATGCTGTAGAGGCAGCACCCCTAGGCAGAGGAACTAAAACTGAGCACCCGTTCCTTCTTCCAGGCAGACATTTAAGCTTTGCGCTTCGGAACCCTTTGACAGACACAAAGCAAAGGCATGAATTGAATCAAATCTTGTCCTAAGTTCTACCATGCCTTAGTGACCAGCTGCCTAAACACAGCAACTGAGAATCAGTTCTCAGCCTGCAGTCAGCATG
>LR750220.1:713625-755088 GCA_902729485.2 Mus minutoides | reverse complement strand
TTTAAAGTAAAGAAGATTCAACCTAATCATTATTAAATCATTTATTTTAGTTGTGAGTAATAAAATTTCATTTTGCTGGTTTGGATTTATGCAGCCTGCCTTTAAAAAGCCATCCACATATGCTCAATCCGAGTCCTGGGGTCATGATTCATCTCATGGCACAGGTGTTTTATCATAGAGAAGATATCAGAATAAACATACAATTCCCCCTCTGTTGTTTATGTCTTAAAGAATTATGACATACCCAGTGGTACCATTCCCATATAGCAGAGAATGGAAAATCAGAAAAATTACTTCATGAGAAAACTGAATGAGACTAGCTCAAAGGGTACAAATGTTCCTTTTTTTTTTTTTTTTTCAAAAGGCTTAAAAGCACAGAGTACAAGACCACAGGAGTGTGCCTCCCAGGTATAAAAGACAGTAATGCCAAAAGCTGCGTGTGTGTTGGGACCAGAGCTGGGATAAGTGTGTTTCCTGGAAATAACACTTGCGAAGGCCTTTTCTTCAACTTCAAGAGGTTTGATGCTGTGTAGAAGAGAGAGATTGGAATTTGAAATGAGCCAGGTGTGATGGTGCATGACTTTGATTCCAGCACAGACACAACAGACAGGATGACCTCTCTGAATTCCAGGCCATCCTAACCTACAATACCAAGCAGGACTTTGTGGCAAAGCTTTTTTTTCCCCCTGTGCTCATCGTGTATTTTATACATTTTCAAAAACTGAACGATTATTCCACACCCCTTTCTTCATTTTTAAAGTGGGACTTATAGTTATTTCAGAGTTACCACACTAATTCGAATGGGCTTTCTTAGCAGAATCAAAGACGTTACCATTATGCCATGGCACAACAAGTTATAAAGCAGTCAGCAAAGACACTGAATATCAGATATTTACAGAATTAAGTCAATTTACCTTGTGTAGCATTGCTTTTAATATAGAAATATTAAAACACTGTCATTGATCAGTCTTCCATGATTATGTCAGCTTCTCATTGTACTTCTGCAGTGCTAAGATAACTGGACAAAAACAGTTTTCCATATCTAAGTTCAGCAAAATAAAACCTTTAACTTGTTTCATGATGAAGACCATGCTTGCTTTACTCAATACAGAAGCTCTAGTAGACAGTTACCAATCAAAGTAGCTACAAGTCCTGTGTATCTAAAATACTATTATCCACATTAAAAGTGTTAATAAGAATCAGTTAAGATTTATTTTCATGATATATTTTAACTAATATATCCAAATATTATTTAATAGATAAGAAATATTAAACTTTAATGAGGATTCAATTTTTTTTTAATTTCTGGCTTTAAAAAAAATTACAGTATATTTTGATCCTATGCTTTGCCCTCCTTCAACTCCTATCAGATCATTCCTGCCTTCCTATCCAGCTAAGTTCATGTTATTTTCTCTCTCTCAAAACAAAAAGAAAAGAAGAAAGGAAAAGGAAAGGAAAAGAAAGAGCAGTCAAACCTCCTAGAACTGAAATAGCACCAACAAAGGAAACAGATAAAAACTCTGGATTCTGTTCTGTGTTGGCTAACTACTCTTGAGGGTATAGCCTGGTCTGTAATGTGGTTTCTATACCACAGGGTCACTCCATTTAAAAACACAGATTTTTCTCTTCCCAACAGTTATTCATTGCAAATGGCTTCTTAGTTAGGGGTCAGAGTTGATATACATTAGCCTATCAACATACTGGGGTTTGGGTCTGCCTTGAACTTGTGTAGGTCTTCTGCATGCTATTACAGTCAGTCACTGTGAGTTTATATGTACATCAGCCCTATTGAGTCTGGAAGAAGCTGTTTCCTTGGAAACACAACCTCTGGCCTTTTATATTCTTACCACCTCCTCTTCAGCATAGATACTTCAGCCTACAGGAGAAGGTTTCTGTTAGGGGTCTGTCATTTAGGAGTATGTCCTCCTAAGTCATTATTAGCACCGAGACCCACAACTGGTCAAAGTGCAAAGAGTTATTTAAATATTTTGCTTTAATAAAATACAATGGAGTAGAACTTTACATTATTTTTCTTGGTTGTATGCCTACAATTTTGAAGTTATTTAATATATTTAGGTAGTGGCCCCCAATATAAGGCAGTGGGAAGCTAGAAGAGGTGCAAAGATAAACCACTCATAATTCATAGAAAGCACTCAAACTTGACCAGATAAATAACTGAATGAAGGAAATAACTCATAAGCCCTCTACAATTTCCTTTGTACAAAATGTCCTCTGTACAATTCTCCATGTCAAAAACTTTCCATGAATATTGTCACTTTTATTGTTCTTAAAATGGCCAACAGAGTCTTCCTGGAGGAAATTACTAAATAAAAGGTCAAAGGAGGTTATCCAGAAGAAACTACATTCTGCAGAGGGCAATTATAGTTAAAAATTGAATGTTCTCCCCACACAAAAAAATGACATGTGAGATAGTGGATAAGCTAACTAAAGCCACTGGGTGCATGATATATAACTATAAGATAGCACCACCATATCCCACATGCAGGTCTACCACCTGTGAGAGCAAAATTGAAAAATAAACACTTCTCAGCTTCATATTCTAAAACAGATGACTTTCAGTATATGTACATAGTAATAAAAAAAGAATAACAAAAGTACCTACAAATTTGTTTTTGTATCTTTTAAAGCATTTTTAATATCAATATATTGACAAAGTATTAGGTACGAACATTGCAGACAAAAAGGGAGGAGCTAATTATTAAAATTAAAAGGGAAAATCTGATTTTAGAGTTTGGGTTGTCCCTCATTAGTGAAGGGAATTGAGCTTAAAGTAAATATCAGGCCTATGTGCGTAGCCAAACTGCATAATACGTATGATGTCAGTGGTTCTGAGATTCAAATATCAACCAATTGAAAAACAAATAGAAAAAGTGACCAAATACATAGCAAGTAAATAGAATCAGTAATCAAAAGCTTTTTTCATTAAAATAGTCAAGGATCAAATGATTCAACTCAAAAAGTCTTCCAAATGTTTGTATCTTAATGTTCCTTTAAAAATGATTCTCTGTTAAATTGTTGTATGAAATATTAGGCTTCTTTATGGTATTTTCTCACACACACACAATCACACACACAAATAATTGTAGTTTTCCTCCATTATCCCTCCTCCACTTGATCCCTTCTTCTCTCTAAATAGCCATGTCTATTTTCATATCAAATATATGTATACGTATGTGCACATGTGTAAATGTATGTGTATGTATGTTGTATGATGTGCTTGTGCTTAGGAATGTGTATGTGTGTGTACACATGAATTTTAGTTATGCTATTAGGTAGTACATAATATTCTTGCTCTTTTTTTCTCTTCTACAGCTTTTTCTATTTCCTCCCTCTCTTTAATAATGAAGCATTTTATTGTATATAATGTATTTTAGTCAAATCTACCCACTCTGCCCCCTCTAATTCCTTCTCTATCATCTCACCATGGTTCCTTCCTAACCTTATGTGCTCTTGATCCATTTTGACCTGAGTTTTGTGCAGGATGAGTTTCCTATTTCATTCTTCTATGTGTAGCTATTCTATTTGGCTAGCATCATTTTTCTGAAGATGCTTTTCTTCTACAAAGTGAATTTTTGGTCCCTTTTTCAAAAATCAGGTGGCTATAAGAGTGTGAATATTCACTCAAATGTTGGCTACCAACAGAAGAATTAGCATTCTTCTGTTACCATACCCTAGAAAGAATTGATATTAGCACTAGACTGATGAATAAAAAGAAAGCAAATCCTGAAAGCCCCTTTTCTCTAAAGATCAAGTCTTTATACTTCAAAGTGAATAACTCCACAAAAAGGCAAATATACTTGAGAGAAGTGGGTCTACTTTATAGGTAGAAAACTTTTTCATTGTAAGCATTCATTTTTATAAATTAAAAATCATATAAGCAGCTAAGTCCATAACAAGTTTTCAACAGATAGTATGGCCCTGAAGGTAGTGAGACCCTAATATAACTTAACAGAACTTTTAAAGGAAGCTTCTAGGAAGGATAGATCATGGCTGACCCCAAGAAAGCAAGACAACATCACAAATGTGAGAACCTAGAGTCTATATATGGAATTTTACCCTTAAAGAAATCCTCAGTGTCACCACAAACCTGAGTAGTGTGCTCAATTGTACCTACACATACTGATAATATTTGAGGCTATTTCAAGTTCAATTATGACATGTACTTAACATTGAATCCTATCCAGCAGCAAAGAAGACTTTTTCTACAAGTATATCTTCAGAAAGAAAATATGTTATCTATAGTTTATAGCATTCTAGTTTTCAAGATCTTCTAACATTGTAAATTAATCTTAAAATGTGTTAAATGTGAATATATACCAAATGTGAATATATACCAAATGTGAATATATACCCTCCAGACACTTTCTCCACTGCAGAGTTGGACAAATCAAGGTTTTGACATTGTAAGTTACAGAACCAGATACCAAATGTGTGGAGGAGGTGAGTCCATTATGGGAATGAACCTGTGAAGGCTCCTTAAAGATTATGGTGCAATTGAATCTAAAGGTACTTTTCCTTGGCAAAATGTGTGTGATGACTTATTAAAGCTTTTTACACTTGCAAAGAATTTTCAAAGGGACAAAGTGAACACAAAGAAAATGAATTAGTGTAGGATAAAGCTCATTTTAAAAAATGATGTCATACCATATAGTTGTTAGGAAAATGATGTTTAGAAAGTAAACAGAAGATAAAGATTTTAATTCAAACTTTTACTCTTTAAATGACAAAAAGAATAGCCAAGCAAGAAGGAAATAGTTGATACATTGGAATTGAAGGAATAATCTATATGATCGATTATTGGTGATCTAATAAAGTTCCTAGGCTCCATACACCTGCATTGACAAAAGAAAAACATGCAGAAATGAAAACATATTTATTAACAGTAATTAAGAATAATCTTTTTATGGTGATGTTAGTGTGATAATGTGTCGTTTCTTATACCAATGCTTTTTTTTTCTTTCCAATGAAATAATAATAAAACGATTCAACTCAAAAACATATAAAACCTTGGCAATAATGATAATCTTAATTTTCAATGGCTCCCATCATTTTATTATCATAGGTTTAAAACTTGAAAGAGCTTTCTTAAAGAGAAGCAATATAATTCAGAGAGACATTATTTCAACTGTTGCCAACATCTGAGAACGTTTCCCTACCTTTATGTTTATGAACTACAAATTTATGTTTATTCAGTACTGCTGTTTATCATGTAAGTAGGGCTTTTCTTAAGTGAATGTTCAAGAAAAACCAATGAGAGTTTGAAAACATCTTTTTACTGAAAACAAAATTACAGTTATTTATAACTCAATACTGAAAAGTACTTGTCTGCTTTTTGAGTTCAGTTTATCGAAATCTTAAGTTCAATTGTCTCCAATGCCCTTAGCATATTTTACTTAATTCTCACAGCATGAATAAAGAAAATAAAAATGTTAATTGACTTTAACAATGTACACTGTGGATCTGGAATCCTATCTTAAATTTCCCAAGTCATGTCAAAATAAATTGTCTTTATACCAAAGAAAGCATATGTGCTTGAAGATTATGGTGCAATTGAATCTGAAGCATCATGAGTACTTCCTAGGCACTGATCCCTGGCTAGGTAATGGAATACATAGTTGCCCTCGAGAACACCACTGATCAAGGATAAGCATGCCGTTCTGTGTTCTTCTTTGGAAATAATGACGTTTCTCGCTAAAAGCTGGCTGAATAGGAGTTTTCTAATAAAGGAATTTCTCTAAAAGTCAGACTCTAAATAAAATTCACATTAGAGTCTTACTTGATACTCCATTCTGTGAAGAAGTCACAACCTCCAGCTAGTTTTAACTCAAGCTTGCTGATTTTCAACTTTTCTTTACTTGGGTAATTCTTAGGACCAAATTTCTATAGCTTATATCACTGAGGCATGAGAATGACCTGAGTAGCTGAGCAAGGAGATTTCATTATGTTCAAACTTCCTTAAGCCATCAGGTTTTCTTTCTTTCTTTTCTTTCTTTGTTTCTTTCTTTCTTTTTAGAGTTTTCAACTTTATTTTATTTATTTATTTTTTATTCATTCACTTTAAATCCTGCTCACTCCTTGTCATCCCCTCCCACAATGCTTCCCCTCCCCTTTTCTTCTGGAGGGTACACACACACCCCCAGCCCCGGGCACCCTTGTACCTGACACATCAAGTCTATGGATGTAGGTGCATCCTCTCCCACTGAGGCCAAACAAAGCCACTCAGCTAGAACACATCACACAGACAGGCAACAGCTTTTGGGATAGCCCCTGCTCCAGTTGTTCAGGACCCACATGAAGACCAAACTGCACATCTGCTACATATACATGGGACGGCCAGTCCAGTCTGTATATATGTTTTTGTTGGTGGATCAGTCTCTGGGAGCCCCAAACATCAAGGTTAGTTGACTGTGAATCTTCCTGTGGAGTTCCTATAGGCAGGAACCCCAGTGAAGCAATGCAGACATCAACCTACCAATAAAACTTTAACCTTAAAATATATCCTGTCTATAAGAAATGCAGGGAATAGTCTGAGGGAATAGACATCAGATTTGAGACCCTATCCATAGACAAGCACCAATCTTTGACACCATTAATGATACTCTGTTATGCTTGTAGAGTTGTCCTTTTTGAGGATTCACCCACTGAGTCATCAGCTGACTCAGACTGATGCAGACACCCACAGGCAAACAGTAGGTGGAGCCTGGGAACTCTTATGAAAGACTAGAGGAAAGGATTGCAGGCCTCCAGGTTTTCAATGAAATCATTATCACCCACAGTGGTTTCTCTTTAAGTGGCCAAGTGCTTGCAAGTTATCTTGGGTAAGACACAATGCTTACCACTCAGAGAAGCAGAGCAGTGTTTCATGTAATTCAGCAAACAAGATTTTATGGAGACTACATTAAAAAGGCAAGGCTTGACCTTGACCAATCCTGCCAAGTTTGGTTTGACATTGTCTCCATAGTAGAACTATCCAAAGATGCTCACTAGATATGCTCTGAGTTCCCTTCTGTTTAGTAAAAGTATTTCAGCAAATAGTAACTTCAAAGAACTTTGTCAGCAAATGAAAACCTTTGATTCTATGAGAGATTATTTTTTTAATCAAGGTCTGCCTTGGAGCCCTGCATTCTAGGACCCTCACAATACAATCTAAAGCCTGAAACTATCCCTTTACTCACTACTACCCTCTAATGAGTGGATGTCACAATGATTCCTTGCAAAATGGCTTTGTACAAAATACACTATGGAAGAGTGGTACTATGTTATTTGTTAAAACTCCCATTGTAGCCGGTCAGTAGTGATGCAAACCTTTAATCCCAGCACTTGGGAGGCAGAGGCAGATTTCTGAGTTCAAGGCCAGCCTGGTCTACAGGGTGAGTTCCAGGACAGCCAGGGCTACACAGAGAAACCCTGTCCTGAGAAAGAAAAAAAAAAACCTCCCTGCCATTTTAGACCCACAGTTCCCATAAAGCAAAGACCATCATTATTGAATCTTTTTGACTCTGTAATGTTTTATGAAATGTTAAACTGACCAGGTGAAAGAGGATTACCAACAGACACATTACAACATTTGTACTCTCCTCAAATTACTCCTTCAAGAACAGATTCAGTTACTGGTTAAAATGAACCTTGTGAACACCACACACCTTTCCCAGGGAGTTAGCTTTAAGCTAAGAAGATCACTCTCACTGGACTGACTTGATCAGACAAGACCTTAAAAGAGAAAAGGCTTTTCATGGCAAGTGCAAAGGGAAGCTGAATTTGTAGTTGCTTCCCTCTTCTTAATTCTCCTATTGGAATGCGTTTGTACAGACAATAGCTTCAGCTCACAACTAGCTACACTCTGTCAGCACACAAAGCAATTCTTTATAATAAATGTCTCTATGCCTGTGCTTTCTAGTTCATGTTTCTCTCTCTCTCTCTCTCTCTCTCTCTCTCTCTCTCTCTCTCTCTCTCTCTCTCTGTGTGTGTGTGGGGGGTCTCTCACATACATACACATTTATCTATATCTATATCATATATCTCTATATCTATAGCTCTGCCTTTACCTCCATCATCAATATAATATTATTTCAGTTCTTTTTCTCTTTGCCAATTTGACTAACAGATTCATGTGGTTTGAATCCAAAATGCACACCCACACACATACACACACACACACACACATACACACACACACACACACACACACACACACACACACACACACACACACACACACACACACACACACACACACACACACACACACACACACACACACACACACACACACACACACACACACACACACACACACACACACACACATATGTTCATGTTTTAATAATTTCTTCCCCATCCTTTGGGTGTATTCTGAAGGCTGTGGAGGGGAACCTTCGGAATTTAGGATTTGTATAGCAGAGCATGTCAGAAGTGGGCTTTTGAAGCTTTCTCTGCTTCCTCCCTCTCTGCAGCAATATGAATCAGGAGTACAAACAAGTTCGTACCGCCGTGGACTATTTATTCTCCATAGTCACTGTAATTTCTTAGTATGTTCCTTTAAACCCTTTTAAAACTTGGTAGGAATACAGAGCAGAGAATGAGGTCAGAGAGATTTGTTCAAAGACTGCAAATTCAGCATATGATTTGAGAACTGAGTGGTTGAGAGGAGGGGTGTAAAAACTCCAGTGCTCCTCTGATCTTCCAAAGCAGGATAGGCCAGGCCAGGGACACTGGCAGAAGTCCAAAGGTATTCCAGTGTCTGCATGTTACATGTAACTCTTTATATTTTGATTAGATATTTTTTTAATTTACATTTTAAATGTTATCCCCTTTCCTGGTTTCCCCTTCGAACCCCCCCCCCCTCTCCTTCCCCTTTCCTCTACTCACCAACCCACCTACTCCTGCTTCCTGATCCTGGCATTTCTCTACACTGACTCTCTTTATAATAGCAAAACTCTTACCTCTAGGTAGAGAAATAAGATGCTAATGAGACATGCAATGCATTATGTTGTATGTATGACTGTCTGTACTAGAGCATGCCAGACAAGTATCATGCCGCTGGGATATAACCTAAATGTCCTCATTCTTTGTGTAGAATTGTTTGAGCTTCAAAACTCTTTCTCCCTACTCTGGCCCACAATCTTTATTACATTTTTGTTACCTTTGATCTTGTTCTTTTCCTTAAAACATGGAAGGTATTTTCACTTCTAGATAAATATGCATCATTTTTATTGCATCCAAATTTTAAAATTTTGGGAAAGTCTTTAAAAATCACAGGTTATAAATTAATCAAGAAATAATATTTCTTAGAACTTAAATGGTTTTGCTATGTTCATGTATGTTCATGTATGTATTTGATCAATTTGTTGTTTATCCCAGGTTCACAGAAGACTATACTATATAGTTGCTTTTCATATACCTACAGATGAGCAGGGAAGAACAACTTAAGTGATCACATTACATTTGAGAGTCTTTGAACCACACTGAGCTTCTTTACAACTCATCTCACTACCATTCCTTAAGATTACATTTTTCAAAACCTGCTTTGATAAGAGTTCTTAAATGATGCAGCCTCCCTTCTAGCCCACCAACTAAAAGTAAACAGAAAGATGGTTAATAGGGCCAAGCAGTGGGGACCTGCTTAGCAGTAGTTCTTTGGGGGCAATTCCAATCTTCATTGTCAGGACATCAGCAGTCCAAAATATCAAACACAAATAAAAAGTGGCTGTCCAGTACAATCGGCAAACACCAAACAGGAATCAGTAGCAGAGACTCCATCCAGAAGTAGAGGCTCTACTGAATTGGCACAAGCCATCAGAAGTGGCAAGAAGCAGCTGGAATACCAGGAGAAGTGATTTGGCGATTTCTTCTCTGTGAAGTCACAGTAAGCACAGACCAGCTGAGTCTCCAAAGAAACCAGAAATCTCCACTTCCCCACTCAGTTTTTAAAGACTTATTTTTTTGTTGTTGTTGTTTTTACTTTTTTTTTTTCAGTATAAACTTAAATGAGTTTATGTGTGCCGTGTGTATGTAGGAGCGCAGGGAGACCAAAGTAGATGTGGAAACCCCTCGACCCAGTAGTTACAGGTGGTTGTGAGGTGATATGTTGAGAAATGCATCTGGGTCCTTGGCAAAAGCAAATGCTTTTGTGAATAAAATTGCCACCTCTCCAGCCCCAACTATTATTAATTTAAAACGAACTAGCTTTCTCTAGATTTACAATACATTTATCAAGTGTCAATTTCAAAATATTCCTGAATCATCTTTCCAAATATTATGATGAATTCTATTATTTAATTTATTCATGCAAAAATACAAGCTGTATTTATGTGTCCATTTTCTTGTATATTTAATATTGAGCTCATCCTCCAACTGACTGTACACTTGTAAAGGTGTTTATCCCTGCAGCAACTTCCTTACATTGTTTTTTTAGTATATATATATATGTATATATATATGTATATATATACATATATATACTAAACTTCTATAACTCAAAGAATAAAATATTATCTTTAATTTTCTTTAAGTAATATTAAATTTGCAAACTAATTTTCTGAAAATTTCAGTCCTTATGATATGTTCTTGCTTTTTAAAAATATAATCTCAAAAAACAAAACATAATAATATGAAATAAATCAAAGAATTAATAAATATGTCACACCTCTCCATTTTTAACTTGTTAAAATTTAGAAAGGGTAGTGAATAAAATTACTAATTTTAAGAAATTAACCAAGAATTTGCTGGCACTTATTCTTTTCCCAATTACCTATTTCAATGAAGAATAAAATGCAATTATGTGAATTACCTATAGAGTATCAACATTCTATCCCAGATTCTCTTTAAAAAAAAAAAATAGCAACCCACTGATCTCAACAAGAGCTATAATACCAGAGCAGAATGCTTGGGGGAAATGTGACTTCAAAAGACTTGTCACTTCAGAGGTCTGAAATCTCAGATAATAGGTATTTTTTTGTCAGGAGGATGCTCTGAGCAAAGATGACATTGAACCTCTGATTTTCATTACTAGAAACCATTTTCAGGCAAAAATTAATTTAAAAGTGGTAGTTCACCATTTTCCTTGGCTTCCCCAAAATACAGCAAGAGTGCATAGTGAAACACAAAATAAAATTTGCAAAAAAATTGCAATGTTCCTTAAGAATCCCAGACCCTGAAAGTCCTTCTACAGGCAAAACTGACACTTAACCAATACAATCGAAAAATAAAAACAATAAAACGTGACACTAAATGGCCAGCAATCCCCATGGTTACTTCCCCACCTATTCTTGTGCATGAGCCATTCAGAAGCCTCTTTACACATCAACTTCTTTTGTTACTCTTGAGTTGTTACCCTCCTTTTCCTTTCCATAGTAATATCTAACTAAAGCTGTACTGAATTATCTTAGGGAATGCGCAATAAAAACACATTCTAAAAGAACACGTCCTCCTCAATTACGAGAAAAAACTAGGCGTGGTGTAAGAAATTCTAAAACAAAGTTGTGAAACCTCAAGGTAAATTTGTCCTGTCCACTTATGAGATGCCTTGAATAGAAGTACTTATTGAAGTAAAGCAATTTGGGGGGTTGGGGGAGACAGATGTAATTTTCATTTTGTTCAATAAGTTCACCCTCATTCATTATTTCTAAACTCTGCTTGGCTGGACAACTCAGCTATTGTGTCTCAACTATCTCTCCATGCTGACTGATTAAAACTGGCTTCTCCGGGCTTCTCACTGAATTGCACTGCTTAGGAAAACTGCCCCCTGATTGAACAGAACTGAAAGAAATGGAACAGAATTGCAAGAACTCTACTGCATTCAACTGAACTGTACCAAGCTACACTGAACTGAACTCAATTGAACTCACCGAACTGTACTTACTGAACTGCCGTTCACCTTGCCTCACTCTGTGTTGATGATAGCCTCTTCTTCCTGTCTGTTCTAGTGTGAGTTGGGTGTATGCTGTCTCTGACTCATTCTGTCAAATCTTTCTGATCTGTCACTTTGTTTACCCCTCAATTGGCCATCAGTTTCAAACATGGCTGCTTCCTTCTACAAACTAAATTTACTTTAATCGTTCAGAATTAAAGGTATGCACTAATGGAGTATCTACATTCAAGTCAAGGGGATTAAAGGTGCATCTGTTGTCCAGCCCAGCAGGATTAAAGGTATGTATTAAGGGCATGTCTCTATTGAAGTCAGATCACATAGACCTAAGAGGTCTTTGGATGTGATCCTTAGCCAAAGCAGCCATGTTGCTGGATTAAAATTCCTTTACACATTGCACAGCAAAAACTACTATTTTTATCAAGAACATAAAAATTTTTGTTGTAGAAATTAGAAATGTAGATATCTGTTGAAATTATATTACTGTAAAAAGACATACTATGATGGACACGTAACATATATATGTCTTTATCTCACGTATGATAACTTCAATAAAAATATGGCCCTTCACAACATTTGGAATGAGAAATAAAAGACAGTGGTAAGAGAGAGACAGTGTATAGGGTAGAGTGAAGACGATGAAGACCATAGAAAGAGAAAAGCGAGCATATGAAAGTCTGTGTAAATGTTTAGCATTTCCCTTATATTTTATTTTAATTTAATCGATTCACATTTTAGCAAATCAAAATGTTTGGTGACTTATGTACTTTTATCTCTACATTATACAACATATTTCTATAATGTACTTAAACTTGGCTTACCAAGAATAAATTTTGCACTACACATCTTAAAATACATCAGTGCCCCTGACTAGAGATTCTCCTACTTCCCACATACTTCCCAAAGCCCCTCTGCCAAGTGCACTTGCTTTTTAATTGTCACCACATAAAACTGAGCATTTGTCACTGAAATGATCAGAATATATTTTCATCTTCATGTAATATTCCATCTAACATTAGACTTGTTTCAGTTTACTGGTTGGAGGTTGTATTAATTCCACTCTTTTCTCATGCCATCAGTGCATGTATGGCTTCTACACAGCTGAATGGTGCCTTTGTGAATAGCTGTGGAGCTTCTGCTCTTTGCCTACCGCCCTGCTTGAATTTTCTGGAGCTATGATGTAATTGGATTTAAATATATCACACCACTAGTATCTCCATATTTATTTCATTAGTTTTGTCTCTCTCTCCTTTCTCTAAATTCATTTTAATATATTTTATTTTATCTACTATTGTTTCACTATGAAACTATTTAATTTGATCTATTGCTTGTGCTATGATAATATTCATTCTGATCTTTAATCGTCTATTTAGAACAATGGATTATCTCATGGAATATGAGTAAACAAAATAATAACTTATGCTTTTAACTTCTGCCTCTTTTTTCTATGCCTAACGTTTATTTCTGCTCATGCTTCAGAACTTTCACTACCATTAGTAAGATATTTGGAGTACGCAATTATGTAGTTATAGAAAAACTGGGGCCAATAATGTCTTTTATCTGCGGATATTATATGTTTCCAACATCTTTGTTTCTTCTTGTTTAACCATGTTTTCACATGTAGGTGTGTTTTGTTTAGTTTTATAGCAAAAATAAATAAACACCTGTGTATTTTCATGTGCATCTTCAACTTTTATAATTCAGTTCAAAATGCAAAGCTACAGCTTCTAGGTTTTTAAAAATACACTTTCAATGTGAAATGTTTACTTTACCTTTTAGCACTACAGCTGTGTCATGTCATTCTAAGACATTTGACCTATGCTGCTTATGATAAATTGCAAATTTCTTATTTCTTCCTTTTAAAGGGATTGATTTCAAGATCTTGCGTTTCATCAAGTTTCAGTGATTGTGGCATTAGTTGATTTTGTGTTTATGTATTTAACCTTTAATGTTCTCCCTGAAAATATAAATGGTTTTTCAACAAATTGAGCAAGTTTTTCCTGTGTTGTCTCTTGTGACTTTACTGCCTTTTATGGAGATTCTAACATACTTAAGTCAGAGTATGTGTTATTTCTTTGCAAGACAGACTCAGTGTGTTTTATTTCTCCTATTTCCTTTTAATTGAATTGTTTCTGCTAATCTAGCTGGAAGAAAGACAACATTTCATTGTGGTATTAATCTTTCTCCTGAACAGGCACACAGGAATCTTACTCACAGGCACACAGGAAATGGTATTAACATTATACTAGAAGTTTATAGCTTTGTTCTCATTGCCTTACTAAGACCCCCCCATCTGCTTCTTCATTGTACAGATTTTCCTTTCATACATGTCCATCTATCTATATGTATGTGTACTATATCTATTTCATTATCAAATAGTTAATTAACTTTTCGTAAAGACTCTTCTAAGTGCCAGTATATATAAAAAAGTCCACTTATCCACCATTGCATCTAAGAATAGAAGATTTCACCCCTTCAAACTTCCAATTATATTTGCCTTCATATTCATACCCTTCCATTCCCAAGCCTGGGCAACCATACACCTGACCCAATTCCCAGCAGTATTTTCTCAATAGGTTGTCATACAGGTAGAAACAGTGTATCCTTTTGAATTTGGCTTCTTTTCTTCCATATTGACTTCAATATTGTAGCTCATAACACTATTTTATTTCTAATTCTAAGTGTTATCCCATTGTAGGCCAGGAGGATATTGAAGTTCTAAGTCAATGCCTGAAGCTCCACCACCCACACTCCCATTCATTTCTATATATTATTTACTAAAACATTCAGTTTCCCCAGCAATGTGGATTGATCACAATACTCTATTGAATTAATTATAACGAAAAGTATAACAGTGTCTTCATTATTTTTATGGAAAGAATTTTTACTTCATAATCACATATTTAAAATTCATCCTTTATACTGAACTGTTAACTTAAATCTATGAATTTTTTATGAGAAGAGCCCAGAAAAACTAATTAAAATATGAGCATAACCTATATGTTAATTTAAAATAAATAACCAGATATCAGACATTCACTTTTTAAATATAAAAATATCACAGGCTATTCAGTAAGTAAAGCAAAAAAAAAACTTTATACATTTAAAATAATCAGTGGTCTGACTAAATTCTGACTTTCAGCACACATTTGATTCCCTTTACCTCATCTGTTTAGTGTTTCCAGTACTCCAACAGTTAAGTCACATGATGATATAATTTGGAAATTCACTACAGTTCTCTAAATTGATATTTCCTGATTGAGCAGGGTTTTTTGTTTGTTGGTTAGTTTGGTTGGTTGGTTGTTTTTTTTTTGTTTGTTTGGTCGATCAATTGGTTGGTTGGTTGGTTAGTTGGTTGGTTGGTTGGTTGGTATTTTGTGTTTTTTGTGGGTTTTTTTTTTTTGACACAGGATTTAGACTCAGTTTAAGTCCTTTCCCGTGACCAGCTTTTTCTTCAGGAAACAGTGAAATCCACAGATGCTACTCTGTTCCTTTCAGATGCCACCTGCTCTTCATTATGCTCCTCCCTGTGTGAGGGACTTGAATACATGTTTTCCTCTAACACAGAAGAGGAAAATTAAAAGGGACAATTATTACCCTTGATCTCATCCTTGGTGCTAGGTCCTCAACACAGATATGTCTGCTGCATATCCCCTCAATAACACTGGAAGAAAGTTGCCCCACTGGGGCTCACTTAGACAGCTGGTGAGTGTTGTTGATAGTTTTAAACCCATATCTAACTCTACCCTAAAGCCCTTCCCAGTAGTGCTTAAAAACATCATCCACATTAAGTGAAAAAGTAACCAACACTAATTACATTTAATTATGTAATTAAGCCGGTTAGCAAATAATTATAAATTGCTTCACAGAAAGAAGTGGCAGCAGTATCTTCCTGCTTTAATTCTGAAGACATTTACATAAGTCTTAATACTCTAAAATATGTTCACTATGTGGGACACAGACATTAACTACATGCTTTCTACATTACAGAAGTTACTCTATATTGACCATATGAGAATATTATCACTCTTATTTGAGTCTATTAACCACATGAGTCTATTAATTCACTTGCTTTTCAAACACAATTGAATTTTATTGTTACAACACAATTCCATCCCAGTAACAGTGTTTTCAGGTACTCTGAAGAATGGATATGCCCTCCTTCATTCCTGCTCCTTGTCTATCAGTGGGCATGTTACATGCTAGAGGTTGAATTATGATTTGGTTCAGTTTTTCTTGTGAGTTGAGAAACTGAAAGGACCTTCTGTAAAAGTAGTTTCTCTTTGCCTGATGTACTTGTTGTCTTGGAGGCTTACTACTGAAAAAGATCACCCTTTCTCCTTCTTTCTGAACTCTGGCTGGCTGGTACAACTCAACGGGTGTGGTTCAAACTCCTCTCCAAGATGATTTACTCAATCTGGGTTCTCTTGGTTTTCACTGAATTGCTCTGATATCCTCAAACTAACTCCAGCAACTAACTCTGGCAATTTGTTCTAATCTTCTGGCTCCTTATTCTGTGGCTTCAACTGCCTCTGTTGACCTGCATTGAAGTGCATGAACTCACTAACAAACTCAACTTCACTGTACTGCACTCACTGCACTAACTCCCAACTAACCAACTCGCTCCTTGCACTGCTTTTAAATAGCTTCTCTTTCCTGTGCTGTTCTCATGAGCATTGGGCAGATCCTATCTCTGACTCATTCTGTCAAATCATTCTCTGGTGAGTCACTTTGTCTGTTCTTCAATTACTTGTCACTTGCAAACATGGGTGCTTCCTTCTACAAACTAATATTTCTCATTAATTAGTTTATTTATTCACTTTATATTCCCGTAAGAGCCCACCTTCTTCTCCTAGTCTCCCCTTATAATTTCCTCTCTCCCAGCCCCTTTCACCTCTGAAAAGAAGACCCCCCCCACAACCCCTGATACCAACCAACCCTGGCACCTTAAGTCACTGCAGCACTAGGCAAATACCCCTGAGACCAGACAAGGCAGACCAATTAGGGGAACAGGATTCAGATGCAGGCAGCATTCAGAGTAAGCCTCAGCTCCAGTTGTTGGGGGACCTATGTGAAGACCAGCCTGCATATCTGCTACATATGTGTGGGATACTCTAGGTCCAGGCCTTGTGTATTGTTTGGTTGGAGTCCTTATCCCCATATGGTTCCTCAATCCTTCTCCCAACTCCACAAGACTTCCCAAGCTCCATGTTTGGCTATGGTTGTTTCTGTTAACTGCTGGGTGGAGCCTCTCAGAAGAGAGTTATGATATACTCTTTGAATCCAGCCTGACAGATACAAACATAGCCTAAGACTCTAAGGTAGGCAGGTCTGCAATGTATCCCTATTGATGCTCTGCGAACAGCTTGGCACATCCCCCAACCCCCACCCAAGTTGGCAGGGGTTGCTATTGCAATCATTTATGTTCATCTCTCACAGGGCACTTGTATATCTAGTCCAGTAGTGACAAACATAGCTACCAAAAGTGTCCTCACATGTTGTATCACTGTGACAAGGCTTTGAAAAACACTGAGGTATCAAAGTCTCATGTGTGTCACTGTGAATCTAGTGCCTCTGTAGTCACAGTAGGAATTTCTTCGTCCATCCATCCATAGACCTTCATAGAGATGCAGCTGACTGACACATTCATCAAAGTGGAGTTCATGTTAGTCTCCAGGGAATCTGTGTGTACAGTCACAGAATTAAGCCCATATGTGTACTGACATGTGGCACCATGTAGGCATGGCTGGGATCCACATTCATCATTTCCAGCTCACAGTTCACACCAGAATACTCTTGTGGACAGAAACACGTGTGTTTTAGTCAGGGTTTCTATTCGTGCACAAAATATCATGACCAAGAAGCAAGTTGGGGAGGAAAGGATTTATTCAGCTTAAACTTCCAAATTGCTGTTCATCACCAAAGAAAGTCAGGACTGGAACTCAAGCAGGTCAGGAAGCAGGAGCTGATGCAGAGGCCATGGAGGGATGTTTCTTAATGACTTGATTCTCCTGGCTTGCTCAGCTTGTTTTCTTATAGAACCCAAGACTACCAGCCCAGGGATGGCACCATCCACAATGTGCCCTACTAACCTTGGTCACGAATTGCAAAAATGCCTTACAGCCAGATCTCATGGAGGCATTTCCTCAAGGAAGGCTTCTTTCTCTGTGATAGCTCCAGCTTGTGTTCAATTGACACACAAAACCAGCCAGTACACGCATGTGTCTTCCTATCTCATTGAGGCATACAGCCCCATTTATTCAGGGAGCAAAAACATTTTCATCCACTTCCAGGTCACAGTGCCTACCTTGGTATCCAGGCAAACAGGAGCAGGAGAAGCCATTGATTCTATCCTGACATCCAATCCCATTGTCGCAAGGGCACACTCATTGTGATCTGTCTCACAAAACCTTCCAGCATATTGAGCTGAGCAAATATGAGCAGGGTGCTCAAGGTCCCTATGGCAGGTGTCTCTATGTGGCAAAGCATTCTCTCTACAGGAATTAGTGGCAGTTTCACAGTTCACTGCTCTGTATCCAGAAGAACATTGGCACAGGAAGCCCCTTTCTTCTGTGGTATTCACACAAGTGGCAATTCTTTGGCAGGGATTAGGGAAGCAAGGTTCTTTTGCCTTAAAGGTGTATACTAAGGACATGCCTATATCTTTGTGTGTGATCACTTGCCAGAGCAGGCATGTTGCGGGCATGTTTAAATTACTCTACATTCTCTCCTTTAACAACACTTCAGAAACTGGCTAGCAAATAAGACAGTCTAAAATTCACATTGCTTGTGAAATACATCACAGAAAGTCAAAGCCAATTCTAATTTTAGCTTCTAGAAAAGGCAAGAGATAAATGTACATACATATCACTATGAATGTCTCCCAGGTTGTTGTCTTAATCATGAGATAGGGAAAATCACTCTTCAAACCATCTTTTTAAAAACGTACACACACACACACACACACACACACACATACACACACAATCTAATAGAAAATGTAAGTAGACAATCAAAAGAATTGAGCCCAATTATCAATGATTTTCTAAAACAAGTAGGATACTACCTAGCTGTTCTGCTCTCCCTTATCACAGAGTAGATTCAGGTGCTGCTGAGCCTGCTGTACTCTGTCTAAGCATATGGTTTGCTTTTGACTTATGCCATTAACATCACTTCACTAAAGGCAAAGATGTTGTACATAGCAGAACACTGTAAAGTAAAATGTAGAAGCGATGTGCTCTTTACAACATATTGATTTTTAAATAACTAATGAAGGTTCCAAGTTAGCTTATAGAAGAGCACAGGCAAAAAAAAAAATATGGTTAAAATGAAGTACACTCAATTTTCCTGTTCTGAACTTGTCTTTGAAATCAATGGCTAAAGCGACTTAGGAATCGATGTTAGAAATGTAAGCTAAACATAATAATAAGTGAAAAGTTGTATTTCCCAAACTTATTTTATATTTAAATGAAATAAAGCAAGTAGATTTATATATTTAAGGGTAAATGTGTTCAAATGCTTGGTTTAAAGGTCCTTGGATTTTTCTTAATGATAGCTCAAGGATACTGTGAAGCGTAGACACCTAAGATGCAGCACATTACCATTTGTCCAGCGTTAAGGACCTTAATCGTGACCAATTTAAAGGCTCTGTGAACAAAGGAATCCCTGAACAAAGCTGCAACTTATATTTTGATGTTTGACTTAAACAGTAGCTTTGGTAGAAATTGCCATGAAATGTTTGATTCCTCAAGGAGTCTTTGTGTTGAATGACCTGAATGGAGTCGGGGACACACAGCTACTTGGCAAACATAAGAAAAGTAGAGAACAAACTGCTACAGTGAGAATTGTATTATACACAGGGGGAATGAACGTCAGATTGCTTAGGCCCTAAGACAACAGAGTTACAAAACAAACTACAATATTTGGAGTGTATAACAAGTCTAGGAAACAGCTTGGCCCTGGCCTCTCAGAAGGACAGCAGCTAAAGAAGGCTGATGCAAGCTTTTCATTGCATATCTGACTCTGTCTGATAGCCCAAGCTCTTCAAACCAAGTGGGAGGAAGGAGGCCCTCTGATGACACTTAAGTGATCAGAGAAAGTGGTAGAACAAACTGTGGAAGCTGCTTGGTTCCTTGGAATCACATTGGTTTGATTCGTTATTAGAGGCTCACTTGGTTGTAAATATTCTCCTCCATCATTAAAGCATCATTAAGTGCAGGAAACTAAATGAAACTGTAATAAAATGTCCCATTTTTAGAGAATACTAAACACCAAACGCTTCATATATGTCCCAAGAATGTGTTGACTCACTGAGAATGCTTTTTTTGTGGGGATCTTAATCCATTCAGGTTGCTATTAGAAATACCTTATGCTGACAGTTTATGTGCAATAGAAATATTTTCTCAAGATTCCATACTCTGGAAACACCAAAATCAAGATACTAGCTGATTTGTGATTTCAGATATATAGAGAGCACATTCTTGGTGCCCACATATGGTAGAAGTGTAGACTGAAGCTTACTGAGACCTTTTTATTAAAAACACTAACCTCACTAATGTGATAGCTCCACCCTCATGATATAACCATCTCCCAAAGTCCCCACCTCTAAATACTATAATTTAATGAGAAGATTCATTTTAGATAAAGCAACAACTTATTATGTTATAATCATTGTTGAGGTGAGAAGAAAATTATTTTTTAATCATACAGGAAACAAACACAAAAATTAGAGATTATTAATATGAAATGTACATTTCTCAAATGCATTTCATGAAGAATCATTACATATTTGTGTTTGGCATTTAGACTGATTGCAGTAAAAAAAAGTTGTCTAAAATAAAATAAATATAGTAACACATGCCTTTAATCCCAGCACTCCGGAAACAGAGACAGGGAGATCCCTGAAGGCCAGCTTGTTCTACAGAGCAACTTCTAGGATAGCCAAGGTGACACAGAGAAACCCTGTCTTGAAAAATATTTTTAAAATGTGATAAAAGGCAATTGACAAATATTCTCCATCTGTTTTAAGATGTAGTTAGAAATGCAAATGTAAAATCTGCATTGATAACAAGTGAAATTAAATTTTAACTACTTTGTTATTTTAGCTGTTACATCAGTGTATCTTTTTCTCTGAGAGACAAGTACTTGAGTTGTGTTCCAGGGCCTTATACAAAGTAGACAAGCCTTGTACCACTGAACCACAACGAAAGCCAAATTTCTTTTTAAGTACCGGGTTGATTTATTAATCAAGACTCAAGTGAAATTTTCCCTACTTTGTGTTTTCTGAAGCAGAATTAATAGCATCTTTGTGTTGTACACAGGGAGAAAGTTAACAATTGCTGTGACTGTAATCTTCTAGCTCACAGCAAATGACAATTAGTTATTATTTGGAAATCAAATAGAAGAGTTTCCAGTTCTTAACAAAGTAAAGTGTCTTCATAAATTCTCAAAATTAACTCTCCATTTTGGTAAAATGACTTGATAAATATAACACATGATCTGTCCAGGGGCAATTTCCTATATTAAATATGTTTTGTCCTTCATAAAACTTAAAGTTATGAGCTCAGGTAATTTGTACAAATAAAGCATCTTTAAATAAGTTTGGCTTCTACTAAGTTGAATGTGTTTCATATGATGTATTTCTGGAAACTAATTTGAGTATGTGCACACAAACACACACACACATACACACACTTATAAATTTGTATATATGTTGCTTTTGCCACAAAACTGTACTCCAAGGAAAAAACTATGAACACCAAAAAGTAGTTCTCCTCCATATTGAGGAACACAGGCCTAGTTTACTGGAAGATGTGATAAGGTTGTAGACATTTCTTCTCTGTGAATCTTCTATTGTTAGGTCTCAGCACCACAGACCCAAGAAAGTTGACCTTGTCAGCAGCCCTGGGCTTTCTAGGAACACATGTCAGAAACCAGATGTTCCTAATGGAGTGCTCAGTGCATGTATCAATCCTATAAAATTCATCTTCCACTCTGTGTCCAATCAGCATGCTCAAAAATAGCTCACTCTGCAGAAAGTCCAGGTTACAGTTTCCATTTCTCCTCACTCTTTTAACATCCATTTGTTTTAGCTCTTGCTTCTCTCCACTTTCCAAGTGGTAGAACTACATGAGCAATGAACTCCACTTTCATACACCCAACTGTAGTTATTAGCTTAGCAGAGCCCTGCCATAACAGACTGAGTACGTGGTCTTTTCATTCAGATGTGTGGATGCCAAGACATGTATGTGTATAGGACTAGGTCAATTCTTCTTTAGGTAATGATACCCCATAGGCACTCTTTCTCTTCCCAATGTGTCTACAGATGCTCTTGGATAGTTTCTTTGAATAAATAGTAAGCTATCAGAGCTATGGAATATTTAGTATCTATGAGATTCATGGCCAATTCAAGAGTTAAAGAGAAAGCAAATCATGATCCCATGTAACAATACCATAGGAATTGACCTGCCTATGAGAAGAAAAGACATTAGCATCTGCAGCATCCTCAGGACCATCTTGGGCTTTTTCAAGCAACATAGCAATTCATGAGTTGATGATGCACTACCTGAAGATCATGTAATGATTTTTACAAACCTTTGAAGGTACTCATTACCATCATCATCTTTCAAAGTTAGAGTCTAAGGTCAAAGATTTCAGGTCATCTAACAAAATGAAAAACTAGGAAGTCGTGATCTCTGGTATTCAAGCAAGGATAAGTTATTCTACTGTTTTCATATCATAAACATAAGGAACCTCTGAGACTTATAGATATAAATAATTCAGAATACATCATTAGAAGACAATACTTTAGATGCAAATACTCTCCTTTCTGTCCACATAAACTTACACTGTATTGATGATACTTCATACCAAAACACAAAACAGTGTCAGAATAAAATACATTTTGATAGAGATCTTTTGAAGAAGTAACCAAAGATGCAAAGTAAAATGAATTAGTAGTCTATGGTTCACATAGTAACTCAAAGAAAATTTGTAAGGAAGAAAAATTCGTAGATCCATTACACATTTCAGCTAATAATTGGCAGAAATTGTGTAAGATCATTTCCTTTTCTGTCCTTATGGCCATTAGGTTCAGGCTAAATTTAATCAAGTACCCTATATATTTTATCTCTGACTTCAATTATAATGACATCTGCCTAATCTGAATAGTCTAGAAGCTATTTTCTTCTTCACTCTAACTTTGCCAATTTTTTCAAAACTCCCATAAAATCTTTAACTGTCATAGAAAAGAATAAATCGCTATTCTGCTATCATTGTAGAATGAAGGAGAGTCTAAAATCACAACATTCACAGTGTGATTCAGAGCAAATTGGTGATGATCAGATGCAGATAATTCCCACTTGGATTTAAATGTATAAATCATGCCAGTGTATGTTCTTTGTAAACCCATTATGACAGTTGTTTCACATACAAAATACATTTGTAGATAGATACATTTTCCTATAAATTCACTTCAGTCTTCTGATCCATTAATCAATAATATGAATACAGAATGCTATATCCTATGGATCATTCAATGTATTGAAATCAATTCTATTCATAATTCATAAACTCAAACTTTTGTTTTTTACCTGAACTTTGAGATTTGTGCTGTCAAAATGGCTCAGCAGGTAAAGGTGCTTCCTGCAAATCCTGACAACCTGGATTCAATCATTTGAACCCACGCAGCAGAGAATGGACTCTTGAAAGTAGTACCCTGACTTTCACACAACTCACCCTACACCCCACATACAACTACACAACCATAGAAAGATATCTGACATTTACCATTGTCAAATTATTTTTGCAAGTCAATATCAGACCTCTGTCAATTTTAGTTTTTCTAGGCAAAGCCCAAAGTCATTTTCTATAAAAGCATTACCCCTCTGTTCCCCAGGAGATAGCTCATTTTCACATCCTTTGAGCTGAAATAATTTCCATATAAGCAGTTTGCACATAAAAGATAATTATAGTAAATATATTGATTTTCATGGAAGGTCTGGGGATTACAGAGTTACTTTTGAATTTTATTCCACAATACAACATTCTATTTAGCAAAAGCTTTTAAAATATTCTATAGTCTTTATAGAGGCCTACTCTGTTTTAATTGCCCCCCCTTTGGATTTTGTATTGTTTTTGTTTATTTTTTTCTAATTTGGGTCATCTGGTAGCTTCTTCCCATAGCATGGGAAAGATCTGACCAGAAACATTTAGTGATTTCTTGAGATAATTCCCATCTTAGGTGTTGTAATGTGACTTCAGTAACTCACTCCATATTTCCTCTGTAAAATAGTATCACCAAAATAGGCAGCAATAAGTACCAATCTATCTCTGTCAACCGTAAAATAATGTCAGTTTAACACAAGAGATCTTCTTCTAAGATTTTTTTTTGTATAAAAGTCTGTCATTGCTAAAGAACAACTATAGTTTAACCTCTAACATAACTGTGAATTTCTTTTTGCTTTTCTACTATGCAATTACCTTGGTGCTATTTCTTTACTAAACTAAAAGCATAGCTTTGAAAACAGAAATGTGTTCTCAGCTTACAAAATGAAGAATAACTAGCTTTAGAAGTTTTCAGTACAGGACATATTCTAAATTTAAGTTCAATTGTCAAGTTGGTTAATACACTTATGAAAATTTATTGTATTGCAAAATGATTCTGGATTTGGAAGGCACTTTTTCAAGTGTATGAGTTTTATAACTTGACTTCAAAGACACTGTTTAAAGTTTCTCTTCCTTTGTACTAGATAACAATTTACTTAAAATCCTTCATCGAAGAATGACATTGGTTATGTCAAAAGTAGGGACAATTTATCAAAACCAGTATAAATCTCTGGATAAGAATATTCATGAATTTTGTCTGTTCAACTCACTTCTAAAACTGTACTTATATGATTGAGTGATTGATAATTGTATAATTACCTTTTGTGCACATTATAACAATAAAATGTTTTGAAATGTTTAGATAGTAAAGAGAAATAGGTTATATAAATGTACTCCCCTCACACAATTCTACACACTATAAAGGCAAGCCCCTGGAAAGCAGAAGTCAGAGAAATGACTGAGTCAGGGGAAGACAGAGTGGTCCTGGCCACTCAAGGCAGTTACTCAAAAGGCACCATCTGAGCCTAACTCTGCATACACTGTAAGAAATTTTCCATAGCGGTAAGGAAGTGGCCTGAAGAGATGTATCTCTGACTCCCCCTAGGCCAGTTCTACAAGTGCAGTTCCTACCTGTGTACTACTCAAAACCTTGTTAGAACTGTCCAGTATGGGCTTTACCCCAAATAAGAGCTGAATCTGAAATAATAGGATGGGACAGATAATTAATGTGTGCATGTGTGTATTTTTTAATTTTTTTAAAGCACTCAGTTTCACCAAAAAAAAAAAAAAAAATCTGGAAAATGAGTAGGGTGTTTTCACGAAGCCTCTACCACATATATGCACAGCCTCTTTTGTCAATATCTCATAATGTAGTGGGACACTTATCAAAATGGGTGCAACTCTTTTATTTTTTAAAGATTTATTTTATTTATTATATGTAAGTACACTGTAGCTGTCTTCGGACACTCCAGAAGAGGGCGCCAGATCTCGTTACAGATGGTTGTGAGCCACCATGTGGATGCTGGGATTTGAACTTATCACCTTCGGAAGAGCAGTCGGGTGCTCGTACCCACTGAGCCATCTCACCAGCCCCGGGTGCAACTCTTTTTTTTTTTTTTCTTCCAACTTTTATTAGATATTTTCTTCATTTACATTTCAAGTGTTATCCAGAAAGTTCCCTATACACTCCCCCCTCCCGGCCCTGCTCCCCTACCCACCCGCTCCCACTTCTTGGCCCTGGCGTTCCCCTGTATTGGGGCATATAAAGTCTGCATGACCAAGGGGCCTCTCTTCCCAATGATGGCCAACTAGGCCATCCTCTTCTACATATGCAGCTAGAGACATGAGCTCAGGGGGTACTAGTTAGTTCATGGTTATTCTTCCACCCATAGGGTTGAAGACACCTTCAGCTCCTTGGGTACTTTCTCTAGCTCCTTCCTTGGGAACCCTGTGTTCCATCTAATAGCTGACTGTGAGCTTCCACCTCCATGTTTGCCAGGCATTGGTATAGTTTCCCCCAAGACAGCTATATCCGGGCCCTTTCAGCACCATCTTGCTGGCATATGCTATAGTGTCTATGTTTGGTGGCTGATTGTGGGATGGATCCCTGGCAGCAGTAGTCATTGGGTCTATCTTTGGATTCAGCTTCACACATGATCTCTGTAACTCTTTCAATGTGTGCTTTGTTCTTAATTCTAGGAAGGGGTGACGTGTCCACATTTTGATCTTCCTTCTTCTTGAGTATCATGTGTTTAGTAAATTGTATCTTGGGTAGTCTAGGTTTCTGGGCTAATATCCACATATCAGTGAGTACATGTTATATGAGTTCTTTTGTGAATGGGTTACTTCACTCAGGATGATGNTAGCCATTCTTACTGGTGTGAGGTGGAATCTCAGGGTTGTTTTGATCTGCATTTCCCTGATGATTAAGGATGTTGAACATTTTTTCAAGTGCTTCTCAGCCATTCGGTATTCCTCAGTTGAGAATTCTTTGTTTAACTCTGTGCCCCACTTTTTAATGGGGATATTTGATTTTCTGGTGTCCACCTTCTTGAGTTCTTATATATATTGGATATCAGTCCCCTATCTGATTTAGGATTGGTAAAGATCCTTTCCCAATCCGTTGATGGCCCTTTTGTCCTGTTGACAGTATCTTTTATCTTACAGAAGCTTTGCAACTTCATGAGGTCCCATTTGTCAATTCTTGATCTTACAGCACAAGCCTTTGCTGTTTTGTTCAGGAATTTTTCCCCAGTGCCCATATCTTCGAGGCTTTTCCCCACTTTCTCCTCTATAAGTTTCAGTGTCTCTGGTTTTACATGGAGGTCCTTCAACCACTTAGACTTGACCTTAGTACAAGGAGATAAGAATGGATCAATTCCCAGTCTTCTACATGATAGCTGCCAGTTGTGCCAGCACCATTTGTTGAAAAGGCTGTCTTTTTTCCACTGGATAGTTTTAGCTCCCTTGTCAAAGATCAGGTGAGCATAGGTGTGTGGATTCATTTCTGGGCCTTTGATCCTATTCCATTGATCTACCTGTCTGTTGCTGTACCAGTACCATGCAGTTTTTGTTACGATTGCTCTGTAGTACAGCTTGAGGTCAGGCATGGTGATTCCACCAGAGGTTCTTTTATTGTTGAGAAGAGTTTTCACTAGTCTAGGTTTTTTTTTATTCCAGATGAACTTGTTAATTGTCTTTTCTAGATCCTTGAAAAATTGAGTTGGAATTTTGATGGGGATTGCATTGAATCTGTCGATAGCTTTTGGCATGATAGCCATTTTTACTATATTGATTCTGCCAATCCATGAGCATGGGAGATTCTTCCATCTTCTGAGATCCAATCTATAGTCTATTTTACATCAAGAAGTCTGTTGCCTTAAGAATTGAATCACATCTTTGTGACTTTTGGATAAAAATTCAAAGATGGCATCTAGGTTACCCATTGTAAGAAACCATACCATCATCTTTGTAACAGGCAACTGTATTCTAAACTATCACACTAGTGCTGGGAGTTATTGATGCAGGGTCAGCAGAATACTTGTTCTGTGTTAGATGGCTTTTAGAAGGTGTGTATATACTACACAAAGATCATCACACTTGCTGTGTACTGCCGTATGTTCACTGTATGTGACTCCACTCAAGACCTCCTCCTCATTGAGCTTTGTCTAGCCCCTTTCACTCTAAATTACTAAATCAAAAAACACTTTCCATCCTTTCATCTTAGATCCAAACTTTGTCTCTGTAACTCCTTTCATGGGTATTTTGTTTCCTATTCAAAGGAGGAATGAAGTATCCACATGCTGGTCTTCCTTCCTGATTTTCTTGTGTTTTGCAAATTGTATCTTGGATCCATCCTATAATCAGTCACCAAACTCAGACACTATTGCATAGTTTGCTGAAGGGACCCTGATATAGCTGTCTCATATGAGGCTATGCCAATGCCTGGCAAATACAGAAGTGGATGCTCACAGTCATCTATATGATGGAAAACAGGGCCCCCAATGGAGAAGCTAGAGAAAGTACCCAAGGAGCTGAAGGGGTCTTCAACCCTATAAGTGGAACAACAATATGAACTAACCAGAACCCCCAGAGCTCATGTCTCTAGCTGCATATGTAGCAGAAGATGACCTAGTTGGCCATCATTGGGAAGAGAGGCTCCTTAGTATTGCAAACTTTATATGCCCCAATACAGGGGAATGCCAGGTCTAAGAAATGGGAGTGGGTGGGCAGGGGAGCAGGGCTGGGGGAGGGTAGAGGGAACTTTCAGGATAGCATTTGAAATGTAAATTGAGAAAATATCTAATAAAAAATTTGGAAAAAAATCCAAATTAAAAAAAAAACAACAAAAACAAAACAAAACAAACAACAACAACAACAACAAATACACTTTCCAGAAATATGCACGTACCCTTCTTTGGATCACTTCCTCCTCTAAAGCAGATAAAAAAATTTTGTTTCTCTTTGTTTGGGGGAAGATTTTCCCTCTCCACTGTCTCTTAGGATGTTATGGGAATTTCCATATGGCCATTGGTAAGTACTCTGGAAGAAAACTGCTAACTAAGGTAAATCACATGGAAATACTAGGGCTAGTAGCTATTGTTTTTCCTCCTGTGCTTGTGTCCTGTATTCTAATCACTTCTAAATATGAATTCCTAACTCCAGTGAACTGCTGCCAGGCATGTACAAGGTTATGATTTGACAAGTTCAGATGCAACCAACCTTTAAATCGGAGACCCTTCTTCATTCAGGGCTCCATGACAAAAACCAACCTATCAGGCACATTTTCATGAAATCTGTGCTGCAAGTGGCTTAGTCTTTCTTCAGAATTCCTCTTAGACCTGTTATGCATTCTATATCACCAAAAGCTGCAACCATTTAGAATCTGCTGGGTCATATAGCCTGCAAAAGGAATGCAGCTTCAATCACAGCTTTGGTATGCTAGTCTTTTTCTGCTTCACGCAGATCTATAATCTGGCAGTTATCTATGTTCCTCAAAACACAGAGAGAGAAATCCCTAGATATGGGATGAGTTGCCACCAGAATCTAAAAGGCTTACCAGCTGCTCTACTGCCTTCATTGTGGTGAGGGGTGCAAATTACTACCTTTACTCATTTACTTCTGAGGGATTCTCTCACTGTGTCCCTGATTCTGTTTTCTTCTGCATATGTCTTATCCTGTCTTCTGTTTTGATTCTTCAAAGATTCTGCAATTATGAGGTACCTTTCACTTGTCTTCTTTTTCAGTAAGCTTTCAGGACTAAAAGAATGCCAGGTTTTTGATGCCTGTAGCCATAGTTGAGTTAAGAAAAATAATTGGGGAAAAGACAGATTAAATATAGTGTTCTTTACATACTGAATATCATGTTTCTGGCACCTCCTTTGAAGAGAAGGGGAAAGAAAGCATTCTCCAAGCAAAGGGCTCCATATGAGCACATGAAGCCTGAAGAACCACCTCTAAAGACAATTCCATATCCAAAGTGACAACTGCACTTACACCCCTGACTTGCTTAAGGGTGTGATAGGCTGCAGTCGTCTTTTATGATGTTCAGTGATAATCAGAATGTTGAATAAATGTAGGTATCCTTTAGGATATGGTAGTATTGACATCCATAATTAACCCTAGAATTCATTGTTAGTTTTTTTTGTTTCTATGATTTTGTTTTTAATGTTTTTGTAAGTTTAGTCTTCACTGAGTTTATTTGATTTTAATTTTTTTATTCTCTTGTTTGAGGTTAAGCACCATTATCAGACACTTCTATTGTGCCTACCCTAATTTCTTACCCCACAAACCTTACACAGTGTAAGTTATTCCAACTTTCAATAGGGTCTGTCCAAGCTATATTATTGGGGACTATAAAAAAAAGAGACAAATAGGCTTAATGGAGTCACAGCAAGGTGTGTGTGTGTGTTTGTGTGTGTGTGTGTGTGTGTGTGTGTGTATGTGTGTGTGTGTGTGTGCATGTGTGTGCATGTGTGTGTACGCGTGTGTGTGCATGTGTGTATGTGTGTGTGTATACTATACTCTATTAACAATCCCTAAAGATAGTTTTTCCAAGCTGCTTCTCAACTTTTCCAACAGTGACAGTAGTCGTTTTCTGACTTCATTCCTTATGTTCCATTTATCCCTAGGTACCGTGATATTCCCAGAGGCTGTTGATAAGTCTCAGACCTTAAGTTCTCTTCTTCCCTTATTTTGGCAATAGATCTCCATGTTTCATCCTGAAATATTGTGGTTATGCTGTACCACCTATCTAATTTCCCCATAATTACCTACGACATCAATGACTTCTTAGACCTAAACTGAACTGGCATATTGTGGTTTAAAGTGAAGTCAGACACTCATGACCTTGCTTTCTCCCTTGGTTCTTTTTGATATTCAATGGACTTCTCAAGCACAGTGGCATGCTATTGTAAGCCCATGAACGGGGCAAAACCAGAACAATAAATTACAGATAGTTTCCTAGATCTCCAAGGACAGACATTCTAGCCCTCCTGAAAGCAAAGTATCCTATAGAAAGACGCAAACTTCTGTCTTGTTAAAATACTTCAGCTATCAGGTATTTTTAGAACAGCTAAATCTGCATTCCACCACTCATCTCTGTCACAGTTTCATAAATCTATTTTTATGTAGACTTAGAATGTGTGGAAGGTAATTGCAGATGCATAGAAAGCAAAAATCTGGAACAGTTTGGGGTCCAAACATCACACCATCAGCAGCATCAGACACATACATTTCCCAATCTGATTCAATAGCTACTGTGAAAAAGTAAAACCAGCATATCTCCCGGATTATGTTGCATTCACTCATAAATATATCTTTATTCATTGCTCATTATATAACTTGATATTAACCAGCAGTTGCAAATAAATAAATGAATTTTAAGATGTACCTAAATTTGGCCTTAGCTAAAATAGATAAGCTAAATCTGGTACTTGATCTCATCCTTTGATTCATTAAAAATTAGCCAATTGAGTAACTCCCTCTATGGAACTTTTGGAGTTACTCAAATCTGAAAAGGTATTTACCACAAAGTTACATTGGTCATCTTCTCATGAAATATGTACAACAGCCTATACCATATGAAGTAGTATTGCTAATACATTTTTGCTTATGTATACATATGTTGATTACACATGTGTTTATTTTCATTCACATGTATAGAAATCATATGTGTTCAGGCCAATAATTTCCTCAGTCCTGCTCCACTTTATGTCTGATGCAAGGCCTTTTGCCTTAATCCAGGGTTCATTGTCAGACTATGTAGGCAGCTGGCTCTGGGTATTCCCTGTCTCCACCTCCCATAGACTGGGAATACAAGAGGCCAACATTTCCACCGTGCTGTGTGGCAGCTGGTGATCTGAACCCTGGAGTCCACACTTGTTCGGCCAGCACAGGTCCCATGGAGCCACCTCCCCAACACCCATATATTCACCTTCAAATGTGGGCATGCATTCTAAACTTAAGTTGGAGTGAAACTTAATTACTTGGGCTTGTTAGAACTTCCAAATATTCGGTAGATATCTGGTTATTGTAGGAAAAACACTCTAGTAACTAAAAACAAAAAGGGCACAAGTACATATTATAAACTTTATTAAATATTTCCATATAATTTTTTATTTTAAATGTGAAAGAATTAATGGCACAATGTTTAATAAGAGTATAACATTCAATTTCAGTCAATAGTATATTAATGTTAATTTATAGAATTAACAATAATTATAATATTTAAAATTGAAAATTTGTGTCACTGAGAGTAAAAATGCTTGCTGTGGCAGCCTGGAGTTATGAATTCAGTCCATGGAAACCAAGATAGAAAGATAGAACTACATTCTAAAAGGTTGTCCTCTGACCATCATACATATCACAGGGTAATGTGAGTCTCCACACTCACACAAACAATGCACACACACACACACACACACACACACACACACACACAGAGAGAGAGAGAGAGAGAGAGAGAGAGAGAGAGTAAAATTATAACAACAATAATAAAATAATAAAGAATTAAAATTGGTCTATGCCAGGAGTACAGGAGTTTCTCCTCTGATATTTTCCACAAGGAGAGCAAATCACTCAGACATTACTCCCTGAAACAAAACCACCAGTATGATTTACAGGATTTACAGGCAAGAGAAAAACAAGGTATCTCAAATACATTTTTGCCACAAGCCAAATAAAACAATAAGGCATTATAAAACAGGTTATCAGTTCTTAAAACTTTCAGCAAGATACTAAAGTCCAACACAAAATTCATGTTCAAATGATTAGTGCAAACCAGCAACGTTTTTAAAATTCCAATTTTCTGAGAGACAAAGAACTTAAGAATTTATAAAACTTTTCAATCCTAGATTGAATTTCTTGTGAAAGACAAGTTCAAGGAAATATTTTTTTCTTTTCAGTATGTTCTGCTATAAAGCAGACACAAAATTCTATGCTATAATTAAGTGGTTCCCTGGTGTTCTGACTATCAGTCCCTTGGATACATAAAATCTACAAATGACTTTTTATTTTAGTGTTTGAAAGCATGTGGACTCATGTCACTACGTTCTGCGATGATTTGTTACAAAAGAACTCAGAAATTTCTAGATTTTACACAGATGACAATACAGTGATTCTGATGGAAGATACATTTACAGCATACAAAAAAATATTCCCTTGAGTTGAGTGTTCATATGGTGATTATAGGCCTGACATTATCAGAAAGATAGCTAGCCACTCCAATAACAGCTTCCCACACACTAAAGACTTTGCTCCTGTCTTCACATACTCTCATAGATCTTGCCCTAAGAAAACAGCTGCAGTTATTACACACTCAAAAACCAGTCTGCAGCAATGGAAAACTTTACATCTATTTTGTATGGAATGCTGAAATAGATGGATTTTTGTTTATTTACTAGAACTTTCAGATAAAGTTAATAAAAAAATAAAACCTTTTCTTTCCTGCCTGATAATTTTCTCCATATTTTATACCAGAGCTGGTACTAAAATTAATATCTGTACACAGGAAGCTGAGATAAGCACAGAAGGTAGAGAATGGAAGAGTTTCCTTAAAGCAACTTTTACTCTGGTTCCATGCTTTCTTGTTCTTTTGCAAATGAAATTGCATTTATTTGTATTGTACAAAACAATCACACATAACATAAATAGTGAGCAGGACAACAAACCTACATTTGTTTTAGAAAGTGTTCAGTAAATACTTTTGTTGTTCTTTAGAAGTATAAAGGGTGATTTTGGCATTGTTTTATGAAACCATGTCATATCTATTGGCAAATATTTTGACCTAAAAGCCAATAATGAGATGTCCTTGCTAATTTACTCAGAGAGACAAATGAGAACTTAAAGACTGATGACCACATAACAAGAACCATATGTGAACAGAGGTGTGTTTAGCATTACAAAGCAACAAGACCACCATGAGGGTCTGAATTAAAGAGCCCAGCAGTGTCGAGGAGGGCTGGATAGAGCCTATAAAATAAAGATTTGCAAAACTGACAATATTTTAACATTAGAATTTTAAATTCATAAAATAATAATCTATTATTAATAGTTATTATTCCATAACATTTATTATTCTTGACTTTGGCCAAGTCCTGTTTTAGAAACACTACTGTTTATTCAAAATATGGCTGCCCAATTAAAAACAATGAATTTATGAAATTCCTAGGCAAAATGGATGGATCTAGAGGGTATCATCCTGAGTGAGGTAACCCAATCACAAAAGAACTCACATGATATGAACTCACTAATAAGTGGATGTTAGCCCAGAAATGTAGAATACCCAAGATACAATTTGCAAAACACATGAAACTCAAGAAGAAAGAAGACCTAAGTGTGGACACTTCGCCCCTTCTTAGAATTGGGAACAAAACACCCCTGGAAGGAGTTACAGAGAGAAAGTTTGGAGCTGAGACAAAAGGATGGACCATCCAGATATTGCCCCACCAGGGGATCCATCCTATAATCAGCTACCAAATACAGACATTATTGCATATGCCAGCAAGATTTTGCTGAAAGGACCCTGATATAGCTGTCTCTTGTGAGGCTATGCCAGTGCCTGGCAGACACAGAAGTGGATGCTCACAGTCAGCTATTAGATAGAACACAGGGCCCCCAATGGAGGAGCTAGAGAAAGCACCCAAGGAGCTGAAGGGGTCTGTGACCGCATAGGTGGAACAACAATATGAACTAACCAGTACCCTCAGAGCTCATATCTCTAGCTGCATATGTAGCAGAAGATGGCCTAGTCAGCCATCATTGGGAAGAAAGGCCCCTTGGTCTTGCGAACTTTATATGCCCAGTACAGGGGAATACCAGAGCCAAGAAGTGGGAGTGGGTGGGTAAGGGAGCAGGGTGGGGGAGGTATAGAGGACTTTTGGGATAGCATTTGAAATGTAAAGAAGAAAAATACCTAATACAAAATTGAAAAAAAAAAAAGAACAAAAACAAAATATAGCTGCTTTGAATCTTATTTTCCCAGCTTAAATCCTCCACTCAAGCCTTTCAGTATGTGGGATGCTTCAGTTTCTCCATAAGTCCAAGGTCCTCACCTCCATCTCTGCTCAGGCATGAACAGCATAATACAGCATAATACTGATATATTTCACCTTAACAAAACAATTTCTTTGACATGAGGTTTTTTGTAACAATTGTGTTTATTTGTTGCTTTTTACTTGACCTTAACTAATAAGTAGTTTTAATATATTAATATAAAAATAAGCACAAAGTAAATACTTAAATACACAGACTCATCAACTCTCAAATTAGATATAATTTATCTTATGGCAAAAATTCTACAATAAAAAAGGATAACTGTTTTCAATTCCATTTAAGATAGTGATGGAACATCCTGGTAATAAGATTAAAAGATATGGAATGCTTCAATATATTTATGTTAATGAAATAAGTGACCAAAGTTTCTGTTTGACTTTACAATAATCAATTATGTAACCAAGGATGGGGAAAAAACAGGAAACATTTTCTTCCAAACCAAAGTCTCCTTGAAATTCAAGAATGAGATCCTAGCCCAGTGTTCTCTCTCTCAAATTATAAGGTATCAAATAAATAATGCTTGAAAATACCCTTTGGCTCTAAAGACACTTTCAAAGTGTAGAAGCACTATGATCTTTATTTTGTAACAAAGAACTAAACTTAATTATGTTTCACCAGGTCACATAATTAGTAAATAAATCTCTTTTTAGTATCTCTGCTCTTTAGTTTGTTAACACTTTGGCTGTTAACAAGTCAGCATTTTAAAATTCTCTTTTAAAGGAAAATAGTAACTTGTTTTACTAACTTTCAAGACACTTGGTCTCAAAATGAATAAGTAGAAAAAAATAAAAACCCATAGAGAACTCTAACCTGAATTTGGCATCTAGTCTAAGACACCTGACAGTCAACTTGCATGGAGATATTTCAAGTCACAAAATAATTTTTATTAAATTGTTAATATTTGGGGGAAATTTCAAAAAGTGAAAAGCAAGACCAAAATTGAAAATTATAAGTACTAGCCTTAAAACTTCACTAAGCAACTTTTCTCAAATATCAGAATGATAAACAGAACCTAATTTAAATCTTACTACACAGTTCATCACATTTTCAAAGCTAGAAATCTATTCATACAGACAGCTGACCATCTTGAATGACAGTCAGCATAGTCATTGGAACTTGGGGACCTGATGAAACCTGAGAGCTCTGTAAATACTGATGAGGGAGGTCTCCCTCATCCTGTCATATATGCTTGTTTGTTAGCTCTCTGTTCTAGTTATGAATTCCTATCTGGAAGACAAATCCCTGTGCTGCCCTGAGTTACCAGTGCTGTGAATGAGTGTATAAATGCCCTGCATGATTGGACCTATTTATCTCTATTAAGGAAGTCCAGGCTATCAGATTTGTTCTTTTATTGCAGACAACAGAAACTGAGGCATAGAAGAGACAAATACTAAAGTGGTAAAAACCTTTCCAGGAAGTTAAAGATTCCTGGACCTGATAACTTATTGTTATTACATGAAAAGTAACTATTGAACCCAAGCACATAAGTGAACATTGCATATTTATACATGCATATATATATATATATATATATATATATATATATATATATATATGCCTGTAATATGAAAAATTATCTAACAATGAAGACATAATGAAAGCAAGAGAAGAGTTAAGAACACAAAGTATGATGCCAAGTAAACAAAGTATTTCTAAAAGAGACAATTAAAAGAATTTTAAAATCCATTCTATAATATATGTGCATTGTTAGAATAATTAAACTACCCAAATTGTAACAATAAGTTGATAACAGGGTGTTTCTTTCTTTTTGTATGTCTTCTGCCTTTGGATATTGCTTATTTGTAAAACCTTCTAAATACTAAGAAACTTGTGTGAATGATTTCTGTTCATATGGCTATACCTTGTAATTAAGTACTTGTCAATTATTATCTCAAAGGCAATTAGCACAAAATTTTCTCACGACAAAAATGTCTGCATTCTTCATCTACCAGAAATATCAGTACCTATGTTGAGACAAGGGGTATTTAAAAATGAAACCCTTGGTAAACATGATTTGATTTTTAGCTTTCTTTGCTATCACTTTTCTTTAGTCCCTGGGCACAACTCCCCAGCTGCCAATAAGGGCCTCTGGCCAGAGTCAATCTTATCATTTTTATGTGAAACATTTCAGCTGTATATACAAACATGAGTTATATTTTTGGTATTAACTCTATTTTGCTCCTCAACAAAAATATTAGACATTTATGTAGTTAATAATCATTGTTTCATTCGGAAGCTCCATCAACATGCATAAAGGAAAGCAGGGATGAAAGGACTGCTCCCCGAAAGTTGGTTAGGCTGCATGACCCCTTCATCCTTTTTTGTAAGTCAAAAAGTCTGAGTCATCATTTTGCACCTTCAGTAAAAATAGCAACATACACTATGTACTTAAAGGGAAGAAAGAAACACACAGCAACCGCTAGCAGGACCTTACAGCCTACAAGCAAGTAAACTACATTAATGCTTGAAGGTTTCTTATTTTGAAGTAAGAGTTAAGTGTTCTCTCTCAGACACTAGCATGTGATCAGCACCCAGCGCCTGGGTCTCCTGCCATGCAACTGCTACTGATAAAGAAATGACTTGGAACCTCACTCCAATAACATAGATAACCTTAGGGGTGGGTTCACACTGTTTGATCTTTCTAAGACTAGAAAGATATGATAGCAAAAAAATAAGAAATGAAAGGCTTTTATCTTCTGGAATTGCATGCAGATAGTGGAACAATCGTTGACTTGTAGGAAAGAAAAATCAAGAGTTTAAAGATTTCTTTTTGCCATCTTGCTGTGAAATCATCAATGGAAATAGATATTTCTAGAAAATATTAAAGAAAGGCAGCAAAAACTTTCTTTTCTCAAAGGAAAGATTAATTTTATAGACCTATAGGTTAAGCATTTACCAGCTATATACATTTATTCTACTTGTGAGTAATTTAGAATCTGAAGTTTATAAATTACTCATATAGAACATATATTGTTAGAAACTTAACTTTCAAAGAAAGAAATGCAATAAAAAAATTCCAAAATACATGGTGGCTTTGTGCACACTGATGCCCTTATGATAAATCTTACTGTGTTTGACAACTTAATGACAATAAGATCAGCTTCCCTGATTTGTTTTCAACTTTTCTGTGTATTTCAAAGAAATTCTAATGAGGTATATGAAAGATAGAGAAATAACATGTGTCAAAACTGAGAAAAATCATGTTCTGTAGTTATACCAATTATCAAATCTCTGGCCGCTCTCCATGTCATTCCCCCCTTCTATCATTAGTACTTTGAAAATATTTAGACACATCACATCTTAATGAAAAAAAACAGAACCACAGTATTGATTTTGAACAATGTAATGTAATACCTGTCATACTGAAATAGGTGTACACAGCCAGAAGAAAAAAATTCACATTATTGATTTCAGAACAGAAAATGGTAAACTCTTGAGACAAAGGAAAGTAGCATAAAGGCATGTTGACATTTCATGCACCCCATTCTTTCATAGAATACCAGGTTCAGATTCCTGGATTGTCATTCATTCCAGTGCTAAATTCTGAAACACATCTATCCCCAAGGGTAAAGTATCATAAAAGGACTTTACTTTTCTTCCAATTTGACAAGGTGGTGGATATTATGAACTAAATACTTAACTTGATTGAGCATTAGTATAATGTGCACTTAGACCATCCAGGAGCGATGTATTGATTGAAATAGAAAGAAAATTGCTATCAGTAGAGAATTCAGTAAATGCGCTCATGATTTGGGCCAGATTCCATATGTTATAATACTTAACTTTGCAATAAGAAATGAGAAAGTTACTAATCAAACAAAACCTGTCTTAAATTATATATACACACAGATATAACATTACACATGTGTGTGCTTGGATAGATGGATGGATGGATGGATGGATGGATGGATGGATGGATGGATGGATGGATGAATGAATGGATGGACTCAGGTATGAAGGTAGATATTTTTCTCTAGATATGGAACATATATCCTTGAAACTTGAAACAAGATCTTGTTTCCCGGGTCTCTCTGAGACCAGTGTGTGCAGATCAGCTTGCAGACTGCTGAGGGTAAGCAGCAGACTGCAGAAGCAACACAACTTCTGGGACAGGCAGAGGCACACAGCTTCTGGGACAGACCCCCGTTTCTGGCAGCAGAAATCCAGGCACCTTCCCTGCCAGAGGAGAGGTGGCCATCAGGGAAGGCTGTGATGCTCCAGAGCAGGTAAAGGAGCCATCATGTCTCCCGGGTCCCTCTGAGACCAGTGTGCTCAGATCAGCTCACAGACTGCAAGGGTGAGCAGCAGACTGCAGAAGCAATACAGCTTCTAGGACAGGCAGAGGCACGCGGTTTCTGGGATAGACCCCCGTTTCTGGCAGCAGAAATCTGGGCACCTTACCCACCAGAGGAGAGGTGGCTGTGCAGGGGAGCACTCAGACTGCGGAGGCAAGCCATCTTCTGGTACAGGTCCGAGTCCGAGCCTTCATCTTCAACCAGGAGGCAAGTCTGAACTCCAGAACTCTGTACAAGAGGAGAGCTTGCCTGAAGAGAGTACTCTGACCACTGAGACTCAGAAGAGAGCTGGACTCCCAGGATAGCTGACAGAGGCTAACAGAATCACAGGAACAGGCTCCAGCCCGAGACAACTATAACAACTAATTCCAGGGATTACCTAATGGCAAAAGACAAACATAAGAATCTCACCAACAGAAACCAAAATTTCTCACCATCATCAGAACCCAGCACTCCCACCTCAGCCAATCCTGGATACCCCTACACACCCGAAAAGCAAGATTTGGATTCAAAATCATATTTCATGATTCTGGTAGAGGACCTTAGGAAGGACTTAATAACTCACTTAAAGAAATACAGTAGAACAGTGCTAAAGAGGCAGAAGTCCTTAAAGAATCACAGGAAAACACTGCTAAACAGGTGATGGAATTGGAGAAAATTATTCAAGACCTAAAAAGGGACAAAGAAACAATAAAGAAAACCCAAAGTGAGACAACTTTGGAGATAGAAACCCTAGGAAAGAAATCAGGAACCATAGATTTGAGCATCAGCAACGGAATACAAGAAATGGAAGAGAGAATCTCAGGTGCAGAAGATTCCATAGAGAACATGGGCACAACAATCAAAGAAAATGCAAAATGCAAAAAGATTCTAACTCAAATCATACAGGAAATCCAGGACACAATGAGAAGACCAAACCTACAGATAATAGGGATAGATGAGAATGAAGATTCTCAACTTAAAGGGCCAGCAAATATCTTCAACAAAATTATAAAAGAAAACTTTCCATACCTAAAGAGAGAGATGCCCATGAATATACAAGAAGCTTACAGAACTCCAAATAGACTGGACCAGAAAAGAAATTCCACCAGACACATAATAATCAGAACAACAAATGCACTAAAGAGAGACAGAATATTAAAAGCAGTAAGGGGAAAAGATTAAGTAAATATAAAGGCAGGCCTATTAGAACTATACCAGACATCTCACAGGAGATTATGAAAGCCAGAAGATCCTGGAGAGATGTTATACAGACCCTAAGAGAACACAAATGCCAACCCAGGCTGATAAGCCCAGCAAAACTCTCAATTATAATAGATGGAGAAACCAAAGTATTCCATGACAAAACAAAGTTCACACAATACCTTTCCATGAATCCAGCCCTTCAAAGGATAATAAAGGGAAAACACTAACATAAGGATGGAAACTACACCCTAGAAAAAGCAAGAAAGTAATCCTTCAACAAACCTAAAAGAAGACAGCCACAAGAACAGTATCCCAACTTTAACAGCAAAAATAACAGGAAGGAACAATTCCTTTTCTTTAATTTCTCTTAACATCAGTGGACTCAATTCCCCGATAAAAAGACACAGACTAATAGACAGGCTACACAAACAGGACCCAACATTTTGCTGCTTACAGGAAACCCACCTCAGGAAAAAAGACAGATACTACCTCAGAGTGAAAAGCTGGAAAAGAATTTTCCAAGTAAACGGTCCTAAGAAACAAGCTGAAGTAGCCATTCTAATATCGAATAAAATTGACTTTCAACCCAAAGTTATCAAAAAAGATGAGGGGCACATCATACTCATCAAAAATAAAAGCTATCAAGATGAACACTCTGTTCTGAATATGTATGCTCCAAATGCAAGAGCAGCCACATTCATTAAAGAAACTTTAGTAAAGCTCAAAGCACACATTA
Organism: Mus minutoides; assembly: GCA_902729485.2. Classification (NCBI taxonomy): domain Eukaryota; kingdom Metazoa; phylum Chordata; class Mammalia; order Rodentia; family Muridae; genus Mus; species Mus minutoides. Next base: position 714,326 of record LR750220.1, on the reverse strand, counting down.
CACCTCACATAGTAATAGTAGGAGACTTTAACACCCCACTCTCACCATTGGACAGATCCTGGAAACAGAAATTAAACAGAGACACATGGACACTAACAGAAATTATGAAACAAATGGCTTTAATAGATATCTAGAGAACATTTTATCCTAAAACAAAAGGATACACCTTCTTCTCAGCACCACATGGTACCTCCTCCAAAATTGACCATATAATTGGTCACAAAACAGGCCTCCACAGATACAAAAATATAGAAATTATCCCTTGCATTCTATCAGATCACCACGCACTAAGGCTGATCTTCAATAACAGCATTAATAATTGAAAGCCAAAATTCACGTGGAAACTGAACAACACTGTATTGAATGATACCTTGGTCAAGGATGAAATAAAGAAATTAAATACTTTTTAGAGTTTAATGAAAATGAAGCCACAACATGCCCAAACATATGGGACACAATGAAGGCATTCCTAAGAGGAAAACTTATAGCCCTGAGTGCTTTTAAGCACACATTGAAAGAGTTAAAGAGAGCATTTGTGAAGCTGAATCCAAAGGATGGACCCAACGACTGCAGCTGCCAGGGATCCATCCCACAATCAGTCACCAAACATAGACACTATAGCATATGCCAGCAAGATGGTGCTGAAAGGGCCCGGATATAGCTGTCTCGGGGGAAAATATACCAATGCCTGGCAAACATGG